>CM043922.1:4010889-4492934 GCA_024047395.1 Fusarium circinatum | reverse complement strand
GGTTTGTAGCGAGATCGCCTCGGCGCAGCTATGGTCCCATTTGTCCAGTGTTTGTTTCATTTCTCGTTGTCCAAACGAGAAGCATGCGTGCTCTAGTATTAACTGTAGCTGCAACATGAGTCTCTGTCGTGGCCTGGGGGGAAGGCGACAATCCCGGAGAGTCTGGCCAGGTCGGCCGTTTGGCAATACGCCTGCTATAAGAAGGAAGTGCATTAGCATATTTCCGGCTCACCTAAGTCGAGAAAATAGTGATTACCTCCAGAGTCGCCAGCTTCCTCATTCGATTTGTTACATTCGCCATGAAGCGGCTCCATCTCTTTTGTAGACGAATATCCAGTTGCTGATTCTTGGCCTTCTTCATGGTTTGATACCTGTTCCTCTGGAAAGAGGTCGGGAAATCGTCGTTTTGCGACATCAGTAGATGTGAACACCCCTTCATCTAGCATGCCTTTAAGTGACGTTACAATAGGTGCAGTGCCATATTCATTGACTAGTCTTTTGGCATTCTTGGCAAATGCTCGTTGGCCCTTCTGGCGCTTTTTTATGACCAACTTAATGGACTGTTCCCCTGGTTCTTGTGCTGCAATCCTCATCAGCGAGGGAGAGTTTTTGAAAGCAGCATAGACCATTTGGTCGTCAGGAAGGGCCGCTTGCTCGTCGCGTTCCCCAGCCGTTGCTTCCTCCAGATGGCAGCTTGGGCAGATCACTGTTGTGCCAGGATCATCTTCACTCTCGCAAGCTTCCTTTGCTTTGGTACATTGACAACTGTCAGTAGTCAACGCATTAGATGGCGCCATGATCTGGTATGGATGAGTTTGCAATAGATATAGTTATGATAGGCTTTAAAGAGCGGTCAAGAAGGTTGGTAAGAGAATAATGGATTTGGCTGCTGGTCATTGATTATGACAGCACTATATGTCTCACGTTAGAGCCAATCAAATTCGCTAGGTTGAGTCTGCTCTTATTACACGAGGCTAGGGCAGGACATTCTCAGACGGAATGTAAACCGGAATAATTTACGCTTCCGAGACATACTGTCGGCCATCTAGTTCTCCTTTCACTTCTAATCATAATGAGATAAGATTTTCCGCGCTCCTCGTGGCGTCCTTTCCAACTTACTAGAACATCTCCTTATTAAGGTATTCTGAGCCCGCCTTAAATAACAGCTGTGCAGAGAACTTCTTTATCCAGTTCTTGGCTCGTAGTATCTCTATTGTCTGCTTGACGTAGAGAGGCAAGGCATTATAAGACTTATTTTATTCAGACCGCAAAGTATATCCTGCATCTTGCCAAAATTCCAATAGCTACCAGAATAAAATCAAGCACCATAGAAATTGTTGCCCCTTTCCCAGCCTACCAATCTGACGTTATTCCCATCTATGCCAGTCCTATCATAGCATAGTTCGCGAGCTTCAACTAGCTCACTAATTAGTATACATCTCTGAGAAAAGCCTTGGCATATCTTGCGGGATCGGTATGAGTAGTGTAGGAACACATGCTTCAACGCACTGGGCATAGAGTCCGCTGCACAGAAGAATGCTTGCTCCCATTGAGGGAGGGCCACTACTCCCAAGGCATGCTATGAAGCCAGCGGTACAGCCACTCTCGCAAGCCACCAGTAAGACTGGGCCTGCCATGGCTGCAGGAAAGAAAAGCAAGAGAGGCCGCATTACTTAGTGACAATATGTTCAGAGATGCAAAGGTGTACAGCAGCCTCGCAGTCGTTTCTCGATTTTTCATGTAAAACGGGTCTCACACAACGACGATGTGAGAGCACGCTTGGGTAGATTTGTGTTAGACAAGATCTATCAGAAACGGCCGGTCAGGAAAGGTCATTATATAGAGCATCCTGCTGCATTAATGTCATGCTCGACTGTTTGAGCATTGTCACGTTTATGCGTCTCGCAGTATGCAGTGGCCGACAGCCATGCATGATGGATGGTCAGCTCCATGACACCCAAGCCTGCTGTAACCAATGAAGACAGCATTGCCTTAGTCTGATCGCAGCCAAAATATCAGGCTCTGAACACTCACATCCCCTCCCGGCCAATGGCATTCTGTAACTTCCAGCATTTTAGCGGGTCCCTCCTCAGACTAATGCAGTCGAATTTTGATTAGCCAATCATCGAAACTGGATTGCTGGCCAGGCATGATAAGTAGCGACGAGCAGCAGACATGGCAGATTGTGGTTGGTAGTCTTCGTCCTCCTACCGCAATTGATTGGGCGATGATATCGTATCCATCAATGCCTCATTGTTCATGTATGAAGCAGGCTTTCGAAGCATGATGTGCGCTTACTGTTCTATATAATATCTTCTTAAGTCTACCTGCCCGTTCAATATCAACCTCGCCTAAGCGGTTACTTCTCATCAACAACTTAGCTGTGCTTCCCAATATTGGCATTAAAAACACTTACGAACCTTTTAACCTATTTTATTTTAAAGTATGGCTTATCAGGAGTACAGCAACGCTGAGTGGGACTGTAAGCGGCCTGTCATTGAAGATCTTTTAGTTAAAAAAATGACATACAAGGATATCACTACCTTGCTAAACCGCGATGGGTTTAGAGTTAAGTATGTTATAGCTTTCTTGAAGCATTACGAGGACTAACTAGGCAACAGACCAAGATGGATCCAGCATAGAGTGACCGAAAGATGGGGAGGGGGAAAGAATTTCACGAAGAAGCGCACCATGCGATATCTCCAGTCAGATGCCTACGACGCGCCTGCCCTGGACTTCCAGTCTTGGCTCAGGTTAACAAGGGCCCGCTCATCATAATGGCATCAATATGCCCGATTCTCACCGCTATCGCCTGAATATCGTTGGCGACCAGTACTTGGCCCCGTCTCCACTGCATACCTACCATGAAGAGCTCTTCTCTGCTGTCTCAAAGTATGTAAATGGAGCCTTTTGACAACCGGATCTGGAGCACTGAGACATTTTCTAATCAACTCGCACACGATTTTATGAGATGGACATATGATGATCCCCTAGCATCTTCAGGGTGTTCGGGTACCTGATGTGCGCGACCGTGTGCAGCCAGCTGAAGATGCACTGCGAGGCACAGTTACTGCTAAAAACTGGGTTCAGGGAACTGCCAGTCTGCATTAACGACCAATCACCCGCAACCCTTCCTGTATTCATCGTTCTGTTGAGGTTCTTCCAAGATCGCATGCCCACAGAGACAGAGAGGTTGCTATATAACTGCAGCTCCATTGTCGAGGAGGCTCACCCATTTGGAGACGTACTTTGCCGTATCCACGATGCAGAGCATCAGGGCGCAAAGACGGACTCTGGCGCAAGCGCAAACTTGCTTCACGATGTTGCAGCTATATTCTACAGCAAGTTAAGAGGTCGACTAGGAAGCGACAAAATGGGCTATGTTTTCTTACAACCTCTGCACCAGGGCGGAACGAAGGAAAAATTTTGAGATCTTTAAATGGAAGGACCCTGATATCATCCAGAAGGAAGATACGAACTTTTTCAATTCTGATGCAAATATCCAACGCTATATCGTTCTGGCTACTGAGAAGTTTGGATACCGAGAGCTATTGCAGATCGAAAGAACGCTAAGGCAGCAGAAAAGTCATGCTGAAACGAGCGAGATTCGCGAGATGATAGAAAAGCATTTGGAATCCCTTCGGCGACCGATCCAAAGGATAGGGTTTCGAGACCATTACAAGGACATGACCAGGTTTAAGGAACATTGGAAGCAAACGACAACCGGCTGGGAGATGACACAGGTCACACAAGGCCCTAACCATATTATGGACATGTTACAGGGCATGAAGAGGTTTGAGGACTTTAAAGACCAAGATGAAGTTTCGTCCATTAAGAAACACTTATATACTGTCTTCTAGGGTTAGCGGCAGACCTAGGGGAGCAGGAGAACTATGAGATGGCCCAAGACGGAATTCTTCATTTGGCATGGCATGAAATTTGAGAAAGTAGTTTGCTAGCTTATTAAATACTATTGATATTATATGTAGCTTACTAAAATCCTTTAAATTTATAGGACTGCATTGCGATGGTTTAGTATTATTGCTTCTACTCGCTTATATCTGACTAGCAAGTGTGACAATATAATCTCGTATTAAAATGCGTTATCAGAGGTCCTTGAGCGGGACATCAGTGTCGGTGATGCTTCTTTTAATGCGATATTGTAGTACTAAATAGAAGCGTGAGCAAGCGAGAGGCTAGTGGAAGCAGCCCCCGTTGAGCCACAGCTCTATATACGTTGCAGATTCTTAAGCGCAGGCTAGAGCACAAGACAGTTGTAGAGATCAACCAATCCATTCGTTTCTCTCCCGTATCGTAGCGTCGATCCAGACAATACCTCGCCCGGATGACAGAAAAGCTTCTAGTTAATAGCTAGATGGACTCTCGGCTAGTAACCAAAACAATTTGAGTAGCCGTGGACATCGTAACCCTCTCATCTCATCCATCTCCTCCAACCATCTTTGGATGTGCTCTGGCCCATTTTCTCTCAAGCCCTCCCAATCTTGCCATCCCATCATATGTAACACTGTACGCCAAGCTGGCTCACGCCGCCGTCATTCCCCCTTCCGTGATATACGATACATGATGTTACGAATCGCTGTATAGTTTTTGACCCAGGTGCACTGTACTTCGTCATATAAAATGTTCTCCTTTTCTAGCGCCTCTACTTCACTACCATATTTTAAATCCATTTTCTCGCGATACGCCGTTCGTAAACATAGCATGATCGGGAATCGACAATGGGTACATCGAGCTCCCGGTCCACCACCACGCGCTTGATACTTTCGAAACATCTCGAGCCAAGGGCGCGCTTCGCTGGCTTCATCGCGATGTGAACAGCGTTTGAGCTTATGCGTATCCACAATCGGACTCCATTCGTAGAAAGCGCAAAGGGGACATCCTACATTCCGAGCGCGAACAAGACTGCGGATGCGAGAAATGAGGGGGTGTTGAGATGTGTAAGCACTCTGATCTTGTTCAAATGGAAAATACTCCATTATTGTGGTAAGTTCGGCGCGGATGGGTTCCGACTGAAACAGCCTCGGGGTGCCGGTAGTGACCAGGTTTTGGCCATTATCCTCGCGACCCCTCAGAGTTGATGTGGACTCCTCGTATTTCTTGTTTGCTCGCTTCAGTAGCGATCGTGGCGGGCTTGAAGACCACTCGATGGCCGATCCTTCACTCTGCGTGTTGGGTGGTGTAAGACGCCGCCTACTTCCAGATCTTTCCTCCAGGGACTGAGAAGGAAGAAATGAAGATGGAAGGGCGCGCTTACCGCCGTTGTTTTTCTACCATAGTGAAAGCGTAGAAGGGCGTTATGTGGAATGTATAGGTCGTCTACCAGCTGTTAAGTGCAAGAAAGGGTTTCTGAAAGATGTGGGAAAATTGGGTGGCAGGAGATGGGATAAGGGCCCCACATTTCTGCCCAGCCACTTGTTCTTTCTTGCTTTTGCGGCGGCACGCGTTTCCTGGACTATGCATACCCTTATCTGGAATACTACACTAAAACATACGATTAATAGATGACTGCTAGCTGAGATACGGCTAGTAACCATATCAACTGCTCTAGATCGGTAAGGATTAAGTACTTTTATTACGGAGGAATAGGCCCATAGATGCTTAGCCATTATCGGTTATTTTTAGATATGCAGCTATTTGCAAGCCTTGCTAACATGTCATGTTCAGGGGAATTTGCCGGCAGGCTTCAGGTTAAGATTTTTTGTCCTGCATACAAAGGTATAGGGGGTTGCGCGGCGTCGTTCGTTATCCAGTCTCTGCATAAACACCTTCGAGCCCTTGAAGAGCATCCCTTTTTGACAAACGATGGAATCCTTAGTACAACAAGCTAAATGTGAAACTAAATGCATGACCCCAAAGTAAGGGCCGAGTTCATATCCAGTCGCACGAAGCTAGTGGTGATATATAACACTGCATTCACTCTCTCATTACTTCTAACGTACATATAGAGTAACCTTATCTCCTATCCGACACCCACGGCCATCACAGGTCATCTCCAGATAGAGGTAAATGTAGATATCTACGGATCTGCTTGATAGAATAGATGATATGAGACGGATATGTGTTCTGTTGTGGATGGGTATTCGGATCCTGGTTTAACACGATGGCTGCAACGGTGTCCGTCAGCTTGGCATCATCAGGAATGGTTATACACGGCTTGATGATATGTGTGCAGAGAACTGTGCGGCTGCCGTTCTTGGCAGTCACAGACATGACGCCGTTAATCTTGTCGGGGTTGGGGAAACAGAGTACCTGCTGGCAGAAGCGGTAATATAGCACGCAGAGGAACCGTTGTGCCGTGATGAACGGACTACGGCTGAGCTGCTCGAACGCCTTGATGGCCCTCTTAGCCTCCACGCGGAAATGCTGGCTTTCAAGATGTTCACGGCTAATGTCACTATCGGCGAGGGTCCATGCCCAGGCAAAATAGGTCGAAACGTGCTTAATGAAGAAACGGTGGTTCCCCGGAGGATTGCAGTCTCTGCCCTGTACGTTTCTGGACTCAGCACGGACGCCAGCCAGGGTAAACTCGAACACGTCCATGTCCGGCACTCTATTCCTTCTGCCCTTCGCCGGGAAGAGAGCCAGGTACGCCGCTTTCTTATAGCTGCGAATCAGGAGCTGCGAGAGAATCCCAAGCACATCTTCGGCCTGCACCCGCGTGCGGATGTCCTTACTGATGGCGAGGCTAATTACCTGGTCGATAAGGTGTCTAGACTGCCGCAGCGATGCCTCTTCTAGCCAGTGTGCCTTGATGACGAGCTGTGGCACCTGAAGCAGGTCCGTGGCCCAGTCGTGGAGCCGGAGCTCATGCCAGTCCACTACGTCTTTCGGGAAGAAGGAAAATCCCCGCTGCTCCTAGAGCGGGTCATGTCAAGACCGATCTTGCCCCGGCAGCGGCCGCAAGCGGCGCAGACAATATCCTAGCTAGTGCGTGCGGCTGATGGTTGATGAGATGCCGGAGAGCAAGCGTCACGATGGCATAGAGCGATGCAGCTGACTGCGGCGTAGATGGGTCTCGCGCCCAGTACGACATGATGTAGTCCATGAGCCGCAGATGCTTGTCAATGTTCTGTCGTACAAACGCGTTAAAGTCTCCAGCTTGAAGCATGTAGAAGGCATTCCGATCCGGTGTCACGGCAACGGCACCTGGCTCATCAGGCAGCCGGTTTGCCCGCTTGATCAGTTGCCACCAGGCCTCCTCTGCCGGCCGCAACTGAGCCGCGAGTGCTGTCGTGATGCGCAGCTCCACCCGCCAGCCGTACCCCCGTGACGGGTCCTCGAGGTTACTAGCCATGCGCTGGATTGACTGCGATAGTGCCCGTTCCGCGTCCTGGCGGCTAGCCTTGATGTTACCCGTTCGGGCCACTGCCGCCCAGGCCTCATCGCTGTGCGCGAGATTGAAGATGTTGGGGTGTGAGAAGGCCCAGATGGCGGCCACGTTGAAGTTCCCCTCCTCTACGGTGTAGGATTGTACATACGAGACGCCGCGCCTAAAGATAGGACTAGTTCTCCTGGGCTCTGAAGTGATGGAGATGGAGTCTCGCAGCATGTGTACAGGATACTCTGTTGTGGTGGCGCGCGGGATCCGGGGAGGCTTCCAACCGTCTCCTGCAGCCTGCTCCTCCTCCCTTCCCCTTCCGCTTGGAGCTTGCCAGTCGTCTTCTCCAAGGCCATAATTTTCACCTTCCCCTTCCTCATCTTCCTGGCTACTATCGGCATCGTCATCCCAGTCATTCTCAGCCTCGTCTTCCACCCGCAGGGCTGTCCTTCCAAGCAGAGCCTCCCCAGACTGTCCATAGAGGAAACGCAAGGTGTTGTGCTGGCAGCACCGCCGAGCCAGAAGGGTATGCCCACTTCTCGTGGGCAGGAGCTCGGATGCGACGTCGACAAACTGGGTTTGCCCCTGCGGCGCCGGTTCTGTACTGTTGTTGCCATAAGCAGGGTTGCCACTGCGAATGCTGGCTGCCGGCTCCTGCTCGAGGCTGACGACGCCACATTGGGCGCGGAAGTCTCCTAGCACCCCCGCTATGCTACTGCCGGAGGATTGATACCACAGCTTGGTGTCCTTATAGCTGCAGAGGAAGATAGCATCGCCAAACTGCCACAGCCTACTGGCATCTTCTGTCTCCCGCAGGCCCCCGCCGTCGCCGGGTCGGAGCCCATCAGCTGCCATGTCGCGCTCCGCACGATCGAGTGCCTCCTGCATGACGCTCCATAACCTGGGGAGGTTCTTCTCGCTATATGGCACCTCAAAGGCTGCCCCGCGTACAGCCGCCGAGCCCGACGACTCCCTGGCGATGCACGATGCTGCCTGGACGGAGTCATAGCTTCCAGGCAAGTGGTGCACAAAGTGCGGTCCAATCTTCTCGATGCTTGGCCTGATGAAGCCGTCGAAGAACAGCCGATTCTGTTCCTCTCGCAGTGGTACTGGGCCCTTCTTCCGGCGCTTCTCGTCGTAGAGCCGCGGGAAGAACATGTAGACCGTTCGTGGCCTTTGGTGAGCAAGCACGGTGTGCGGGATCTGGTAGATCGGGACCTGCTTGATCTTGTCTCCCACCCGTATTGGCACACGGACGTGAATGGATTTGGAGAGGAGGAGACTTGGCTGGGCTGTTATGCATATGTTCAACGGCCCTCTCAGGCTGCGCGGGTCTTTCGTGACATGTAGGAAGCTGTCGATGTCGTGAACGGCGGGCGCCAGCTTCCGCTGCGGCACGTCGTCTTGGTGCAGGCAGACCTCGGCATCTGACCATTCTTTGTCTTCGTGCCAACCCGCAAATTGGGCCTCGAGCCGGCTGGCTGGAGGCAGCTGGTCGCGACGGAGGCCCGTGACTGAAGCATCAAGGGGTCGGACGGTCCGGTCGAGGCCGAACTGCCGTGACTGTTCCTCTCGCTCAGCGAAGGACGACCCACTGACTCTGGCGCTGGACCCAGCCCACGTCTCACGGAGGTGTAGATGGCGGCGGCAAGTTGCGAGGTGTGATGCGTCCTGGTTCTTGTGTTGATCCGCCGGACATGACACAAGACCAGCAGTGAGGATATAGACGATACGCCGAGCCAGTTTCTCCCCTTCGTCCAACTCTTCCTCTTCAACCCAGTTATATATTTCCTCGCGTGTAGGCAGTTCCGTAGCAATGGGGTCTGCTCGCTCTTCGTCATGTGTCTCGTTTAGAGGATGCTCGCTTCGGGTGACACTATTTTCGCGTCGTTCATCATTTGCCCTGTTTATCATGTCATCTAGGGCTGATGGTCAGCAGGCTGATTGTACTGTGTAGAGATTGAGTATTTGACCTGGGTAAGACTCATGACTACGTGGAGGTGTTGAACGCATTTGCCATGACCCGTCATCCTCATTGGCTGAATCCATCTGCATATCGGGGCCGAATGCTGGCGACTGGTCATTTAGCGACATGTCGCCGTCCGGGGCAGCTATTTCTGTCATGCCATCATCTATTGAGTCTAGATCAAATTGACTTCATGTTAGTTTTAGCATGTCAAGGTTCGTGTCTGACAAACCGCACCTGATATGTAGTCTTTTCCACCGTAGTGCTGCCTAACTGGAGATCTAGACGAGGGCCGCTCGTCCAAATGCCTCCCTCGTCGCGACCTGACATTGCCGGAGGACCCATCGATCGATGGTGACACATTCAGCCTTACAGATGATGATGATAATGGCTCGGGGAACGCAGTACCTGCTACGACGGGGCCTTCGGTGTTGCTGGTGGCAGAGGAGAAATCCGAACGCAGCGTGCCAGAGCTTGCTTCTCTTGGAGACGTTCTTCTTTCGGAAGCTAAGGGTAGAGGCGAACTTGACTGTAGGTATCGCAGGATGGTGTCTTGAGGTCGGGTTGCACGGAAGCCGGACGCGGACGAGCGGGAGGAAGAAACACCTCTTCCCTTGCGACCTTTGGACTTAGATCGCGTTCTTGACGTCCCTTTGGCTTTCTGGTGCTCTGGAGCCATGATTAAGATGGTGATTTGGATTCTTGACATGTAGTAATGGCTGTTGTCCTAGTTTAGAATATCCCCTGGGCTTTGCCATAAAGATGTAATGCGCTAAGTCTAGGGTAGTTAATAGTAAAAGACACTCGTAAATGACAGATGCCTTAAACATCCCTTTAAAGTTCCGTGTACTGTAGTATTAAGTTTGTTTATTAAATTGGATGCAATTGGAGTAATTTACTTTTACGCTTATGATGTCTAGCATGCTATCACATGTGTGATAAGCAGTTGGTTCCGACAAGGAGACCAATTGAAACCGTTTGAGCAGGGGCTGCGGCACAACGTACCCCGGCAGCTCTGGGAGATTACGAGTACACTCATCGCTTCATTTTAAACCCCTTTCCTCCCTCATCTACAACAGGAGGAAGGAGGAGGCCATGGAAAGAAGCCACAATCATCAAGAGGCAGACCAGCGATATGCCACCAACAGGCAGAAAAAGGACAATAGTTCCAGCCTCTGCCATTACAGCAGAGCCTACTACTAAACGTGTCCGCTTGCCCAACTACGCCGGAGACTCTTTAAACACACCCAAATCTCAACCCGGAAGGCTCGGATCGTCCACCCGCCACGCACTGGACGGCAGAGGCGCCGCGGCTCCCAGACGTGACAAGGGTTCGCCAGTGTTTTCGGACACGGGCTTATTCGTTGCCGATGACCTTGACGCGTCAGGGGCTAAGTCAAGCCAGCCTGTCTCGCGGAAGACACTTCGCTCCGGACAAGATCCTGACGCCGATGTGCACAGTAGTCTGCCATCCAGCTTCCTTCCGGATTCCACCTCCCACGCCATCCCAAGTACAGACACTGCTGGCTTATTGACACAACATACATTGCCGCCATCCGAGGCGCCGGATGAGCAGAGTCTCACTGACCTGCCCGAGACCCTCTCCAGATACGAGAGGAAGCTTAAGAAGTTTTTCGACCAGTGGCACGCATCTCTCGTTAAGAAGGGTATATCGGAGCATCGAGCCTACGAGCTTGCCAAGCGCTGTATTCAAGCCAGTGATGAAGAAGGCGACTCAGAGACAGACAGCCATAACGTGCGTCGCGTAGAGAAGCCACGCTTTCCTCCAGGTACGCTCTTGAAAGGCACCCAGCTCTTCCAGGCATCCACCCAAGTCTTGCCGCATGTGCTGAACAATCATGGAGACGACAACGAAGACAGCGGCATACCCTCACGACCATCTGCAAACCCTGTTCCCACGCAGGTCCCTCAGACCGATGATGAACCCATCGTGATACGGCTTGGCACAGGTGCGCGAGCACCGAAGCAGGGACTCGGCGGAGATGACAAGCCAGTTACCCTGGTAGAGGCTTTGCAAGCCAAGAACCGACTCAGGAACCATTTCGAGGAGGGATATAAGGCTTTCGACACCCTGGCTGTTGCTCGGAAGCTACAGGAAAGGGACTTTGGAGGCAGGTTGTCCTCTCAAGAGATCTGCGTCATAGGTCTCGCCGTTCTACATGAGGTATTCGGTGACCGAGGTCAGAAACGGCTCGCTGATGCACTGACCTATCTTTATGGCCGCCACCCGCGGCGTCACCTCGCTGACCTCGATCGGAACGCGGGCAGGGTGGCAGACGAGATACGCCAGGGTGGGCAGGCGACACTATCTAGCTTCACCCTACGTTGGGCTCAGGCCGTTCAGCATGACAGCCCCAACATGTTGACGATCGACGATATTCGACTGATCGACATGAAGGTGTCCCTCGTCCGCGAATGGGATCGCTGGTCGAACCCGGCCGCGACAGAATCCAATAAAGACATTGAAGACTTCCTCGTCAAGAACGGAATAGACACCAACGCGGGGCTGGCTCTTTCAACGAGAATAGCCAAGTATCTCAGCAGGAAGCTCGGTATTCCCGAAGGCACCTTGGCCAAAAAGATTTATGCCTGGCGACCGCTGGCAGTGATGGCAGACGTATTTGGCGCTGGTATTTACGTCTTTGTCTCTAGGAGCCTCTTTACGTGCTATAATAAGATTCGTCCAACTGATGGCATTAAAAAGGAGGATAAGTTCCGTACCATGGCGCTTGCTGTTGCAGACGAGATCCCTGACCTTCTGGGAATTTGCGAGGCATCATACGCGCATGTCGTTCAGCCCGTCCTGGAGTCCCTCCTTGCTGGCAATAACATGCAAGATCTTTCCAGGGACTTAAGAGTTCCTGGGGTTCAGATGGCTACAGACGGCGATCTACACAGCTTGCGAAAAACGTCCATTCCAGAACTGCTCGGTGTTTGTATATCTCCACGAGGTTTTGTAGAGGAGTTAGATGGCGTGACAGAAGACAATACTGAAGCTGAGACGACACTGATCCGCCAACAGTCTATTGTCCGCGGACATCATGATGAAAACGGCAAAGATAGTACTGGTGACGAGGACAATGACGATGATGAAAGTGGGGAGGAAGATGATGAGAATTATAATTGACACGAATCAAGACTTCGAGAAGAGACTCTGATGTTTGACAGGAGTGGGACTCGATCACATATGCGATAGGGACTGGGGTCTGTATTACCTGTAAGTTTAGAAGAATGTGAAAGTGGGGCCTGGATCACATATGTGATAGTGGGGACCCAATTATCTCAGATGTATAGACAAACCCAACCCTAACACCTCAGTATAATAAGGTAGAATATAAAGATATAGTGCTATTAAGTCTTAAAAGTTAGTCATAGCGCTCTTAAGTCTTATACTTATATATATATTCTCTATAGCATAACAGTTTAACTTAAGCGCTAAAATGTAAAAAGATACTCTGTTAAATATATATAACGATTTTATCTACAGAGATAAAGTAAGAGATAAAGTAAGAGAAGGAGAGGGAAAGGGAAAGGGAAAGGGAAAGGGAAAGAGAATAATATAAAAGGCTAGGGTGCCTAGGGTAAGGAGTTTATTTATTCCATAAGGCATTCCTACTAATAAACCTATATACATTACCTTTAACTATGCCTAATCTACTGACCTACTTTCCTCTAGTTCTGCTACTATATAAATAGATAGACTACCTAGCAGGCATAAGACTTAGCCTAGGTACCTTTACTAAGCGCCCTTTATATTACCCCTTAACTTGGTTTTTACTGTAGCTAACTAAATGTATTTTATTATTAGTAGGTTTCTATATACTATTAGTTAAAAAGATACTAAACCTTAGTGTAATTATTAGTTCTAAAAACACTGTTTAGTGGCTGTAATTTAACTAAAAAGCGGGGTTAAGAAGCTAAAATCATACTAAAATAAAACAGGCAAGTACACTGCTAAGAGCCTGGTAATTAATAGGCAGCAATTATAGTTTCTTACTAGCTAGCCTAGTATTTACATTATATTATATTATATAGCACAGGCCTAGTATAATGCCACGCGTAAAGTAAAACCATTCTTACTAACAATATACTTATATATAGAACAAGTAATAAGAAGTAAAAGGAGGCAAGGAGAGAGGAACAGCCCCTATAGCTTAGTATATATACAGAGTAATATCCCTCTTCTATCATACCCTCTTGCCTATTTATCCTAGCATTCTAGCAAGCATATCTTACCTTTAACTTTAAACTATCTTTTATATTACATTAAGGGTAAATCTCTTTCCTTTTATTTTATCCCTTTTCTTTTCCTTAGGCTTAATCTACTATAGCTATATATATAAAGCCTAACCCCTTATCTAGAAGAAACAGTAACTAACTTAGGGGATACAGGATATATACACTATCATTACTAATTACTATATCTATAGCTACGTCTATAGGCATAATAAATGTCCTTATGCACACCCAGGGTCTCGAAACTGCATTCCTACCTATAGGGATAGAGCTACCATATCCGCTAACTGCAGTGCACAGGCTTACATAACTCCCCCGTCATCCAATCAATGCCATAGGCGTTAGTATAAGCCCCTACGGTTAAGTTATCTAGCATGTTACTAATATATCTATATTATAATAATAATCCCTTAAGCAGGGCAAAGAGTAAGGCAGGGGCTATCTTATTATATATAACCATTTTAGGGTTATTATAATTTTAGTTAAGGTTAAGGAATAAGAGCTACCTTTATTATAATTATATTTAGATTAAGTTACTTTATAATAAAGATAGATCTTATTCCTAATAATACTAGTAAACTGTATTAACACTCCTTCTTATATCCTTTAAGCTATCTATCCTTAAGGCTATTATTCTAGTTAGTTTAGTGCCCCTAGTTTCTATATCTCTTATTACTATATATATTAGTTATTATATAGAGTTTTAACTATAACCTTAAGTAATAATTAAAATTTAACTAACTAGAGTATTAATAATTATTATATTTATTTAATATATTTATATATTAACTAGCTAAAGCTTTACTTTCTTATTTTACTAAGTATTTTTCCCTAAGAAGATAAAAACCTTTATCCTTTAATTATATTTTAGTATTTATACTTAGTATCTTAATATTATTCTATTTTACTAGCTAGATAATAAACACATAGTCTTTTATAATAATAATAATAATATACTATAGTAAAACTTCTCTTTCCCTTTTCTTTACTTAAATTCTCCCAGTAAAATAGCAGCTATATAGTTAGCATTTACACATTAACTACTGCCTAAAGAGATACCTTTACTAAGCTATAATATATATTCCTAGTATATCTTAAATAACTAGTTAAAGTACTTTAAGAACTATTTAGTATGCCCTAGTTAACTAAATACGCTAAAGTATAAAGGCATTACTATATCTAGGTATTAATATAAGTTATTACCTTTATACTCTAGATCCGCAGCTTAGCAAATCTCTTACAGCTAATAACACTTCTAGCATACAGTATACTAGTCTATCTATTCCCTTTTCTTACTTTAATAGTCTTAAAGTACTTTTTACTTAGCTTAAATCTAATTAAAACGTTAAGTATAGGCTATTATAGTATACTTAAACGATTTTCCTTTTATATAGTAATAAAGACAGTAGCCTTTTATTATCTTAAGATCTTTTTTATACTAACTTAATTCTTTATTATATACTTAGTCCTAACAGAGTACCTTAGCAGGTCTAGTAAAGATTATCTTACTAGTAGTAAGGTTAGTACTACTATTATCCCTGTCCTGTCTAGCTTTAGTCTTATTATGTAGGGGCTACGGTAAATAAAACTCTAGGGTAAGTAGTTAGTATTACTTATAATACTTAGAATAAATACTATAGAGCTTATTGCCCTTTATATATTACTACTAGTTAGGTTTACTATTAAGGAATTAGCTTAAGACCCTACATAAGTAGTATTCCTGTAAAAGATATAGTTATATAGCCTTTTTATTTATTACTATAAGTTAACCTAACTATAGCTACTAGGCTATACTAAGTAAAATAATTAACTTAACTACTTTACTATCTTAACCTACTTTACCTAACTCCTAAGAAAAATCCATTAAAAGGCTTAAAGTATTAATATAAATAACTAATTAAATATAAAGGTAATTAAACCTAGGACTTAGCACTAACGTTGCTACAATAATAGGCAAATTAGCTACTATTAGCTATTGCTTTATAATTACTATCTTCTTTTCTTTTATACTAAACTTGGCTATATAGGATAGATAGCTAAGTATATTAGTAAGCTTTACTATAAGATCCTTTATTAGATAGTATATAATAACCTAGTCCTGCTTACTCTTAAACAGATCTATCTAGGTCTAGTAAGTCTATATAAGACAAGCTGCCTGCTTATATAAATTACCTAGCCTACATTCTTACTAAATAATATATTAGATATTAGGATAATTTATTAACTTTCTAACAATATATAGCTATATAAGCTTATTATACTTAAAGAAAAGCTCTTAATAAATTAGTAATAGTATTACTATTAGCCAGACAGTCTATATATAAATCTACTATATATACTATACTAATTATAATATACTTTATTAGTAATAGCTTACTATAATTATAAGATAGCATTTATTAATTATAATCCAATCTAAATACTATCTATTAAACAGTTAGTTAGTATACTCTAAAAACGCCTTTATATAAGCTACCTTAGCTAATATAATAATAATAAAGGCTAATTTCTTTAAGCCTAGGCGCTAGATATAGTACTTTAGCACAACTTTATTAAGGTATCTAAGCATATTACTACATAAGGCTACAGTAAAAAGGATTAAAATAGTTATTTTAGCTCTTACTAATATAACTCTAACTATAAATACTAATATCTTCCCTAAACTTGTTATAAGAATAATAATAACCTGCTCAGGTATATATAAACCTATAATCGCTAGTATAGCATCTTACTAACCAGGGCAACGTAACTATAGCTCTAGGTTATTATATAGCCTATAGGTAGCTATAATAATTCTATCTTTTTTAATAACTAGCCTTATATAAAACCGTACCTTCTTATAAGTATTAAGTAGCCCTTAAGCTTATATATTTAATATAGCAGGAGGCTACTTACCCTAGAGCACTTAATTAATTTAAAATAGAGACTGCTAGCTTTAAGACGCTTAGTAGGTACAGTAAAGTAAGCTTATTACAGTTAAGGTTATACTACTAGCATAGCTATAGTTAAATATCCGGAAACTATAATTACTTATCCTGGCAAGGTATGTAAGATCTGCTTTATCCTTAACTTCTTTAGCTGCTGTAATCTCACCTATATTAAAATTAGCCTGCTCCCTAGCGCTAAACTTCTCCTTTGTAATAAAAGCAGTAACTTAGCGCTACTATACTACCTAGAACTAGGGCACCTTGGCCCGCATATATACCTTCCGGAGGCAGGATAAGACTATACTGTCCCTCTAGACCTTGCTACTAAGCTTTAACTATAGGTATAGTAAAAGTAAAGCCTCTAGCTTACTTTAATATAGAAAAGCCTAATATAATAGTAGTATAAATGCAAGATATATTAAGAGGAGGTTTTTAATAGCTAGGGGTAGGAACTTAATGTTATCTTTCTCCTTCCTGGTCTATTTCTAGCTTTTACTGTATTGTATATATATTATAACTATCTTTTCCTATAGAAATACTAATTAGCAGCAGGTACCTGTATTAATATATATAATGGAAAGTAGTTCTAGGGAGCGTAATAAAGGGCCTAAAGGAACCGAGATAGGTATTAGTATCCTCTTAAGGAACTCCTAAATATATACTTTATATATAGCTATTGCCTTAGGGTAAAGGTAAACCTTACTGTTTAGATCTAGCTATATAAATACCTACTGTAGATCTGCCCTCTTTTTAATCTATTAAAGCAGGGTATTATGTATCCCTGCCAGTATCTTACAATTTCTCTTATCTATTAACTATAAAGCACTGTAGTTATCTATATCTAGATCGTTGTATAGCCTCTATGCCTTAATTAGAGCAATATCCCTTATTCTAAATAAAAACTTATTATATAGAAGTAAGTGCGCCTAGCAGAACTTAGACTTAACTAGCTATATTACTTATTTTATATATAGTTTTATCCTTATATAGTTAACTGTTTTCCTATTAAGGGACTAGCAGGCTTAGTACTTAGTAAGACTAGTGCAGGAAGCTATAAAGAGATATAGCCTCTATTGCAGTATATATCTAAAAGGTATCTCTACTATCTGCTAAAAGTACTTCTTATATATTTAATCTAGCAGATTAGGGATTCTGTTTTTATTATTCTGTTTCTAAAAGTATATAAAGTTGAACAGGATAAGCTAGGTAGTCTAGGTAAGTGCTAATAGATTACTATTAAAGTTCCCTAGTTTACGCTATATACACTGCTTATACTGCTTATTATCTACCTAGCGCATTAAAGCCTTCGTCTGGCTAAGCATAGTACAAAAGCTTAAGATAGTAGACTAAAATAGCCTGCTTCTAATAGTCTAGTAGATAAGCAAGATATAAAATTTATAAATAGTGTGCTTCAGCTTAGCGTTACACTTATCATAGTCCCTGGTAGCTATACCTTCCTTCTTATTATAACTTAGTATCCCCCTCCCCTTTACTGCCTTATCTTGCCTCTGTAACGTACTAATAATATCCTTTATAGCTTATTATTATAAAGGGGTTATTTTAATTATATCCTATAGCACTGCATAGCTTTCATCCCCTCTTATAAAATAGCCATCCTTATAATATATTACCTAATAATAGTATACTAATAGCTACTTTATAATCCGGAAATAAAAGGTAAGGGATAATTTATTCTTAAAGCTTTAGAACTTACTGGCTTTTATACTGCTTATATAGCTATCGTTACTATAGAAATTACTTAGCCTCTTTATACGCTGCTATATTATCTTATAATTAGGTAATTTATTACTGTATAACTTATATATATCTCTAAATATACTCTTAGCTATAGTAAGAATATGCCTAAGATCTATATCTGTATTAACTATACTGCCTTCTTCTTCTCTATTATTATTATTATTATTATTACTATTGCCGCTATTATTATTATCCCTACTTTATAGTAATATATATAATAATATAATCTCGGTATTGCAAAGACTCTATAGGTGCGTAAGGAACCCGGTATAGATAAGCTAAAGTACCTAATTAGCCTGTAATGCCTTAACGTCTTACATAACCTTAGCTTCCTTCTCTAGGTCACGTAAGGCCTAAATAATATTAGCCTTTAGGTTATTAAATAGCTTTCCTTCCTCCTGTAACGTAGATACTATAGCTAGGCCTAACCCTGCTAGCACTCCTCCTATTAGTAGTAAAGATAGGTCTTCTTTAACTAGAAAATAGTTAATAAGGCCCTTAGCTATAAAGTATATCTAGAGCTTATATACTCTCTAGAGAGGCATAGTATTTATATGCTCTAAGGCCTTTCTCTTATAAGCTAGTATGTAATTGTATATCTTCCTAGCCCGCCGCATATAATAGTTACATTAAACTTTCGTATAGGTATAGATATAGCCTTTATATATAGTAAAACCCTCTATAGGCTAATATAGCCTTTTTCTATTAGCCCTTTACTGCCGCAATGCCTTAACTAAGCGCAGTTTATAGCTTAAAAACCGCTTAATTGTCAGTTACAGTTTATTACCTCTTATCTAGTGTAGCTCGGCCTGCAAGTAACTCCTCTAGCTTGTTTATTTCGGAACTAGGTATATTCCGTAGAGGCAGTAAACTATAACCTAGTAATTAGTATTATAATAAAAGCTATTAAGACCTATAGTAAGTAGTACTATAACTATAAAATAATATATTTTTATTAATATTTAGGAATAATAAATAAAATAAGAAGCCTTAATTTATCTATACCTAGATTCTTATATATTATATTTATATTTATTTTAACTTTTACTCCTTTTTCTTTTTTCTTTCCTTTATTTTCTTTTCTATTTACCTATTAATTTAAACTTCTTACTTACCCTTTTTAGTTAATATCTGTCTAATTACAATTAACCCTTTTACTAAAATCCCCTTTTACTTAATGCCTGCCATGCCTCTGTTAACGCTATATTATTTCCTAGCCGTATTATGCTGCGCGGGGTACCTCCAGACCTGACCAGGGTTGCCCCTTTTACTAAAAGAGTCCCCAATAATAGTGGCTAGACCCCATTAGCGTTTACCCTTCAACCTTCTACACAGCCCTTGACCCTAACAGCGTTTACCTTCCTTACTCTACTCTGCTGTTAGCATTTACTTTTTACTCTTTAACTACTCCTTGCTTTGCATAACCCCTACCCTAGAGGTTAGCGCTTAGCGGTTACTCTCTTCTTTCTAACTACCCCTTGCTCCCTACTACCCTTACCTTAGAGGTTACACTTTCTAACTTACTTCTAAAACCCCTTACACTAGAGCTTAGCCTTTACTTCTCTTGCCTTAGACCTAACCTCTTAGCAGCCCTAACTGTTATACTGTAGCTCTTTAAACTTTTTACTACAGTCTGTAAGTACCTACCTAGAGCTTACTTGCCTTCCCTTCCCTTTGACCTCCTTCCTTTAACTCTCTAAGTTAACTCTAGACCTTAGACCTTAGCTTTACTTCCTACCTCTATTAACCTTTTCTTTGTCCTTCCTTTCCCTTCTTCTTTTGACTTTCCCTTTACTCTTACCCCTTAACCCTAACCCAGTGTTAGGTTAGGGTTAGGGGGTTACTGTTAGCCTTGGTCTAACTTCTACCTTAGCGTTTACATAATAGCTAGCGAGTCTGCTGTTATCCTTTGCCTAACCCTCTTAAATACCTGCTAGCTTCTTACTTTTCCTAATTAAACGAAAACTTAAGCTTTTGCTTTAGGGTTAGGGTTAGGGCTAAATTATTACTATTACTTTCAGTATTTAGTCCTTAGCCTATAAGCAAGTAACTGAAAAAGCGACAATAATAAAAAATAGATATAATTATAGTTATTTGCCTACTTATCCTTACTATTCAGGTACCCTATGCTTATTAAAACATCCTCCCGGTAGAACTATTATAGCCTATTACCTGATCAATTCTTACAATCCCTCTCTTTTTTCCTTTCCTAACCCCCTTATTACTTTTAGCCCTGCTGACTGCCTACACTCTCTGATCTTTCTTAGCTAACCTTTCTCTGTACCTTAATTAATATATCTCTTTATTCTATATTACTTCTATTTTAAAACTTTACCTCTTCGCCCCTTAAACTCTCCTTCTGTTAATATACTTAATAGCCTATAAAAACAAGAATATAACTAACCTGGCTGTAATCTGAACCTTAGACTAGTTAACGCTTATATGCAATTAACTATATAGTAGTTACTTTATTATTTGCTAAGGAGTAACTATTAAAATACTTAAGCCTTTAGGAATAGTGGGTTGTAATATAGTAAGGATAAAGTAATAATAAGTAAATTATAATATACTACTTACTATATCTAATCCTTATCTATACCTAAGTCCCCTATTACTACTAACTTGACTTGTTCTATCTTTCCTAAGCAATTTACTACTACTCCTTTTCCTATCTCCCTAGCCTAACTGCTCTTACTGCTATTGCTGTGGCGGCCCCTACTTCCCTATTCCTGAATGGTAATACCTTCTATACTTTAGACTTTAAACCTACTTCCCTAACATAGACTCCTGTCTGCTACCCCTTCCTGTCTCGTACCCTTCTGTCTTATACCCTCCTGTCTTATACCTTCCTGTCTTATACCTTCCTGTTGTTATATATGTTGACCCCTATGTGCCTGCTCTGCTTGTTATCGTCCCTGAACTTGCTCCTGCCTTATATCCTCTCTATGCCGTTGCCGTCCCTCCTGACCCTGCATTACCTGCTATTGTACTGTAACTTGACCTTCCTGCCTCTGCTCTGCTTGCTGCCCTATATGATAATGTTAAATTCGGGTTTCCTGTACTTAGCCCTATATCAATGCTCTTGCCTTTCTTATCTATAACGCTCTTTACGCTTATACCTATATTATTATATGCTCCTACCCTGAACCTGTGGCCCTGTAGGTATATATGTGCCTTTTTCTTTCTGTAAGGCCCTTTACTGACCTTAACTGAGAAGTAATTACTATTGTCTGATCTTTTTCCTATTTAGCTATCTATACTGAATGAATAAGGCCCTATCCTAGTAAAGGAAAATATATATTAGACTAATATATTCCCTTTTACTTGCCTTCCTCTTAATACTTACTTAATAACCACCCTAGATAACCCTAACTGGTAGGCTAGCAAATAGCTAAAGTGCTTGTATATCTTCTTTAGTGTTTCCTCTGGTACCTTAAGTATTCCAGCCTAGTTATATAATCTCTTTTAACCTACTGGCTACTAATAAACTTTAATACTATTAATTATACCCTTATACTAAGTAGACTTATAGCTGTAAGAGTATAGTAATAATATAATAGTAGCAGATGTAGATATATAGGATAATAATAGTAGTACTTAAGGTATAGACAGGAGGTAGAAGAGATAATATATAATAAATATAGGAAAGGTTTTTAGACTAGTTTCTGTATGCTTTTCAATAGAATTAATAAATATAAGCTACAGTACTATCCTTTTTTATATTTCTATCTTACTATTACTTATAAGCCTTACTGCTTTATTTTTAGAACTATAGCTATGTAGCTTGCTAAGTACTACCTAGGGCCTAATATTACATTACATGTCTTACTTGTTATTATAGCGCTTATATAATTCCACTATCCTGTACATGTACCTAATTCCTTCTGTAAGAAGAAAAGCAGGCTAACAACACTAGGCCAACTAAACCACCCTAGCTATACATGTGGCCATACCCTGTAACCATAACAGTAATAGAATAGGGGGCTAAGCTTTTAAGTAAAGAGATTCTATATTTAAAATTATCCAGAATTAATAATAGAAAAATTACATACTTATAGCTATATAACTATTATAATCAATTTTCTATATATTTATTTATTCCCTTTAAAAAAGAATTCTTAACCTTTTTTATTTATATTTTACTTACTTAATTTTTATAGGTAACCCCGCTACATAGGAATTCTTTTTTCCTGTATTTATATTTACATATATAACATATACATAGCCTTTTATTAATACCTTTTTAGTAACTAAAGCATATATCTTCCCCCTTCCCTACTCCTTTTTCTCTTTTTATATTATATAATCATTATTTACTTAGTTTATTAATTATTTTCCTATTTATAAAAGCGCTATTTCTACGTTATAATCACTATAGCTACTACTAGAAGCAATAATGTAGATTATATCTTTATCTAGGGTAACTTTATTGGCTTGGATAATAAGGGCAATGTTAAGGATATATTTAAACCCTTAGAGTAATATAATAAAGGCCTTTACTACCCTATCTACATTAGAAAGATCCTTATTAAGAGGTATTGCATTAAGTATAAGTTAGGCTATAGTAGCTTCTTAACTATCTAGATAGCATATAATATATTTAGTAATAAGGACATTACCCTTAAGATTTTATTACCTAGGCATTTTAGTAAGTAAGAGTTTACTATATAGAATATAATTGCCAGTGCTATATAAGATACCTCCTGTCTCTTACTATACTGGATAACCTTTCTGCTGCCTAGTACCTCTTATATATACTATAGAGTCCTTATCTTCCCTCTACTAGGCCTTAGCCTGTATATATATGCCTTTAATATGCCTATCGCTTCCCGAAGATCGTCTGCTAAGTAACTGCTATAAGCTATTAAGGCGCTATATAATGGCGAAGTTATATATTGAGGTATAATATATCTGCTTAGGCTTACGCTATAAACCTTTTTATTTAGTTAGATTAGAGATACTTACTGCATGATATAGATATTAATAGCGCTAATGTTATATATAGCCTTGCTCCTTTTAAGAGCAGTACTACTATAGCTACTAAATACTAATATCTTAAGTGCCTTTGGAAGATACCTATACCTATATATGAACCTATGTAAAAGGATAGCCAGCTGGTTATGCCTATAGTCCTGCATAATAGCCTTATACAGGAGACTATAGCCCTTGCTAACTTTAGCCTAGCTATTAAGTCTAGTACCTTAGTAAAGTATAAGATTTAGTTGCCTATTATCTACTGTGCCCTAGAGCGTTTCTATAATATAGATCCTAGCTTTACTTCTAATATATAGAGTTATATATATATCTTTACTAAGCTCTACCTGGGATTTCCTATATTTTATAATACAGGACACTCTATAGCAATTAACTTTATAGTTAGCGTTCTGGGGCCTTTTCCTTTATTATAGAAGGGCTCTTATATAGGTAATAGATAACAGGACAAGTTATAGTATAACCAGACCAGGAGGCTAGAACCTAGACTAACCCTAAAAGCGAAAGTTACGTATACTAGAGATAATGTTAGCCTTGCTAAGTAAAAGCTTGTTCTCTCTATATTAAAAAAGGGTCTATTATATAACCCTAAGCACCGCTTTACTGCTAGGTAACTGCTAGAAAATACCTCTTTTAAAGAGCTAATAGTAATATATAGACTATAAAAATGTATAGCCCCTATTAGACTATAATATAAAATAGTAAGTAGTAAGTATTACTATTAGGAGATAATAAAATAAATATTATTAGGTATATAAATAGATTTCCCTTAGCTATAAAAAGCTAGAAGTAGTCTTGTATTTATTTGCCCTGTAAAATATTGGAAAGTAGGCTAGGTAAATATAAATCTGCCTTATCTACTAATAGTTAGTTAAACATATATAACCCCGATTTATCTATTTTTTACTATTAGTTATTATTTAAGTTAGTTATTATTTAGTTATTATTAGTTATTAGCTCTATAATCCCTGCTATTAACCTTTAGTAAGTTAACTTTCTAAACTTTCCCTAAGGGCCTAGCTAATAAAAGTGCTCTATTAAAGCATAGACCTACCTTATATCTAAACTAATAAGCTTTTATAACTGCCTATATACCTTTATTAGCCTAGCCTGGATATACTAGCCAGGGTAAAAGCAAATATAATACTAATAATTTAAGTCGGAGGTTACTTACTTAGGTAGTTAAGAGCGAAAGATAAGTAGAAAGACTGATAGCTTTGCTATAATTTGAAAAGTAAGAACTAATAGAATGCTAATACCTAATTGAATACCTTGTCTCTAGGGCTAGGTTTACTAAAGACCTTTTTACTGGCCTGGCGAGGCATATCTAGTAGCCTGCTAATATGGCCTGTTTCTTTTTAGCGACTGGCCTTGGCTAACGAGGTTATATTACTGTAATGTTAGGTAAATGGCATTATGTTAGATTGATCCCTTATGTCCTGACCTAACGTGTCGAATAGGCTAATATTGCCACGTAATGGCCTGTCTAATTGATATATAGGGAGATTTATGGGTTATAATGCTAGATTACGTCTAAAGAAAGGTCTATAACCTAGCAAGGCTAATCCTTTACTGCTAGCACCCCTTTGTAAGGGCTAAATGTTTTAAATAAATAGAGCTTAAGTAAATATAGAGTCTGAACTAGAAGTAATAGAAGGGTAGCTGTAAGGCTAAATGCTCTGATAAAAGCATATACTTCTTGCTAGACTAATACAGAGGATCCGAAGCAAGACGGCAATATAGTCGCGCGGTTATATATAGCTATAATGGTGCTAAGCGCTTTTAATAAGAAAATAGTCTGTTACTTCTAGTAATATAGCTAGTAGATTTAAGTATAGAATGCAAAGGCTATTTGAAGAGTCCTAATAATAGGAAAGATATTACTTATATAGCCATTAAGTTTAATATTTACTTACTACTCTTATATAACTACTAAAGGAAAAAGCTATTATTCCTTAGTTATTATTAGTTAACTTACTTCCCTATATACCTTAACTATAATATATTCCTTTATTATTAATATCTATACGGTTTATTATTATATAATACGTAAGTCTAATAAATACGTATAGTGTGGAGAATTAACTAACCCTGTAATTTAAGAGCTTAGGATTATGGAATTACTAGTTATCTCTATTTTCCCTATTATAGGCTTAGTGTTTTACAGTAAGTAACTTACTTATTTAAATCTCTGTTATTATATATACTAACTTAATACAGTACTATCCCTAACAGGATATATATTAAATAGCCCTAGGTTACCTAGTATATTCCTAGTAGTAATTAATAGCTTAAGTATGGCTAAACTTTAGATTAGTTATTTTAGTAAGTTTTCTCTATTTATGCCTTATATTCTTATGGTTTGTTTTATAGGAAATTCCAAGGCTAATATATATAGGAGTATATATATCTAGAAATAAGAGTTATAATTACATAGCTACACCTTATTCAATAACTCTATAGTTACTTAGTACTGCCTTAACTGCCTAGTCAGGTCAAGGGGGCAAGGGATCTTTAGTCCCTGGTCTGCGTACTCTTAAGACTGCCCTTTAGCTGCAACGAAACATCTTTTTCTGCTTACAGGCCTTTACTAGGGTGCTCTTTATTATTAGTATCCTTCTTTTTATTACTTATATCTATATACAGTTTAGTAAGAGGAAAGTAAATAGATAGCACTTAATTAAGCAGGGCTGGCTAGAGAAGGCCTTTATAGTATTAGTCGCTATTTCTATTATTAGTACAGCATTTACTACTTAAATAGGAAATATACTAAAGTTTGCTATAAAGAGTTTAAGCGCCATTTCGCTGCATATTAAGGTCAGAGGTACACTACAGGTACTTAAGTAGCTTGCGTTTATATTCTTTATAACATTTTATATAGTTATAGTAAAGCAAGTAGCTAGAAGAAGGAATAAAGGGTTCCCTAGTAGTAAAAAGCTTATAAGCTTTCCTATACTGCCGCCACTGCCCTAAGGACTATAACCTCCTCCTCCTTCGCTACTACTACCTCCGCCTCCTTAATAGTTAAGTATCCTTTTATATAGCTATTAAGATAAAGTAAAATAATATTATACTAATACACCAGATTATAAATATATAGCTAGCTACTCTATTATTCCATTAAAACCTATATTAATACTATATAACTATAAAGCTAACTAATAAACTTAAAATTACTAACTTATAACTATAAATATCCATTACTCTAGCTTACTTTCCTTTATTTCTATTTTACTTTATATCTATTTTAAATTTTACTGCTATTTTATTTAATATAGTTTAAATCTCCTGCTTAACCATACTTTAATTTCCTTCTATATTATTATCCATTTCTGCAAGAATTGTCTTCTCTAGTATATCCAGCCTTACCTACTTGCTTTTTACTTACTTTAACTTTTTATCTTATCTCTACTAAAATAATTTATACCTAACAGCAAAATCAACTAATAGCTTCCTAATCCTTAATTTAAGCTTCTTAAGGATCTCTTTATAGCTGCTAATATTTAGTATATTTATAAGTATATATATATTACTAAGAAACTCATATATCTTATTAGAAGTAAGGCATTTACAACCAAGATTAACTACTTAAATCTTATATAGCCTCTAAAATAATAACCATAAACTCTTAACGCTACCTCCTATATTAAAGATTTCAGGCCAATTAAGGAACTCTCTTATCTAACAATCTAGCATTATTACTTTATTACAGTCCTATCTATTTTATAACAAAGTCTCTAGGATTTCTCTACTTCTAAATATATAACAGGCTTTTTTAATATATCTTTATAGCTATACTATTAGCTTATACTAAATACTTAGCTAAATACTTACCATCCCCTTTTTATCTTTATATTAGTTATAATAAAGCATATAGATATTTACTTTATTAGAAAACTCCTGCTTATAGTAAATATCCCTGTCCCCTTTTAAGTCTTTAGGCTTAGTAATACCCTCCTGCGCCTTATCCTTGCCATACCTATTACCATTATAAGGCAGAGATAAACCGTTATTATAAGGCTTCTTCTGCATATTATCCCTATATTTCTCTCTTATAATAGCCTTAGTCTTTACATAACTATTAAATTCTATTAGTTAGTTATCTTCTGGAATAATATCCACTTCCAGGGTATAGTTATATAGTAATGGCGCCCTTTCTAATACTAGCGTAGGTTCTAGTACCTAGGTAGCCTCCCTAGGCACATTGCTATTAACTTCTACAGAAGATATTACAAGACCATAACAGTTATAGAGGGAATAAGTAGAATGCATTATTAAAAGACTACTATTTACTAGAACCCTGGCTAAAAAACATACTACCTTAAAACCATACTTATTATACAGCTTCTATATATCTTCTAAATATAAATCGCTTTTAATATTATCTATAATATTTCTATTACTATAACTCTTCATCCTACGTTAATACTTCTTACTCTTACTTCCCCTGCTAACTAAGTAATATAAATCCCTAATGTAGTTTTTTTAGTACTATATAAATAGCTTTATTATTAAGTAACCGTTCCTAGCACGAGTTATATATCGAATCGACAGCAATACTATTAATATTTAGTTCTCTTATAGTATAATTACAGTAAAGTACAGGCTTATTATATAATAATACAGTTATAGTATAAGTTTATTATAATAAGACGTTCCTTTAGTATACAGTAAACCTAGGGTATTTGTTATTTACTAGCTAGGACTAAGAAGGAGTACTATATTCTTTTTAGCTAGAAGGTAATCTCTATATTAGATATCTTAACAGTGCAGGGATTGCAAGATATTATACTATACGTATTATACATATTAGCCTTAGTGCCTAAGCCTCTAGGCCAAGCAAGCCCTACTTTAATATATATCTAATACACGCCTAAACATTAACCTAGTTAACTAAACTTAAGCGCTTAAGATAATCTAGGTAGTATCTTATAACGGTCCCGTATTATCTTTAGGAAATAAATATCTCTATAATAATTCCCAAGCATAATATAGATATAAAGAAATAAATAGAAAAATAGAAAAAATAGTACAGTAAGTAGGTTATTTATAAGCCTTATATAATAACGGTTAATTAATCATTTTAATAACACAATAAACAGGCTTCTTAACTCCAGTATATATTCTAACCTCTAACTAATTTTAAATAGGAAAATATACAGTATCTATAGATATATTATCTATTTCTATTCTTCTGTTATAAAGGATAAAATTGCGCCCATTCCTATCCCAACGGTACACAAATTCTCTCGCCAGTAACCTTTTACCTTTAACTACAAGTATACCTTCGAAAACATAGATAATCCCTAGGGAGTGTACTATATCCTTCAGTACTTCTACCGCTAGGACTATAATACTTAGGCAGGTAATAATAATAGTAAAAGATCTAGGGATAGATTAATATATAAGAAAGACGCCAATACTTTATCGAAAAATACCAGGATTAATATCAGTTCTAATTTAATTACTTACGTAAAGATATTTGCCCTTACATACAAGTACAAGATTTACGCACTTAAATCATTATTAGTAGCCAAGTTTAAGGCAGCGGCTTAGCAGTATGAAAAGACATATTACTTTATCGACACTGTATAAGAAGCCTATAACTCAGTTATGCCTAACAATGCCCGAGAGATACGTAACTCTGTAGTAAGGTTCCTGCATAAGCAGCATAATCTTATATACACAGAACAGATCAAAAAGCTTATACTAGATAAGCCTTAGCTAAGCCTCGATCTGCATCTGCTTACTCCAGTTAATCCTGCTAATTTCAGCTTACTTAATAGATTTAGCAAAGGCTTCAGGAAGTAATAAGCTTAACAATAGTACTAGGCCAGTGCGCCTAATGTTTCTTTTTTAGTATTTAAATATAATAAAGTACCTATATTCTTAACATAGCGTATAATAACCTGTTAATACTGGCACGCCCGCTTAGTAATTAGATAACGGTCTTAGATATAAAACTATCTTATCCCGGTATATACACTAAGAAATTCAAACTAATAGATTCCAACGGTTACATATACTATATAGATTCCTAGGCGCATAAGCCTTAAATCAGGCTCTACTGGCCAACACAATTTCCATATTAATCTAATTAACCTTACATATTTCACCTTAAACCAGCAGGACACTCTACTAACTACTATAAAGTCAGGTTCTATCGCTAACTAAGTCTCTAATTAATCAGTCCCTGCATCTTATCCAATATAGAAGTATGCCTAGCTCGTCTATCATCCCAACGCTACAGCTATAAATCCAGATAGTAATTAGTAGCTTCATTTTCATATTTATAGTAACCTTTATAGCCTTTAGCTCTTATTTTCTATCATTAGATTCAATAAAGCAGTCCTTCTTAGCCTTCTTTATCTTCTTTAGCACTTTAGTACTGGCTTTAGCTTGGCATTTATCTAAATCCTTATCTATCTCTAACAGCGCTAGTTTCTCTTAAATGTTAATAGCTTCTTGCTAATATTAGAGCTTAAGTAACCGGATACGTAATTAAGACCTTGCAAGATCCTTATCCTCTTATATATTATTAAGCATCCTTTTAATATCTATACTAAACCGACCTATAACCATATAACTATCTCTAATACCAAGTAACTAGGCTAGCCTGACCGCATCCAGCAGGAACTTCTTAATACCTGCTAAGTCTGTACGCACACAGTGAACAATAACCTGTTAGATATCTATTACAAACCGGAATAAGTTTATAGTAGCCTCTTTTTTAATATTATCTTCAAAGATTATAGCTTTCTATATAAACTTATCTATCTACGATCCTAACTAGGCTGCCTCTACGCAGTCCTAACCATACTTCTCCAATACCCCTAACATCATTTACATACTAAACTTATAGCAAATGCCCTTAAGATACCGCTGCAGATAGGCCATTAGCCTATGCTAACTTTTAAATAGTAATTAAAGCTCTTCTAAAGCGCACTAGTCAGATTATAAACTGCCTAATAATATACTTATACCTGCCAAGAACTTTTAAGCATTCTAAATTACTAATAAGCATACCTAGGGTTAATAAAATACCTGGTTTATCTACTCTCCCCTTAGTCTATGCTAGTTTCGTTAAGATAATGGCTTTTTTATCCTTACATCTAGTAAAAAGTAATTTGTTTTCTGCTATATGACTCTTTGATATTCTTGCTACTAATATGGAATATTCTTTAATCATAACCTTGCCCTTATCTTTTTTAGGTAGTAATCTACCTACTGAGAGCCACTTATCCCAGTTAGTCTTTATCCTGCCCAGTGCTTGTTCAACTAACATATCGTAGCCTATATTCTCTTAGCTAGCAGAGTCCTTAACCTCCTCCTTAGGAGCTGTTATATTAGGAAATAGGTAAGGGAATTTAAGCTTTGCTTTTAAGCAGTCTTAAAATACTCCTTCTTTTAACAAACCCTTAATAGTTTTAACTAAGACTAACCTATTAAGCTAATTTACTATCTATTTAATACCTTCCCTATTTTAACGTTTAGTAATAATAGCTTTAATGCTGCTATTAGTTATATATAACTTATTTATTATTTTAAATAGCTTTGCATTTCTAAATATCTAGTAAATAATCCCCTTATCTAGTATAATATTACTAATAACTAAATATTTAGGTAGATTAACCGGTCTCTTATTCTAGCTACAGACTATATATATATCTAAGTTGTAGAGCATAGGATCCGTCAGGATATAGTTTAGACACTTGCAGTATCTTTTAGGCTATTCAGAAGCGGCCATAGCATCGAAAGAATTAGTTCTTAGTTCTATTAAATATAGATATTAAAGTTAAAGTAATAATAATAATGTAAATTCTGGCCTGTAGCTACGTAATCCTTAATAAGAGGGTGCTAAGATATAATCATTATTATGCATATTACTATACTACTACTGCCTTAATGCCTTATAGGCTACTATACTAAGTAATAATAATAATCCTACTATTTTAAATTATTCTGCCTTTTCCTCTTCTATTCTATTTCCATCTTAAAAGTTACTACTACTTTGTCTAAAGCGTTCTAGACCTTAACCTTTACTATAGACTAACTTTCCCTTATATCCCTATCTATTTCATCCTAAATTATCCTCTTTAACTTATTTAGCTTAGCCCGCTTACTCTCAATCTGCTATAGCTTTCTATCCTGCCTATTTTAGTATATAGTATTCTTATACTTAGTATCTTCTAATACCTTTTTAATATCTAACTTAAGCTTTTTAATAAGGTCTTTATATTTCTTAATACCTAAGATATATATAAGTTTATAGGCATCTTTTAGAAACTTATATAATACGTCTAAGTTAATATAAATCCGCTGGTTTATAACTTTCTAAATCTTATATACCTATTTAAATAGTAATTTAAGATTTTTAGTATTAACTTTAGCACTAAAATTCTAGCTTTAGTTAAGAAATTCTCTTATCTAATGCTTTAGTAGTACTGCCTTAATACAGTCCTAGTTATTTAGTAATAAAGTTGCTGGAATTTCTTTATACTTATAAGCAAAATATGCCCGCTTAAGATATCTTTGTAGCTTTATTAGTAGTTTATATAGACTACTAAATAGTAGAAGTTCTATATTAATATTTACTTTTTTATACTGGCCCTTAGGTATCTTATTATAGCCTAAATGTTATACTATTAGTATATAAGCTCTATAGTACTTTATTAAGTTTTAAGCTTTTGCTCTAAGTAGGATATCTGTACCTTTCTAAGCCTTAATACTCTGTAAAGAATCTGCCGGTTTAAGATCATCCTCTACTAGTATATTATTACTTAAAGCACGGTCGGGAAGTAGGGCTATATTATTCTTAATATAAGGGTCGTCTTTTACTACATTAGATACTGGCTTTATTGCCTGAATATCTTCCTTCTTTATAACTTTAGGCTTATAGAGCTAATTATTATATATATATAATAGTTTTGTAACTTCTTCTATCTCCTAACTAGCCTCCTTTTTAGTAGCAGTCTTAATAGGCTTATAATATATACTAATCTCCTTTAATAGCTTCTCATCCTTATAATAAGCAGTAGGCATATTGCAGTCCAGTCTAGGAAGCCGCCTTATTATAGTAAGATATAACGTGAAAACACTATATTCTAATAGTATCTAAAGTATAAAGATTAGGGCTTCTATACTATACTGCTAAATTAACTGCCTAATATCTGATTAATATGCCTGCCTGCGTATAATGCTTTTAAGTATATACTTTTTACTGCTAAGGCCCTTTGTGCTAATATATTGCACTTTCTTAATGTTTTTAAATACTATATATATAGAATATTTATTAGGTATATGTAAGTAGTAGCCCTTGTAGGAATTAGGGTTACTATAGCTATTAGTATTTATCTGCCTAGGGAAATAGGTATAATACCTGCTACTATTATTATCTAAGGTAACTATAATATTAAACCTAGTAAGTTATGCTAGTTATTTAGTAATGTGTTTTATAGATATATAGATAGCGTATGTATTACTTTGGCAGAGGATTACCTAGCTTTAACTATTTAATAAAAAGTAAAAGAGAGAGTAGATAAATATAATGCTTAATATAGTAAGTAATGTAAGTAGTATAGGGGCTATAAGATATTATTTTTAACGTATCCTGTAAGGATGCCTTAATACCTAGCTTTTATTATAATCTATACTGATAAGCTAATATGATCTGCTTACTTATATATGTAAAGATACTGCTTTTAAGTTAAGCCGTAAATAAGCAATACGCTAAAACAACTAAGTTAATTTGCTATTATTTAGTATTTTAATATTAAGTTTCTATTATAGTAAAAGGCTTAAGTAGGGACAGTTTATAGTATAATATAAGTATATAAAATATTTTTATAACTGTAGTGCCTTTATAGCGCTTAACTAACTTATCCCTAAATATTAGTCTTTACCTTGGAAAGATAAGCCCGCTGTATTAGTGTCTATTAGTGCTTAGTATTCTGCTTTATTTCTATTTTAAATGTTACCTTTGCCTTGTTTAGAGTATCTTGAATTTCTAACCTAGCTATATCCTGACTTTCCTTTATACTATTCTTATTTTTAACTAGAATTACCTTCTTCCTATTACGTAGCTTGGCTTCTTTAGCTGCAATATATGCTAGCTTTTTCTCTAGGCAGACTTGTAACTATGACTTTTCTTAATTTTATTTATTATATACCTTTATTACCTTAAGCCTTAGGCTTCTAACGAGGTCCTAGTACTAGTTAACCTGTAAAATATCTAAAAGCCTCTCTGTATTGCTAAGTAGCTCTGTTATTTTACTTAACTCTATATTACAATAATGGACAGCAGCGTTGTAAATCTCGATCCCTAATTTAAATAAATTCTTAAGTTCTTAATTAGTAGTATCTATAATAAAAGCAAGCTATTGATTAAGGAATTACTTTATTTAGTTACTTAGCTATATAGCCTTAGCGCAGTCCTAGCATTGCTTCTCCAGAATATCTTTTATATATTTATATATATAACTGTAATAAGCTTATTTAAGATACTTCTACAGATTAACTATAAGCTTGTGCTGGCTTCTGAGTAATAGATAGGCTTTAGTTTAATTATCTAGGGCTTATTGCTTTAGCCCTGGTTATCTATTGCTCTCTAGAACTATATACTATTAGTTAGTATTTTCTAATATTATCCAGCTTTATCCTATAAACGTTAGAACTACGTATAATTTACTGTATTAGCTAGGGCCCTTTCTATTAAAACAGCTTTTTTTATAAGGTCCTCTGTATTTCCGGAAGGCTTAAGGGTCAACTTATCTGGGTTAGCTGCTCTAATAATCTTATCTTCTGCTACTATCTTACCTATAGCCTTAACTGCAGGAATATTGCCGCTAAGGTTAGGAAATATACGCTATATAGTAAAAGGATTTATAAATACTTTATTACTTACTAGCTATTTAACCCTAGCCTTTAAATCTTCTATACTATACTTTTTAATAAGCTATTAGATATTTTCTCTTTTCTGTTAGTTTATAACTATAATACTGCTCTTTTTCTGCCTAGACTTAACGCTTTTCCTTAGTAAAAGGCTATCCTTAAATACTATATAAATATCTTAATTTTTAGGCATACTTCCCGATATAGCTACTATAACTTTGTTAATATTCCCTGCCTGTCTGCTAATAGGCTGCTTATATATATAATAATAACTGCATATTGCCTTCCTAGACTAAGTATCTTAAGAGAGTGTAATACTACTATAAATATCGTACTTAGAATAACACTTTAATTTAGTTAAAGGAGTAATTATAATATTCTAGTAATAATCTCTAATTAAGGCATTATAATAATTTAAAAAGATAGAATATTACTATTACTTAATAATTCAGAAGCAGGGGTTAAGAGATATAAGTCTTTATGTACCCTGCAGCATAATATCTTAGCCGTAGTATATACTATATAGATACCTAGGCACCTAACTCTTAAATCAGGCTCTATAAGCTAATATAACCTATATGCCTATCTAATTAACTTTATCTCTTTAGTATTAAACTAATAGCATACCTACAATTATTAACTTATTCGCTAAGTTAGCTTATACTAATATACTAACCTATAGGGTATTATATAATATAATAGCCGTAGCCCTATTTACTATATACAGTACTTTAAAGCTAAGTATAAAACCGTATACTCCTTTTTACAGTACAGGCAGATTTTTTATAAACTAGGGAATACTGCTCTTTATAAGTCTAAAGCAATCTAAGCAGTTATTTAATATTACTGACTAACTATTTCTTACTTCTTTAAAAATAACCTTATTTAGATCTTATAATACCTACTTAAATAAGGTATATTTAAATTAAGAGAAACAGCCCAGTCTATCTATCTAGAGCTCTTTTTATTGCCTGCAGTATAGAAACAAACTAAGCAGGTAACTAAACTGGTCTCTATATCTAACTAAAATCTCTTTATTATAAAAGAATAGAAAGTATAGAGATATAAGTAGGTTTATAAGACTAGTATTTTTAATAAGAATATACTTCTAACTATTTCTATAGGATCTTTAATTCTAGTAAGTATTTAGATATTAAGCTTATATTAGCAAATAAACTATATAAAGTATACTGCATTATTATATGCCCCCTGTTATCTATTATAAAAAAGTCTTATAAATTTAATGCCGCTAAATCTAACTAGATAGGGCCTAAACTAACTAAATTTAGAAATGGCATAACTAAGGCTTTATTTAACTTTAGAGATACTAATCCTTAGGCAGTAGATTATATAGTGTAATTCTTCTATCTATAGGACTATAATCTAAGGTCTTTAATGTCTAAATATATACTTAGCCAGGATAGGCTATAGGAAAACAAAACTAAAGTTATATTAGGCATAAACAATATAACTACCCCTTAGGGTTTACTATTAATCCTTTACTCTAAGGTATTTATGCTTACCTATATATATAATATTCCCTGTCTTAGGGACTTATTAATAAAGAAATTCCAGGAAGTAGCTTAGTTACAATAGAGATCTAGTTACCTATTTAATACAGTACAGGAAGTATATACTACTACCCTATTAGCTATCCTAGAAATGTATAGAGCTATTATAAAGATATTCTATAAGTATAGGGAGTTACTAAGTAAGGACTATATTAAGGATTTTCTGCAGAAGGTATATAAACTGGCTTTTAATATCTTAATATATATAAACAAGCCTCCATCTCCTCCTAATCCTAGGTTATTCTATAGATTTAGTAGAAACTTTTAGTAAACTAAGAATAGGCAGAAAGCAAGGGTTTTAGTGTTTATTTAAGCAGAACACTATACTAAGATTCTAATATTTATATATTTTTATATAATTATATCTAAATCTTAATACTATACTAAATCTTTTTATTAATAAGTTATAAGAGTATAGTAATATAAAAAAACCTATTTTTCTTTTATATACTAAAGAAATATAGCTAGAATTAGTATATATTACTTTAAGTTACTACCTAACTATAATAAATCTTAAACTTCTTTAACTAGTTACCTCTATTATATAAATTGCTTTTAGAATACTAAACCCTATTACCTTCTGGTATTATTTTATATAGGGCAGAATTGCTATTTTTACTCTCTCCCTGCACTGCTAGAGCTTCTTCAATTTAGCAGCTATCTTAGCCAACTCCCTCTTTACCCTGGTCTGCTTAAGTATAGTAGTTAAATAAAGCTTTCCTAAAAGCTTATTAATATTACTCCAAAGCTTCTTAATAATATAGAAGTAATCTCTAGCCTTAAGAACCTTTAATATATCCTTTGCACTTTTTAGGAATATCCTAGTCCTTTACTAACTACTATTATAACTATCTAAAGAAATTTTATTATTATTTATATTCTTTTTTATCTTATCTTTTTCCGGAATTAAAATACTATAAAAGGTATTAGTAAGCTTAATAGCCTATTTTAGTAGCTTGCTTTATTACAGGAATTAATCTAATAGTAATTAATCTTTTATAGTTATTTTTATTTCCTTTTACCTAGTGTTAAGGTAGCTACGGATATTATACTAATTACCCTAGTTATTAAGCTAATATTTCGTCTAATGTAATCGTGCTAAGAAAGTAAATAAGTAGCTAGGTAATTTCTTAATAGTATTAAGTAAGCTAATAATATTATTATAAGTTAGTAAAATAATAGTTAGTTAGCTTACAGTCTTTTTAAGGATTTACCTTAAAATATATATTTTTACTACTAGTATACAGAATATATATTTATCTATACTACTGCTAGTATATAATGGTTAGTTTAATAACTACAGTTAAATAAAGTTTATATTATTATCTCTTCCCTAGATTAGGCCAGTAATATACAATATATAGAGTAATGCTTACTAGTAATAATATTAAATCTTTTTATAGTTACTAGGGCACAGACTATTAATACTATGTATAATTTTAACCTAGTATGGCCAGATAGCTTTTTTAATACTAGCAAACTTACAGAATATTAAGATAATAGGTATTAAGCAAGGTAATAGCCCTTTAATATACTTATAATAGCAATAAATAGACAATAACAGGGTATTCTTTTCTATATAAGGCAGTAAAAAGTAAAGGGCCTAGTACTGGATTTAGAAAAAGGGTGGCTTATTATAGTACTAGGTAGTGTAGCCATAACTAGTACTTACTTCCTTACTATAGTTATAGTTAAATGCAACCTAAATATAGTATTTAATCTAGTAACTAAAATAGTTATTAAAAGGACCTAATAATATATAAGTATTTTCCTAGACCTCCTTAAATCTTTAATAAAGCTAGAAAAAAAAAAGTATATTCCAGGTTAGCAGTTTAGTATAGTAAAAAATTTACTAAAATAGAAAGTTAAACTAGCTATTTTTAAGGGGCAGGTGCCAGCAAGTAGTCATCTAGCAAAGTAGCTCTACAGGCAGAGCAAACTGCAATAATAATAATAATAATATATTAGAGTTACTATAATTATTCTTATTAATATTATCCATTATAACTTAGTAATATTTAGCCTACACCTTAGTATAAATACTATAAATAGTTTAGGCAGTAAGAATTTAGCTTATCTTAGCTATTAAATTATCCTAGGCTTCTTTTAATAAGTCAAGTACTAGCAGTTTTTAGCGCCTAACCTGCCCTTAGGTTTAATCTTAATATAAGTATAATTTAGTAAGAAAGTACTAATAGTATACCTAGGCTATCTCTTACATAGCAAGAGTAATAGCCCTACTAGTAAGTCTCTTAATATCCTCTTTATAGCCTTAATTATACTCTATATAAGCATTACTAGTTAATTATTAAAATCGTAGTTTAATAGTAACCTAGTTAGCAGTAAGTACTTAAATATTAGATTAATAAGCTAGTTTAGCCTGTAATAGATTGTAAGATATATAAAGGTTAATTAAAACCTTAAGTATAATATTTCCTTTTTACTAATTAAAATAACTATTAGGGATTTATAGCGTGCCTAAGGTATTAATTATATCTCTTAATCTTAGGCTATAATACTACTTAAGCGGCCTTTAACTACAGCCATATATCTGCACTGTCCAGGTTAGCTACTATATCCAGTTATTAAACCCATACTCTTGCTTATTATTAACTAAATATATAAGAAAATAGTATAGAAGCTATATAATATAAAGTCTAAGGATCTATTAAGTAGGATTAAGTAAGAAGGAATATAATAATAATAATAATAAAGGCTTAGCTACTTTATTTAATGCTTATAGAAATATATAATTAAGTAGAAGTAAAAAGCAAGTAGCCTATATAAATATAAATTTTACTACTATCTCTATTAAAAGTACCTAAAAGGGATAGTGTTAATTACTAGCTATAGAAATAAAGGAAATATTCTAGTATACTAGGCCAGTATAAGGGCTTTAGTTAAGGTCTAGTATACTATTGGCCTATATAGTAAGGATAATATTAAGACAGAAAGTAGCCTCTTTTCAGATCCTAAAATTTAAATACCTTTTTAAAGTAGTAACAGCTCTTATATACTACTTATTAGCTTCCTAAGTATTTATAAAATAAAAGCAATTAAGCTGTAATATAAAGGTATACTAGTAGTCTTAGTCCGTAGCTACTAAATCCTTTAATATTACCTTATTAAAAGCTAGAAGCAGTAATAATCCTAAGCTAAAGAGCTAATAGTTACTAAATATAACCCTAAAGAGGTCTTTACTATAGTTATATACTTTTATATAAATAATACTAGGTGCTCTAGCCTCTAGGTAGCTAGGATTTAATACCTAACTTGCCTTTACCTTTATATAGTACATTCTTGCATTATAAAGCAAATATAACTAATATTAATTAGTAACTAGAGAGGCTTCAGGAACTATACTATATAGTTAGTTATAAAGGTACTTATAATAGGCGCTTTTCTATAAAAGTATCTAAGGCTTTTCTTTATAGTAGTTTAGCAATAGAAATAATAGCTAATAAATATAATTTTATATACCTATATTAAGCTAGTAAAAGTATATATTAATCTAATTTACATTAAATCTAGCTAAAATACTATCCTAAAATAGAGCTAAGCTTTCCTTAAGTATCTATAATATAAATATATTTTTTAGATTATATACTTAAAATAGTAAGCAAGGGTTTTTAAAGTATAAAATAGTATCTTCTCTATTTATTTATATACTATATATATTTACTTTTTTTACTATTAATACCTAGAAGTCTATAAGATTTTTAGCAGAGATACTATAGAACAGGCAAAACACTTAGCTCTTATCTTTAGCAGTCTAATAGCTAGTACCTGGTTTTTCCTAGTAAGCACAAGACTTTGCATATAGGAGGTTATATAAGCTAGGTATTTCTTATTTTATATAGTTAGGGACCGTTTTAAAGATAGCTAGAAGGATAATACTATTATATAAGTCTTTAAACCGGGCTAGGGATAGGCTATTAATAGAAGCTTTTATATATAATTAAGCTCTGTTAGGGAAAAATAGAAAAATAGAAAAATAGATACTAGTAGTAGTAAAACTTCTAAGGGAAGTATACCTTATATATGCCAGGTCTAGGCCATAAGGTTATATTACTTAAGCAGTAGATATATTACTTCTATAAGCAGGGAAAAAAGAAAGTTAAAAGTAATTAAGGGCTTAAATAGTAAATAGACTCTTTATACTAAACTAGATACTATTAATATCCTATTATTATATAATTATTATAAAGCTATAGTATAGTAAAGCCTATATCTTATATAATAATAGGGGTTTAACTAGCTAGTTAAATAGGAAGCTTTATTACTATAAAAAGGAAGCACAAGGATTATAAGTACTATTATATTTTATAAATATAGTTAGTAATAAAGGAAGGGAATAGCTAATATAGTTAGTATATTTTTAAAGTATTTAGGTATTTTCTGGCTTAGTATACTTATATAAACTTAGACCTGTTTAAGATATATATTAGTAAGCTTTACTAATCTAGGAGCAGTTAGGTAATAATAAAACTTTAATAAATAGTTATATTAATAGCTAAAAAATACTTAAAGTATATAATTATATACATTGCCTTGCTAGTATAGGAAATTAGGACTACTAGCTATATCTTATTTATAAATTACTTAAAGATAACTGCTAAGGATAGATTTATCTCTATTTACTAATAGTATTAAAGATAGAGTAGATAAAGGTAAAGGTAATAAGGCTAAGGAGCTTAATGTTAGTAAAAAAGCAGAGTTTTTATATTAAGGCAATTAACTATTATACTAAGTAAAGCTAGTTAATAATAGTTATATGGGAATTAATAGGTCTAGTATAGCGTTATTAGTAAGCCTGAAGTTCTTAGATATATTACTATTATCTCTATCTTTTATATAAATATAAAGATTATATAGAGATAATAAGAAGAGTCTTAGTTTAGCCCTAGACTTAAGGCCAGGCTTGCTATCTTATCTATAGCCCGGTCTAGGCTAAGCTCTATTAGTAAAAATAGGTAAGGCAGGGCCATTATAATATAAGGTAAGGCCTAAGAATTCAGCTATAAGTAAAAGTTCTTATGTAATATTAAACTGCTTAACAATCTGTTATGCCTTTATAAGATACTACTAGTTATAGTATTATTAAATGCAGAGACATATCTATGCACGTAGTAATAACGCAGGGTCCTTCTTAAAATAACTAGGTCTGTAAATAGTATATAGAGATATATTATTTACTAGTAAGGTTATTTCCTTTACTTGAATTATTAGTAGCTTATATATTATTATAATTAGCTAATTAAGGAATAGAGTTTAGCTTCTTTAAAAAATACTAGAAACTAAATAGTTATTTACTTAGTATAAGGTAATGCTATTATACTATTTATTACTATATACTAGTAAGTTAAAATATTAGCCTAATATTAAATTTTAGGTAAAAAATATATATACTAAGTAAAAAGCTTCCTTTTCTAGCTATTTTAATAAGTAAGTTTTACAGAAAATTCAATAGGTAGCTGCTTATAATAACAGGTAAATAAGAATTGTCTAAAAGCAAAGCATTATTCTAAAGGGCTATAGTATAATATTACCTTAACCGGTCTTATTCCTGCATAGCCTTATTTGCCTTTTCTTATACTAACAGTACACAATAACCTATAGTAACGTATATAGAATAAATTTATATAAAGCTAATAACTATACTACCAGGCTATATAAGTAAAAATAGAATCTTTATTAGACTGCTTACTTATTTTATTTTAGTTATAACTATATCTACTTATAATATTTACCTTTACATAGATAGAGTTTATACTTACTAATTTTACCTTTTATAGTCTATTTATTATAATATAAAGAAAGCATTATTACAGGTATTAAGTCTTATAATTAGCTCTTTCTCTAACAGGAAAATTAAGTAAGATTATAAGGCATACTATTATACAGGGATAGGACAGTCCATTTAATACTAACTACTAATACACTAATATTATTACATTAACTTAACTAAATGCCTCTTATCTTATACTTAAGTTAAAGACTAGTACAGTAAATTATAGTTCTAGAAAAAAATAAATATAATATCTAATATATACTTCTATACTAAGAATTATAGTATTATAAATACTCTTTTTAATCTTATAATTACATTAAAAAGATAATAACTATTATATAGTATCTTAAATAGTAGACTTGCTATCTCTTTATAGAATTAACTTAACTTATTTTAGCTATAAACTATTAATATATTTACAGGAGTATCTTTATAATATTATTAAGTAGGATTCTATTCTAACCCTAAGCTTTACGTGCTTTTATATCTTCTCTTAGGTTAAGATATTAAAGTAAATCCAGTATATGCGTTTATTCTTTATTATATTAGCTCCAGGAGACTAGTAAGGGTACCGTACGCGTTTAAATATAACAATATTAGTCGCTGCCGTAAGCCATAAATAAGGGTATAATATTATTTAGTAAGTAGCATTTTAACAGGCCTGAGTCTTAAACTGGATTAATAATAGAATATAGTAAAGAAAATAAAATAGAAGGTATAAATTAATATTAAAATGGATTTAGTACTTACTAGTTATTTAATTACGCCTTAGACTACGGTTCTATCTACTTTTTATATGCTTATCCCTTATTATTAATTTTCAGTAGATTTTAAATACTATTTTCTAGTCGGCGCTTAAATTTAACAAAAACACTCACAATCCCGCTAACCCTATCCCTATTTGCATAACTAATACTAAGAAGGATAGACCCTTTAAATAGAATAATAAGGCTTAGATAGCCTTTAAATAACTTAAAAAAGCTATTATTAGTAAACTAGTTCTAGCTATCTTTAACCTAGATAAGGAAATTAAACTAGAGATAGACTTATTAGACTTTACTCTAAGAAGGTAAATTAGTTAATAAGATAATACAGGAAAATTATACTTTATTACATTTTATTTATATAAGCTATATGGAATAGAGCTTAATTACCTAATCTATAATAAGGAATTCTTAGTAATTATTAACTATTTTAAGGAGTTTAGATACTACCTTATAAAGAGTAAATATTAAGTTAAGGTCTATATTAATTACTAGAATATATTATACTTTACTATAATATATAAACTTAATAAATAATAACTATACTATATAGAATACCTATATAAGTTTAACTTTATAATTATTTATTATAAGAGATTAAAAAATAGTAAAGTAAATATAATTAGTTATAAACTAGACTATAATACTAGTACTATAAAAGCAAAAGAATAGGTACTAAAAAAGAATAAGAAGAAAAAATACAGATTTACCTAATAGATATAAACACTAGGGTAAATATAGTTAGTAACTATTAAGAAAATCCTAGGTAAATTAAAAGAATTTATATAGGAATTTTACAGATACCTAGTATATAGATACTAAGGAGTTACTAAGACCTTAAAGAGACTTTTATAATATAGATATTAGGTTAAGTAACTAATAGTAGAAAAAATTATTAAATAATATAATATCTATACTAAAATAAAGGTATAATAATATAAACCTTATAAAGAACTATAACCTCTTAAAGTTATAAAGGTACTATAAAGCTTAATTATAATAGATTTTATTACTAAATTATTATAGTTAAAAGAACCCTTAATTAAAATCTTTTATAATAGTATTATAGTTATTATTAAAAGACTTATAAAGTTTTTAATCTATATACTCTATAAAGAAGATATAGATGCTAAAAAGATAGCTTACGTCTTTTATAATAGAATAGTATAAAAATAAAAATTACCTAAGGAAATCCTTACTAATAAAGGTATAATATTTACTAGTAAGTTTTAGTAAGTACTAATAGCCTATATAGAAGTTAATTACAGACTTATAATAGTATTTAGACTTTAAGCAGATAGATAGATAAAATAAATAAACTAAGTAGTAAAACAGTACTTATAGTATTATATTAACTATAAATAAAATAATTAGGTTAAGAAGCTACTTTATACCTAACTAGCCTATAATACTACTTATAATAAAAGTACTAAACTTATACTATTAAATGCTAACTTTAGCTATACTCTAAAAGTATACTATAATACATAATAAACTAAAATTATTAACCTTATAGCTATAATTAAAAGCAAGGACCTAAAGAATATATATAATAAACTTTAAATAAAACTGGAATTTATTAATAAATAGATATAAAGGTACTATAATTCTAAAAGGTTAAAAAGACTAACCTTTAAGGAGAGAGATATAGTATACCTATTTATAAAAAACATTACTATAAAATAACTAAGCTATAAGCTAGATTTTAAATATATTAAACCTTATAAAATAATTAGAAAGATCTTAAAGAATAACTATAAGCTAGACCTACCTATAAAGGTTAGACTTTATAAAGTCTTCTATATAGTATTACTTAAATTAGTAGCTAATACGATTTATATTAAGATTAGTAATAAACTAAAAGAGATTAATAGACTAGAACTCTATAAAGTAAAGGCAATTAAAGAAATATAAGTAAAAAACAGTAAATAAAAATATTTAGTAAAATAAAAAGACTACCTAAAAAGTAAAAATATATAAAAACTACTAAAATACCTTATTAGTACCTAATAACTCCTAAGGAACTTTTACTAAAAACTAAAAAAGGATCTAAAATAGTAAACTAGTTAATAAGGTTTACTATACTAGCTTTAATTAACTTTACTATAGTAGCGGAATTAGAAGATATAACTAAATTCTTTACCTTTTTACTATTATTTATTACCTTAAAATTGCACTTAAGGGCTTTTAACCCTTTAGACTAAACTAAACGCTTTTAATAATAAAAATATATTAATTTTAAAAGACGCTTATTTAGTTAACGCTATAATTAAATAAGCTTTTTCTTAGTAGCCTCTTTATTAGCCTTAATATAATTCTTTTTTTAAACTAAATAATTTACTAAAAAGGATTAATATAAAATACTTTATAAGTAGAAAAATAAAATAAACCTTCTAATAATATTATATCTTTACTATTATAAAAATAACCTTAATAAGTATACTTAAAGTAGTTTTTTTAACTATTCTTTATTATATACTTAGTATAATTTTTAATATATAGGAAACAGAGTATAATTTTATATTTAGTAAAGGTAATAAGTTTTATATAGGTAAAATAATACTAGGTCTTTATAGAGAATATTATATTAATAATTAAAAGAAAGGAATATAAGTCTAAGTTAGACTTACTAAGGGTAATATAAAAAGAAAAATAGATATATAGGTCTTAAGGATAAGACTAATAAAAAGAAGGAAATTGTATTATAACCTAAATAAAAGAAGCGCTTATATTATATATACCTTATATTTTTCTTCTAATTACTTATAATTACTATATATTTAGGAACTTATAGGTAATTACTAAGCTTTAATTATAGATAACTCTAGATAATTACTAGTAATTCTAGATAAATACTAGTAATTCTTAGGAATTACCTCTTTACTATTTACTCTAGCTATAACTCCCCCTAGTATATATATATTTATTTAGTATTAGATAGAACTTAGCTTACTAGCTATTAATAATACTTCTTTACCTTAATAAGCCTTACCTATACTATTAACTATTAAGAGATATAACTTTAAACTAATATACTTAGTATAACGCCCTATGTAATCTATAAACATAAACTTAGTATAGACTAGTTTCCCTATTTAAAACCCTAACTATTATAATTTAACTATTTACTTAAAGTCTAAATACTATTATAAGTCTATAATTAACTCCTATATAAGCTATTAGTACTTACTAAAACTTACTAGTAAATATTATACTTTTATTTATAAGGATTTCCTTAGGTAATTTTTATTTTTATACTATTTTATTATAAAAGATATAAGCTATTTTCTTAATATTTATATTTTCTTTATAAAATATATAAATTAAAAACTTTATAAGTCTTTTAATAATAACTATAATACTATTATAAAAAATACTAGTTAAGGGTTTTTCTAACTATAGTAATTTAGTAATAAAGTCTATTATAATTAAGCTTTATAGTGCTTTTATAACTTTAAAAAGTTATAGTTCTTTATAAGGCTTATATCTTTATACTTTTATCCTAGTATAGATATTATATTATTTAATAATCTTTTTTACTATTAGTTATTTAATCTAGTATTTATACTATAAAAGTCTTTTTAAAGTTTTAGTAACTCCTTAGTATTTATATACTAAGTATCTATAAAATTTTTATATAAATTCTTTAGATTTACCTAGAATTTCCTTAGTAATTACTAGTTATATCTATTAAATAAATCTATATTTTTTTTATTATTTTTTTTTAGTACTTATTCCTTTACTTTTATAGTACTAGTATTATAATTTAATTTATAATTAATTATATTTACTTTACTATTCTTAAATCCTTTATAGTAAATAATTATAAAGTTAAACTTATATAAGTATTCTATATAGTATAGCTATTATTAGTTAAGTTTATAAGTTATAGTAAAGTATAATATATTCTAATAGTTAATATAAACTTTAATTTAATACTTACTTTTTATAAAATAATACCTAAACTCCTTAAAGTAGTTAATAATTACTAAGAATTCCTTATTATAAATTAGGTAATTAAGTTTTATTTTATATAACGTATATAAGTAAAATGTAATAAGGTATAGTCTTTTTATATTATTTTATTAACTAATTTATCTTCTTAAAGTAAAGTTTAATAAGTTTATTTTTAGTTTAATATTTTTATTAAGGTTAAAAATAGCTAAGACTAGTTTACTAATAGTAGCTTTTTTAAGTTATTTAAAGGCTATCTAGGCCTTATTATTTTATTTAAAGAATTTATCTTTCTTAATAAGTTTTATTAAGGAATTTATAATCTTACTAAAATCCTTAATAAATTATTAATAGTAGTTAGTAAAGCCTAGAAAGGCTTATATTTCCTTAATATTATTAAGTACTTTTTATTTTAATATTATAAAGATTTTTTTTTTTTATATTAATTTTTCTAAATATAATAATATATCTTAAAAAGTCTATTTTTATAATATAAAAGTAATTTTTTTTTAGTTTTATTAATAGCTTAGTATCTTATAATATTTTTAAGACCTTATATATATATTCCTTATATTTTTCTTTATTATTTAAAAAGATTAGGATATTATTTAAATAATAAACTATAAAGATATTAAGGTACTATTAAAGTATATTATTAATTATTTACTAAAATATTATAGGTATATTAGTAAGACTAAATAGTATTACTATATATTTAAAGAATTTAAATTTAGTTTTAAAAGCTATTTTTTATTTATTTCTTTTCTTAATATAAATTAAATTATATATACTTTTAAAGTCTAGAGTAGTAAAAATCTTTTTATTTTATAAATAATCCTTAAGTTTTATAATAAGTAAAAGTAAGGTTAAATCCTTAATAGTATATATATTAACTAGTTAGTAATTAATAATAAGTCTATTTTTTCTATTTTTTTTTAATATAAAGAATATTAATAATACTAATAATAAGCTGGATTTCTTAATATAGCCCTTATTTATTATTTTTTTAATATATTCCTTTTAAACTTATAGCTTCTTTTAATTTAATAAGTATAGTTTTTAAAATAGTAAGTTATTATTTATTAAGTTAATTTTATAGTCTTATTTACTATATTTAGGAATTTCTATTTTTAAGTTTTTTATAAATAGTTTATTATATACTTAGTATTCCTTTAGTATATTTACTAGTTTATTTTAGCTAGGTATTAGTTTTAATTTCTTTTATAAGTCTTATTATTAAAAAATACCTAGAATTTATTTTTTACTTTATATACCTTTTTTATACTTATATTATATTCCTTTTAAAGATAGTAATTATTTTAAACTATATATACTTATACTTTCTTTAGTAGTTAGGGTTTAAGATTTCTTATTATTTTTTATAATTATTTTTTTATTATTATTAAAGTTACTAAAAAAAGTAACCTAGCTATTTTTTTAATTAATAGATAGGTTTTCTTATTTAAGCTATATTATATCTAGAAAAATATTTATATTCTATTTTAAAGGTATAATATTAAAATTTACTTTTTATTTCTTTCCTTTAATAAAGATTTTAAGGTAATTAGTTTTTTAATTTATAATACTATTATTATAGTTAAAGAATTATCTTTTTATATTAACTAATAAGTAAGATAATAATTTTCTTTTTTATAATATTCTAAGCTTTATAACTATTTTTAAGTTAATAAAGTTTTATTATACTTTACTATTAACCTAAGTATCTAGCTATTTTTCCTTAATTTAAATAGATAGTACTAAGTAAATTAATATACTTATTATTTATATTACTTTTAAAGTATTTATGTCTTATAGTAAACTCTGCTTTTTACTTACTTATTACTTTATTATAGATAGTATCTATCTTTTCTTAAGGTATTATAATATGTTTTTTTATAATTATTATTACAGTATCCTTTACTATTAGTATAATTATTAGTAAACTCTTTATTAAATAGTTACTACTAGTATTTTTTTTTTAGTTCCTTACTAATATCTTTATTTAATACTACTTATCTAAATAGTATATTATTATTATTTAAATATAGGCTATCTACTTCCTATTAATATTATAATTTATTAGTATTTTCTAAGCTAGTATTATTAACTAATACTATTTCCTTAGTTATATACCTCCTTTAAGTTATTTTATTAAATTCTTTTTTTACTTCTTTAATTATTTACTGTAATTACTTAATTCTATCTAGGAAATTCTTAACCTTATAGGTCTATTTATAAAGTAGTATACTAAATTATAGTTCTATAACTTTAAGCTAGTTATACTATATATTAACTAGGTATTCTTTTATTTCTTTCTTTAAGTAAGGTTTATTATTAAGTATTCTTTTTATAGTAATTAGGAAATAATTATTATTTAGTTTTTCTTGCCTATATTATTTACACTAGTAGTTTCTATATAATACCTATAAGATTTTATTATATCCAGGGTTTATTAGTATTATCTAAATATTATTTTATATATTAAAATTAGGCTCTTTATATAGCAGGTTAAGCGCATTACTAGTATAATAAGCCTTAATATAGACTATACTTTCTTTTTCTATATTAATATGTTTTTTTACTCCTTATATATAAAGATTATTATATATTTAAAAATACCTAATTCCTTATTTATTATATATCTTTTAGTATTCCTAGGTTTATATTCTTATAATTTTCTTATCTTAACTTTAAAGATACTAGGCTATAGCTTATACTCTTTTTCCCTTATATTCTATACTTTAAGACTATTAGCAGTAGGATTATTAGATATTATTTCTATTTAAGGCTTTTTATTTTTATATTATTTTCTTTTTTATAAGTTTAGTTCTAATAAAAATATTATCTATTAGTTATAATAACTATAACGATTTTAGGTTAGGAGTAATTACTTTTTTCTATTTTATTATTCCTAATACTTATAGTTTCTATAGTCTTGCTTTCTTTACTTTTTATCTTTATCTTACTTCCTTAGTAAGCTAATTCTTTTATACTTAATATTTAGTATTATTTTACTATTTTTTCTTTTTATTTTTATAGTATTTTTATTATTAGTTTTAGTATTTCTTACTTCCTTAGTTACTAATATAGTTTCCTTTACTAAGTGCTTTAATTACTTCCTTAAGTATATAAAATAGGTCTTATAGTCTTATAACTAAGCTCTCTAGATATAGTTACTACTTAGGCATTTTTTTATCCTTTAGTAATATAGCTATTAATATATTATATAGACTTTATATTATACCTAAGGTCTAGGTTCTTTAAGCTATTTAGAGTTCTGTTTACTAGGTTAGTCTTAAAGTTTACTTACCTTAGTTAGGGTCTTATAGCTTATATAGTTCTAAGTATTATTATACTATATATTTATAGTTATTATAATTATAGTATTTATATTTAGATATATTTTATAGTTTTTATTTATAGTTATTTAGTTAGGTAGCTCTTAATATTATAGGGCCTAACTGTATTTTATATAAAGTATTATTACAGTAGTTACCTTATTATTATCTTAGGTTTTAAAAATTACCTTACTAATTATTATTATATTACTAGTTAAGGTAATATAGGTTAAAGTTACTTTCTTATCCTATTTTTATAAATCTCTTTTTTTTATATTTATACTATCTTTTATTAATTTTAATTACTATTATAATATACTTTATAATATTATTAAGTTAGTTTACTTTATATAACTTATCTTTAACTTTTTCTTTAAGTCCTTTATAGTAAACTTTTATAAGTGCTTTATTATCCTATTAGGTCTTAGATATAAGCTATCTAAACTTAGTAAAGTAAGTAGTATATAAGTAAGTTTATTTAAGTATTATAATCTTAGTAGTTACTTATTATTCTTTATTAATTACTTTAAAATTATCTTTAAGTATACTTTTAAAGTTACTTTAATTAGTAAAGATATTAATAGTCTTTTAATTTTATATAATTTTCTTATTCTTAAGGTAATCCCTAAGGATAGGCTTAAACTAGTCCTTAGCATTTCCTTAAATTAAAAGTATAGTAAAAAGTACTTTCTTTATAGTAATATTTAGCTTAGTTAAAAATAAGTAAAAATAGTTCTTTATTTAGGTTAGAAAGAGGACTATATTTATAGCTTATTTTTTAAAGGGTTTTAGTTTTAATAGTTTTAAAGCTTTACTAATATCTTATTTTATTTAAAGGTTACTATATATATTCCTTATTAAGGCTATATTCTATTTATAGGCATATGCCTTTATATTATAAATAGTATTATAAAGTTAATAGATTTTTACTATTATCTTAGTAAGGCTAGGTAGTTCTTTAGTATAAGAAAGTGCTAGGCCAGTACTATTAAATATCTTAATAGTATAATATTACTTAGTGTAAATATAGTATATTTTAAATAAGAGCTATTAATATATAATAGTTAGGGTTTTAAATAAGGAAACTAGTTTATATTAGATTTATATTTATAGATTATATAAAGTATTATACTAAGTATATTAATTTAAAGTTATATCTTTTAATAGTTAATAATATAGGTAAGGCTTATTAAGGTAAAAAAGTATTATTAATAGCTAGTAAGCTAAGTTCTATTTAATACTAAATAAATATATATATACTTATTAGTCCTTAATAGGAACAATAAGATATAAGGTTATTATTAGTCCTAAAATAATACAGTCCTGAATTGCTATTAGTCTAATATTAGTTAGTTTAATATTAGTTAGTTTAATATTAAATCCTTTTAATATTAATAACTGCAGGCTATAGTATTATAATTAGGTAGAATTTATAGGGTATAGTTCTATACGTAATATAACTGCTAGGGTTATAACAGTACTATAAAAAGCTAATAAGGCTAAGTTATAAAGCTTCCTTTAAAACTTATTTACTAGTTATAAGTAAGCTAGGCTAGAAAATACTAGCTATTTAGGCTATAAGTAGCTAAAAGTCTTACCTATAAAAAAAGACCTATCTTTTATAAACTTTAAAATTACTAAAGTACTAAGAAGCAGGCTTTTTTACTTTATTAAGCCCCCTAGCTTACCCTGTAGCTTCTATAAGGCTATAGTAGCCTTAGGCTATAAAAATACCTATAAAAGTATTAATAAAAGGTAAATTATAAGGTATAATAAGGTTATAAAGGCCTTTTATAAAGCCCTTAGTAGCTAGCCTGCTCTAGAGGTTAAAAAAGAACCTTTAGTAAATAAGGAAACTAGCCTTAAGGCTAATCTAGCTATAACTCTAGGAATAAGCTAGTATTACTATAATATCTAGATTATTACTATTTCTAAGAATTTAGCTAGAAAAGACCTTTATAATACTTTTATAAAGGCTATAGAGAAAAAACGCTAGAAATATAAGTTATTAAAGGCCTTTTTCTAACTTATTATTATCTTTATAGGTAGCCTTATAGACCTAGAGATTACTAAGACCTATAAGAAGCTCTAGGGGCTTATAGGCTCTCTAATAGCTGCCTAGCTTAACGCTACTATAGGCCTAACTTTAACTAAAACTAGAGCTATTTTGTTATAACCCTAGCGGTTACGTTACGTGTAAAACCATACCCTACAAATTCTACCTAATTATAATATTATAACCTGCAGTTACTAACATCAGGAGGATCTAACATTAGACTAACTAATATTAGACTAACTAATATTAGACTGACAGCAATCTAGGACTATGTTATTCTAGGATTAATAATAACCTTATACCTTATCATTCCTATTAAGGACTAACTAATATATATATATTTATTTAGTATTAAATAGAACTTAGCTTACTAGCTATTAATAATACTTCTTTACCTTAATAAGCTTTATATATACTATTAACTATTAAGAGACGTGACTTTAAACTAATAAGCTTAGTACAATGCCTTACATATTCTGTAAATATAAACCTAATATAAATTAGTTTCCCTATTTAAAACCCCTAACCGTTATATATTAATAGCTCTTATTTAGAATATACTGTATTTACACTAAGTAATATTATACTATTAAGATATCTAGTAATACTAACCTAGCACCTCTTTATACTAGAGCACCCCCTAGTAACGCTAAAATAGCAGCTAAAGTCTAATAGCTTTATAATATAATCTAAACTTTACAAGCTTAGATAAATAATTAGTAAAATACTATAATAACTAATAATAGCAGTAAAGAGTAATAAGGAAGAGACCTTAGCAAAGCTTTAAAGCTACCTAAGCCAGAGCCTTTTAAAGGACAGGTAACTAATATAATTCTATTTTTTACTTAAATAAAAGGATATTTCTGCCTATTTCCTAATAAACTAAATACTACTACTAAGAAACTCTTATTTACTATACTCCTAATCTAAGGAAATACTAAGAAATAGTTTAAACTTATTATAAGGGACTACCTTAAGAATAAAAAAAACCTTTAAGACTAAGATACTTAAAATATCTTTATAGACTGGGATAACTTTAAATAAGTACTTAAGGACAATTTCAGAGTAGTTAATAAGGAATAATAAGCTGTAGCTAAACTACTTATACTTAAATAATAGAAGTTATATACTGCGTACTTAGCTAAGTTCTATTAGCTAGCAGCTAAGACCTAGTAGGATAATAATACCCTTATAGAAATCTACTACTAAAGTATTAAAGAAAAAGTTAAGGATAAACTATACCTTACAGATAGACCTAATAACCTAATAACTTATATTACTATAGTAATTAAGATTAATAAATAACAGTATAAATATAAATAAAAAAAAGCTAACTATAAATATAAAAACGACTTTAACCTATATTACTTTAATTAGTAATATAATAAAAATCACTAGGGTAACTCTTGAAACTAAGGATAACAATAAGGCAATTACTATAATAATACCTTATATAAAACCTAATTAGGCCCTATAATACTAGGAGCTACTTAGCCAGATAATTATAAACATAAACTATAAGATATATCTAAATATAAGTATTATAATTATAACTAGTACAGATATATAGCATAACGGTGCCTAGAACTATATAAGCTATAAAATCCTAACTAAGGTAGGTAAACTCTAGGACTAACCTAGTAGCCCAAACTATAAATAGCAGTAAGAACCTAGACTCTAGAAATAACCTAAAGCAGGTATAATATACTAAATAGTAGTAAAATAGAAATTAATTAGATTAAACCAGAACCCTATACTACAGGACAGAAGAAAAATAAAAGCTTAAATACTAAAAAAAAGAAAGAAGGACTCCTTACTCTAGAAGAACTAAAATAAAAGAAGCAATAAAAAAATAAGAAATAAAATAAAAACTACTATAAATATATAAAGGACCTTAAGAAGTAAGAACACTTCTATCTATAATAGTAAAGATAAAGATAGAAAGCTAGAGATAAGGAGCTTACTAAGTTTAAAAAATAAAGAAGACTTAGAAAACTATAAACCTTAGGAATAATAAAATAAGAAAGCTTAGCTACCCCTAACTAGGATAAGTAAAAGCAAGCCTTATAAACTATTAATAATATCCTAGCTAGAACTACGCTTTAAGATATAAAAAAAGCATAAAGAATAGAGCATAAAGCTAAAAACCGTATTTATATATAATACTATAAAAATAATAGAAGTATAAGATATAGAGAAAGTGTAACTAGGTAAATAGTATAATACCTCTGCTATAGAGATAAAGAGATTAAATAAAAGTAAAAATAAGAGTATAAACTACTTTACAATAAATATAGGACTAGAATGTACCTAAATTATAAGGATTTCTATATATAAGGGGCCAGAGAATATATAAATACTAATATAATTAGTATAGTACTAGTTAAAGCTTATTATACTAACGATACTATAAATCTACAATATAAGGAAAAAGAGTTTAACCTGTAAGATAATATATAAATACTTCCTATATATAAATAATACTAAGATATATTATAGGTCTTATATAAAAACCACTAGTATAATATATATAAGTAAAAGAAGCTTAATAATAATTATTTCCTTATTATAATACCTAGTATACTTAATAATAAGCCCTATAGAAGGAAAGAAATAGAAGGATACTTACTTTTTATATAATATAACTAACTTAAAGTATTAGAACTATAATTTAATATAATATACTACTAATAGATCTATAAGACTAAAGATCTCCTAGATAGGATTAAATAAAGTTAATAAATAATTAAAGAAGCAGAAAGAGAGTTTAATAAAATAACTTAAGGAAAGTATACACTAAAGAAAACAGTATTAGACAATAATACTAGCTTAAAAGATACTAATAAACTATAATATTAATAAAAGGCAAATAGCCTATACCTAGATAATAAAGATATACTATATAGATAAATAGCCCTAAATAAAGGTATTAGCAGTAAACTAAAAAAATAATACTAGTAATAATTATTTAATAAAGAATTTATTAATAACTATACTAATAGCAAAGGATACTGTAATAATAACTGTAAAAAAGTTTACTATAATGCCTTAGGAAAAGATAGATACTATCTGTAATAAAGTAATAGATATGTAAAAAGCAGAGTCTACTATAAAATATAAACGCTCTAAAAGTAATATAAATAATAAGTATACTAATTTACCTAGTACTACCTATTTAGATTAAGGGAAAATAGCTAGATACTTAGGTTAATAGTAAAGCATAATGAAACTTTATTAACCTAAAAATAGTTACAGAGCTTAGAATACTATAGAAAGGGAAATTATTACCTTACCTGCTAATTAATATAAAAAGATAATTCTTTAACTATAACAATAGTATTATAAATTAAAAGACTAATTACCTTAAGATCTTTATTAAAGGAAAGAAATAAAGAGTAGATTTTAATATTATACCTTTAGGACAGAATATAAATATTTTCCTAAGTATAATATAGCTTAAACAAGAAAACCTATCTATTAATTAAAGGAATGGCCAGGTTACTTTTCTTAGTAACCCTAATAATAATAGAAAAATGATTATAAGGAATAACAAGAGATCTTAAACCCTGACTACTAGAGAAGGCATAGGTATACGTGGAATAAAATATTTATTACCTTTAAAAGGAGTATAATATAAGTATAAGAAAGGTATATAAAGCAAGAAATAGATCCTAGGCATTCTTTAATAGTAAGATCTATAAAAGGAACTAGAATTAATACCTAGCTAGGATAGACTAGTAAATGTACTGGAAAAATACTAAGTATATAATAAACTATTTATAGAAAAAATAGATATAGGAGTCCTTAAATATAGTAAATAGGACTATGAAATTAACTTAATAGATAATAACTTACTATTTTAAAAGCTATACTTACTAAATTAAAGGGAGCTGTAAGTTTAGAAAGAATATATTAAGAAAATACTAAGTAAAGGCTATATTAGGGAATCTAGCTTATTATTAGTATTATTAATGTTCTTTATACTAAAGAAGAATGGAAAAGATAGACCTATTATTAATTACTAACTAATTAATGTATATACTATTAAGGATTAAACCTTACTTTTGCTTATTACGGAACTTAAGGATTGATTATAAGGTAAAAAGATCTTTACTGCTTTTAACCTTAAAGGCACGTATAATCTAATCTATATTAAGGAAGGAGATAAGTAAAAGATAGTATTTAGAACTAGGTTTAGACTTTTTAAATACGTAGTAATGCCTTTTGGTCTTACTAACGTATCTATAACGTTTTAGTAAATAATTAATAGTATACTTTAACAGTACTTTAATATCTTTATAGTCTATTACCTAGATAATATTCTAATCTTCTTAGATAATAAAGAAGAATATAAGGAATATATCTATAAGGTTTTAAAAATATTATAAGATATTAAATTACTAGTTAAACTAGAGAAGAGTTACTTTTATACTATAAAGGTAGACTTTTTAGGATATATTATTATGCCTAGAAAAATTAGTATAGAAGAAAAGAAAATCTCTATAGTAGCAGAATAGAAGATACCTAATAATATTAAGGAAATGTAAGCCTTCTTAAGCTTTGCTAATTATTACTAATAATTTATTAAGGACTTTAGTAAAATTATAAATTCTTTAATAGAACTTACTAAGAAGGATAGACCCTTTAAATAGAATAATAAGGCTTAGATAGCCTTTAAATAACTTAAAAAAGCTATTATTAGTAGACTAGTTCTAGCTATCTTTAATCTAGATAAGGAAATTAAACTAGAGATAGACTTATTAGACTTTACTCTAAGAAGGTAAATTAGTTAATAAGATAATACAGGAAAATTATACTCTATTACATTCTATTTATATAAGCTATACGGAATAGAGCTTAATTACCTAATCTATAATAAGGAATTCTTAGTAATTATTAACTATTTTAAGAAGTTTAGATACTACCTTATAAAAAGTAAATATTAAGTTAAGGTCTATACTAACTACTAGAATATATTATACTTTACTATAATGTATAAACTTAACTAATAATAACTACGCTATATAGAATACCTATATAAGTTTAACTTTATAATTATTTATTATAAGGAATTAGAAAACAGTAGAGCAGATATAATTAGTTACAGACTAGATTATAATACTAATACTATAAAAGCAAAAGAATAGGTACTAGAAAAGAATAAAAAGGGAGAATATAGATTTACCTAATAAATGCAGATACTAGGATAGATACAATTAGTAATTACTAAGGAAATCCCAGGCAAACCGGAAGAATTTATATAGGAATTTTATAGATACCTAATACACAGATATTAGGGAGTAATAAAAACCCTAAAGAGACTTCTGTAATATGGATACCAGGTTAAATAACCTATAGTAGAAAAAGTTATTAGATAATGTAATATCTGCGTAAGAATAAAAGTATAGAGACATAAGCCTTATAGAGAGCTATAACCTCTTAAAGTTGTAAAAGCACTATAGAGCTTAATTATAATAGATTTTATTACTAAATTACCGTAGTTAGAAGAACCTTTAACTAGAATCTTCTATAATAGTATTATGGTTATTATTAAGAGACTTATAAAGTTTTTAATCTATGTACCCTATAGAGAAGATACGGACGCTAAGAAGATAGCTTATATCTTTTATAATAAAATAGTATAAGAATAAGGATTACCTAAGGAAATCCTTATAGATAGAGGTATAATATTTACTAGTAAGTTTTAGTAAGTACTAATGGCCTATATAGGAGTTAAATATAGACTTATAATAGTATTTAGACCTTAGGCAGATAGATAGACGGAACGGATAAACTAAGTAGTGGAATAATACCTACAGTATTACATTAACTATAAATAGGATAACTAGGTAAAGAAACTACTATACGCCTAGCTAGCCTATAATACTGCCTATAATAAAAGTATAAAGCTTATACTATTAGATACTAACTTTAGCTATATACTAAAAGCGTACTATAATGCATAAGAAACCGAAATTGCTAACCCTGTAGCTATAATTAAAAGCAAGGACCTGAAGAATATATATAATAAACTCTGAATGGAACTGGAATTTATTAATAAATGGATATAGAAGTATTATAATTTTAAAAGGTTAGAAGGACTAACCTTTAAGGAGGGAGATATAGTATACTTATCTATAAAAAACATTACTACAAAATAACTAAGCTATAAGCTAGATTTTAAATATATTAGACCTTATAAGATAGTTAGGAAGATCTTTAAAAATAACTATAAACTGGACCTATTAATAAAAGTCAGGCTTTATAAAGTCTTTTATATTATACTACTTAAATTAGTAGCTAATATAATATATATTAAAATTGGCAATAAACTAGAAGAAATTAATAGACTAGAGCTCTATAAGGTAGAGGCAATTAAGGATACCTATAATGTTAACAGTAAGAGGGAATACTTAATAAAATAGAAAAATTACTTAGAAAGCGAAAATATATAGGAACTACTAAAATACCTTATTAAGGCTTAGTAACTCTTAAAAAAGTTTTACTAGAATTGAATAAAGGTAAGGTATTAAGGAAATCGTTGCCTAATTTAAGAGTAGACTAGTTAATATTATTAGGGATATAATTAACCTAAAAGTCTTTAACTAAAGCAGTTTTATAAGTATCTAGTATAGATAATAAGTTATCTTAATACTTTACCTTTTACAGACTATGATAAGTAGCCTTAGAACGTTTTTCCTTTACCTTGCTTTTAATCTTTTAAATATGTAATAAATAACTAGTAGTAGTGGCTAGATAAGCCTGTAAGGTAACTATTTTATTATAAAGCTTAAGTAAATCCTTGCTTACTTTATCCTTATTATTTTCTAATTTTTTCTTTTACTTTATTAAAGTTATTACTATATACATTAGTAATAAGAACTAAGAATAAATATAATAAAGACTTATAAGAGGATATAATATAAGTACTATTATAAGATTTCTTAGCCTAAATATACTTACTATATCGGGAAGAATTTACAGATATAAAGCACTTATTGCTTTTCCCTAAATAAAAATAATAGGTATAAGGTATATTGGCCCTTTTATTAGTAAACTTAATAGAAAGCGTAAGCATTTAAATTTTACGGTCCTTGTAAGATAACTGTTTTAATATATAGTTAGATATTATAAGGTATAATAATAAAAGGATTAAGTTGAATCTTACTGAAAGAAGAATAGTGTTAGTTAAGGTAATAGGCCTTAGGGATAAGTTTACTGAAAGGGAGAGATTATATTATAACCTTAGCGGTTATATTATATATAAAACTATACCCTATAAATTCTACCTAATTATAATACTATAACCTGTAGTTACTAACATTAGGAAGATTTAATATTAAACTAACTAATATTAGACTAACTAATATTAGACTAATAGCAATCCAGGACTATATTATTCTAGAACTAATAATAACCTTATACCTTATTATTCCTATTAAGGACTAACTAATATATATATATTTATTTAGCATTAGATAGAACTTAGCTTACTAGCTATTAATAATACTTCTTTACCTTAATAAGCTTTATATATACTATTAACTATTAAGAGACGTGACTTTAAACTAACGAGCTTAGTATAATGCCCTACGTATTCTGTAAACATAAACCTAGTACGGACTAGTTTCCCTGTTTGAAACCCCTAACCGTTACATATCTTAGTAGCTTTTATAGTAAGAGAAATCCCTATAGGCCTAGCTAGGTTAGTTTAGAATATTTTTAAAAGGTCTTTCTAAACCTCTTTTAGGCTACTTTAGCTTTATATTCTATTCCTTAGCTTTTCTAGCTATATCTCTTTTTAGCTTTTTTAGCTATACCTCTTTTTAGCTTTTCTAGCTAGATTTTTCTTTTTACTAGCTTTTCTAACTATATTCCCTCTTTTTTACTGCCTTTTCCTAGCTATATCTTTTTTTTACTCCTTTTTTTACTACCTTTTTCTTTACCTTACTAGCTATATTTCTTTTTTATTTTTCTTTTACTTTTCTTTTTAAAAAAAATCTTTACTCTTCTTTACTAGACCTTAGTTAGAGAAAAACACTAAGGTAAAGATAGCTTAGATAGTTAATACTAACCCTATCCTAACCCTAATTGGAATGACTTCAATGATCAATTATTGGGATAAGGAAATCTTTCCCAATCCGGACGAGTTCACACCAGAGAGATAGTTGGAGGGAGGGAAGCCTAACTTCAAACTACAGAAGCTCTTGATTGCCTTTGGCAAGGGTAGTCGTGCATGCATTGGTGAAAAGTAAGTTGCCGTTTATCTCTCTCCCGGTTCTGTGTTAATGACTTTTCAAGCCTTGCTTATTGCGAAGTCTATATCATGGCCGATTTGGTCGCTCTTCGAGTTATCCCCAGGGCGCGTCTATATGAGACAACAATTGATGATATCACATACGACCATGACTTGATTGTAGTCCAAACAAAGAAGGGTTCTATATCCGTCCGTATTGCTATCTCATGAGTCGTACTCTAGGTAGACGAGGTTGGACCGAAGCTTCACACTGCAAGTACCACCAATAGAGACTAGCTGCACCTGCATAGGTGAACATATTTCTCTCACCGAGGCTGATTGGACCAAACAAAAAGCCTAAGCATGTTCGACTTCTGTAACTGCACTCTTCATCTGAGCTTGGCTCTTGGCGATGCCAGCAGCAGAGTTCTGGCCATCGAACAAAACGGCAATCTCTTCCAGAGTAGGACCTTTTGTCTCGACGAAGAAGAAGTAGATCACCAGACACTCAATAACTAGGCTGTAACGCGATGTTAATCTAGTCAATGCGTTGACGCAAGTGAGTAGTGACTTACATGACTATATAAACAAAGTAAAACTTCCAAGCAAGCTGCTGCAAGCCAAGAGGATTCACCCACTGGTTAAATACCCCTGAGAGAGCTGTAAAGCAGAAGCAGAGGGTAAGCCCCTTGGCCCTGATGTTATACGGCAGAATCTCAACAGTATAGGATACAGTCAGGCCCGGCCATGCGGCGCCGGCCACGCCGTAGAAGAGGAAGATCATGGCGACGACGGCAATACCAGCAGCTGATGATTCAGTCTTTGCGTAGACAGCGCTGCATGCAGTCCAGATGGTGAAGGATATGAGCATGCCGACGCCAGCGAAGAGGAAGAGAACCCTTCGTCCAACACGATCGACAAAGAAGGCGGCGAAGAGGGAGACGAGCCAGCACCAGATGGTGAGCCCACCGTTGATGTAGGCTTGGGTGACAGCACTGGGATTTGTTAATATCTCTCCATAGCTGTTCTGCACGCATTATCACTTACTCCGTAATGCCAATAGTTTTCAGAATGGCGGCAAGCTACAGCCAAAGTCAGTTCACACTCTCAATAGCCTTGTATCCTGCATTCCACTTACATAGTATGAGACAAGACCGTTACCACTACACTGAGAGAAGATCGCAGTAGCAATAATCAGGCCGCATCGCTTGCGGTTACCTGGGGTGCGCCAAAGCTCTGCCCATCCATTATCTGAAGACTCACGCTCAAGTCTAATGGTGTTGACGATCTCTGTGTATTCCCATCTGACAAACTCATCGTTATCGTCGCCGTTGCCATGGTACTTGACAAGGATCTTGCGTGCTTCCTCCTCGCGTCCTTTACTGATCAACCATCGGGGGCTCTCGGGGACAATGAATATGGCCAGAAGCTGGATGCCAGGCATGAGACACTGCAGTCCTGTTGGAAGAACCCATTGGAGATTTCCAGTTTGGTTTCTTAGAGTTCCAAAGCATACCCATGCCGCGATGATACTACCGAGATACCAAAGCGTGTTATAAACGGTCGTAATCTTGCCTCGATGGCGGGGATGGGCGATCTCGGTGATGAGGAGAGGGCAAGTCGCGTTGGAGATGTTGGAGCCACAGCCCATGATGAATCGACCGACGAGATATAGCGCATCGCGTCGTGGTCCGTGACCCTTCTGGGGAAAGCATTGCATAAGGGCTCCGACAATAACAATGACGCAGCCAATAGCAGTGCCTTTCTTTCGACCCAGTCCGTCGGCAACATATGGAGCGAAGAGAAGGACAAAGAGACCTCCGAAACCGGGCATAGCGCCAAAGATACCCAGTCGACTTCCTTCTGGGTGATCAAAGACTATAACACCATGTTAGCTGGGAGGAGTATTGAGCTCCAAAGAAACAACTTACATGTCTGCCACGATCCCATTGTCTGAAGACCGTTGAGTAAGCTAGAGTCATAGCCGAGGGTAGTCGAGCCCATGAAGAGAAAGACCATTATAAGGTATAACTTCCTCAGCTCCGTCTGTTTCCAGAAAGGCAACGATGAGCCCTGAGGAGCATGATTCTCCTCTGAGATGTCGACTTCGGTCTCCTTTGAGGTCATGATGAGCCAGAGTGTTGGTGAATGGGCCAATTGATCAAGAGACTTGGAGTTGAAGCACCTGTTGATCAAGGGATGATCTTGGCTGCTTCCCCGACTAGTTATATATCCAGGACAAGTGTGACATCTGCGTATAGAATTGACAGCCACATAATAGTCAAAGATCAAGCCATGAGTCTCGTGACAGTAAGTCACAGCAATGCATCATGGTCCTTGGATGGCACGGATTTGCCATGCTTTTCCTGCTCTCCCCATGGGGAAGACAAGGTTGAGAAGTTTGTTTGGGAAACTAAAGCACAACAGGTTAAGTCACTGCAGATGGTCCACAGCAAAGGCAGTTCTGATTGGGTGAGAATGTCTGACCACCAGGAATCTAGCCATTCTTTTTCAGGAAAGGCCATCGAGGTATATCCGAAATTTCGGCGAACTGGTCCACACAGAAGACTCTAAAAGAGAGGAGGCGATCCGAATATTCTCCTCGGACTAATTATCTCCTTCTTTCTGCCAGTCGATTCTACGCACGGAGACCCTCACCCTGTTACTCTGCAGTATACCCTTGGAATCAATGACTGACACAAGCGAGCGCGCCCCTACTTCCGTCTCCGCAGGTGCATCGACTGGCAATTCGGGGCAACGGCGTCGGAACCAAGCGGCTTGTGATGTCTGCAGAGCCAGGAAAATCCGGGTTGGTAACCATATGGCACCCATAACGCCACTGTCTACCCCTCATTATCGATATGCTAACAATGTTTGTAGTGCACGTATGATGGTGACAGTCAGCGATGCCAAGGCTGCGAGTTTCTGAATGTGAACTGTACTCATGAACGGCCAAGAAGGAAGCGTGGACCTCCAAACAAGTTAGTCAATTGTGCGCTGTTGGTTGTATTATCATACTGACGCTGAACAGACATGCACAAAAAGCCCACAGTCAGGCTGTAGGGACCCCAGGGATGCCTTCTCCAAATAATGTTTCTATCTCACCAGGCGACAGCAATGATGCGCGCCAATCAATAACACCACTTCAAAGTCCCCAGGTGCTGGGCCATATGAACCTTTCCGCGACTTGTACCTGCTCTGGGCCCTGTAGCAAATGGCTTTCCGCGTTTGCCTCGGAGCCGATCATTATGCGATTGCTGGGGGACTGGTTCAATTTGATCCACCCTCTAGCTCCGATCTTACTCCGTCGTCGGTTTCTCCAGCGTCTTCAGCAAAGAGTAGCTGACGTTGACACCGAATTCTGTGGGCTCGTCATTAGCGTATGCGCAGCTACCAAAGCGACACTACCGCGGGGTGACTATGGACCAGTGACTGTAGATTATTGTGTTGACTTCCTTGATGCTCACGGACTACTCAAGAGTCAATTTACCCGAGACTCCTTTAGTATGGACAGGTGCATCGCCTTGTACAATATCGGGACAGCCATGAGCGCCACTACGAAATCAGGGTTGAGCAGCATGCGCGCCTATCACGCCTTGAGCGAGGCTGCTGCAGGGGCCAGGTACCTGGCATATTATCGGATACATGAGCATGATGAGGCTGAACAGCAGCTGTTGAGAAGACTCATATGGTTATTATTTGCTAGCGCATGGTATGTTGCGGCACTGGGAGTGGGTAAGCCGAGCAGCGCTAATCAAGTCACATATTACAGTAGTGCGGATATTTTCGGAAGACTACCCATCAGTCTCCTTAGTCAAGATCGCATCGAGACCTTTCCAAGACCACTCCCTCTCTCAGATAACCAGATGGAGCCAAGGACTGCAGACAGCTGCCACGAGCCAATTTGGCATGGAGATGACACCACTTATGTTCCAGGACTAAACTCGTTAAGCGACTTGTTTCTCATCTGGCAAGAGGTGCAGCAAGTTCCCGAGGGTACGGAACCACAGGCAACTATCACGAGATATCTCGGAAAGATTCAGCAGGTTCTAGACAATCTCCCGCCCGAGCTGCGATGGCGTGGTGGTCTGTCTCGTCCCGCTAACGTTACAGAAGGGCATGATGTCCAAATCGCCAATTTATTTGTGACGAGCCTCAATATCCGCTCCAACATTCTTCAGAAGTTCGGTCCGACAGACAAAAGCGCAGAAGACCACCAGAAAATTGTAGATGACCTATTAGAGATCCTGTACCATCTTCCCCGCGCTGTCTTTGACGCCAACGGCAGCAGCCTCGTCCCCAAGATTCGGGACATTGGAGCAGCCTACCTTGAACAGTTGGGGAGTGGCGTGGGGGAAGTGGAGATAGGCGATGCGAGAATTAAACTGGAGCGATTACTTCGGAAGCTGGATGATCTAGACTGTTGGCAGGGAATTGGTGTTCTCGACACTCCGCCATTGAGAGTAGATACATGACTTGAATACCCAGACAGACATCAGATCATTAGCATCAGAACTGAGTCAATGCTACCCAGCTTCGCGCTTTGCCCCTCGACCCAGAAACGCAACTATTCGCCGAGATTTGAGCCAATTTCTCCCGGGTTAATGCGGAGTAAGTCCGAGGATCCCTGCAAGCTTGGATCGAGCTCCCCGCACTAGAATCCATGATCCACTAACCCTACACTTCAGCTTATGCAGCTCGGGAAATACAGAAGGTATTTGAACCATCTACGATTCGATATTACCATCAATTTAATCTCTATCAACTTCCTGGTTTTCATCATTTTAGGCTCAATAATCATGACTGCCACACAAATCCCAACAGCACCAGCCCAACATGCCTACCCTCATCTCGGGCGATCTGACAAGGGTTCAGTGCAGCTTATTGTCAAAGGGAAGCCATTCTTGATGCTTCCTGGCGAGCTTCACAACTCATCGCTTAGCTCCGCCAAGTTTATGAGTGAGGTTTGGCCAAAAATGAAATCCGATCATATCAACACATTGCTCGGTTCAGTGACATGGGAAATGATCGAGCCCAAGGAGGGCCACTTTGACTTCAGTGAACTTGATTTGGTTCTGAAAGGCGCCAGAGAGCATGACATGCACCTCGTTCTGCTCTGGTTTGGTACATACAAGAATGGACTTTCAACATATGCCCCAGGATGGGTCAAGAGAGATCCCGAGCGGTTTCCCCGCGTTCAAGTTCTTGAAGCTGGTGGCGTCAAAAGGACACTCGAGATGATCACTCCTCTATGCAACGCTGCGTGTGAGGCTGACTCTCGAGCTTTCGCTGCCCTTTTACGGCATCTTGCAGAGGTTGATTCACATCATCAGACTGTCTTGATGGTCCAGGTTCAGAATGAGACCGGAGTGCTCGGCGATTCTCGGGATCGATCGAACCGCGCCAATAGAGCCTTTGCTGAACCCATTCCAAGTGATCTCCTACAATATCTGAGCCGCGTCGATACTTACTCCAGATTCAAGAAACGAATCTCAAGTGTTCCCCCATCAGGTACTCATTCGTGGGAGTCCCTCTTTGGGTCTGGAACAGCATCCGATGAGGCCTTTATGGCGCATTTAATCTCCTCTTACGTGGGACGAGTCGCTGCAGCAGGAAAGGCCGAGTATCCTATCCCTCTGTACACAAACACATGGCTCAACATTGAAGGGCAGTCAGAGCTGGACTTTGGTGGAGGCGCGCCAGTTGTGGTTGGTGGCGGTGACAAGCCTGGAATTTACCCATCCGGAGGTCCTTGCCCGCATGTTCTGGATATCTGGCGATTTAACACGCCTTCTCTGGACCTACTAGCACCGGATCTTTACTTCCACGACTACGAAACTGTCTGCCGCAATTATACAGAACAGGGAAACACTCTCTTTATCCCGGAACAGCGACGTGATGAATATGGAGCAAGACGCGTCTGGTTATCCTACGCGACTTACGGTGCTCTTGGGGCCAGTCCCTTTGGCATTGATACTGGCTCTGACATCATTGGACGCGAGTTCAAGCTTCTCGACCAAACTAAGCAATTTCTCCTGGATGCTGCACCCCAAGATCGTTTTGGCTTCTTTTTTGACGAAGAGCCAAGCGAGAAGAAGCCGGAGCAGTGGACTCGCACATTCGGCGACATCAAAGTCATTGTTGAGCGCTGCTTCGTCTTTGGCAAGCCCGGTCCTGGTGCTGGAATGATTATTCACTTGGGCAACTCAAAGTTCCTCCTCGTCGGCCGGGGCTTTCACGCACGATTCAAAGCAGCTCGCAAGGATGCAACATTTGGCGGGATTCTCTGGGGCGAGGAGAAGGAGGTTGATGAGAATGGAAGCCTACAGACATTGAGGATATTGAATGGAGATGAGACGAGGCACGGCGAATTCATGATGATGCCCAATGATGATCCCGATTATGGCGGCTTTCCTATTGCTGTTACGCCTGGAGCGAGGACTTGTATTGCTGAGGTGGAGGCGTATTGGATTGCCGAGGATGAAGATGACAGATAATCACAACATTGATTCACTGGGTAGTTAGCCGAGATTACAGTAACAGTAGCATCCACAGTAATACCAATTCCGTAACATCTTGTCGCATTCCCTTGTATATCACGTGGTGCAGACCCATGCTGATCTCAGATCGCCCCTCATTCTCATCCACCTCAAGGTTAATGGAGACAAATAATTGACCAAGGCACTCAACTTGAAATTTATTCTAGTCACCATGGCAGACCAAACAGCGCAATCGCCAAATCCGGCGGAAATACCTTCATCGCCCGCCGTAGTCTCAGCGCCACAACAGACAGTTTTTATCGCTGCTAATGACGAGCACGTACGCTGATAAAATACCTCATCAAGGTTCAGTCATGAATTTATCTGTTTTGTAGGACGACGAGGTCGAAGACGATGCCGATTCTACTCTTGGTTCAGACGCGTTAGTTGTACCTTCAAGATATCCGAGAGTGACTAAATGCTAATTTGTCCAACCTTAGAGAAAGCTCGACTGCTTCAGTCTCGGCCAGTATCCTCGAATATCGTCGCAGTCAAGGCCGCACTTATCACAGCGATAAGTTTACTACCAACTACTTCTTGCCCAATGATGACCAACAGCTAGAGTCTGTGGACTTGACGTATGGCCTTTGTTACCCGACACTATCATCCCAGGTCTGATCTTTCGCAGTCACCACTATTTGACAATCTTGCTGGATGACAAGCTGTTTCTGCCTCCTTTGCAAGCAGATGATATTAAAGTTTGTATCGCCGATCCAAGCAGGTCTATGATGATTGTTTTACTGACCGCTTGGTGCTTCGTCAGAAAGTGCTTGACGTAGGCACTGGAACTGGTAAGTCCTTCAAGCCTATTTGTTTCTCTCATACATTATTGACAAGCGGTATCAGGTATCTGGGCCATGTACGTGCAATCTTGCTCCCTACCAAAACCTCCTACTAACGAATCTAGTGAATTTGCTGACCGTCATCCGAATGTCGAGATTGTTGGTACCGACCTATCCCCATGTCAGCCAGAATGGGTTCCACCAAACGTTCGCTTCGAAATAGACGACGCAGCCCTCAGTTGGACATGGGGTCCTGATGAGTTCGACTTCATTCATATCCGTTACATTTTCGGTGCTATCAAAGACTGGTCTACCCTGTTCTCTGAGGCCTACCGCTGCTGTGTTCCTGGAGGCTGGGTCCAATCCGCCGAAGCTGATGTCGAGTTTCGTTGTGATGACGGCACTATCGATAAAGAGCCAAACCTCAAGATATATAAGAAGCTGTTTGAAGAAGGAGGCAAGATTCTCGGAAATCCTTTCTTTGTTTATGATCAACAGGTTCAAGGCTTCAAAGACGCTGGCTTTGAGAACATCACGACTGTTGACTACAAGGTGACTGCTGCAAGACGTTGCCTATAAAGTGGTAATTTATTAACAAGCAAACAGATTCCTGTCGGAGATTGGCCGAAAGATCCCAAGCTCGCCGAGGTTGGGAGATTTGTTCGCGCTTGTTTAGAAAATGATATAGAAGGCAAGTTGAGACCTCTTGCTTTTCGCTTATTGATCAGCTAACACTCTCCCCTAGGCTATACTACTATGATGTGGAACGATGTGCTGAAGTGGCCTAAGGACGAATACCAGCTGTTCCTGATGAGCATTCGCAAAGCCATCAGGAACCCTAGGATCCACACATACATGAGGGTTCGATATGTATATGGACGTAAGCCATCATCACCGTAAGACCATGATACTTTGCTTTATATCTCTAAAAGACGCCTCTTGATATTGACTCAACATACATACTATTCCTTTCACTGTCTCAATGCCAATCCCCGAGTTATGTCTAGCTACTGCCCAGTATCCTCAGGTAGCTTTGAACTAAATAGTGAACTTACCAATGAACACGGACTAGAAGAACAGACCCTTCTTCTTTCTCCAGTCCCACGTAGTTGCCTGTCGTAGGTCATCAACACTGAGAACATCCACGCCCTCCCGTGTCAGAATATGCCAAATATGATTCCTCAGCCCAATAGGCCATGCTGGCACACTGAAATACCTGGCCTTGAGACCTAATCGATGGGCACCACGAATCTGGGCCCGAATGCGCTGCAACTGCTCTTGCGACAGTCGGGAACCCCAAACGTGCCCAACTGACTTTTTGAAATGGGCAGAAGCGTAGTAGCTATTTTGAGAGTTGTATTTCTCTGAGATCTTGCTTCCTTCTGCGTTGTATGTCCTTACTTGTCTTCGTTCAATGTTGCTCGGTAATACTCCTTGCTCGATACAGTTATCCGGCGGTTCAGAGTTTTGAGCCTGTGCTCTGTTTGGATTTGGCCAAATTTGAGACGTGTCAGCTAATAAATCCAATGGTGCATCATAAAAGACATCACGGTAGGTATCGTTTGCTGTTATTTTGTCAAATGGTGTATTTCCCGTGCCAACAATCACAACAGGGCCATGTACAATAGCTGTACCGTTGAAATACGTGAGCAGGTTTCTGCGTCGAAGTGGCTCGAGTTGTCTTTGAAGTGTCTCCCAGGTTGCGTTTCCTTCTGTTTTGAAATCGATGAGGACGACCAGCGGTCGATCCGGATCGGCTTCGAAAACTCCAGCTAGAGGCTCATTAGCAGTCGAGGGGGAGTGACAAGGCATTCCTCGTTCACATGGGAAGGTGTCTCTCTGACGGTCGAAAATACTGAGAAGAGGGTTGAGATACAAGCTTTCCAGCGTATGGTTGGTCTCGAGCTGGAAATGACGATGGGCCACATACAGGTCATCGTCTTGGTTCCAGACATCGGCTTCGACACTTGGACAGCCCGCAGAAATGGCGTCTAGAAGTGGAACGTTTCTCAAATAGTCGTTATGAGAATGGCAACGCACAGGTTGTGTGGCCTGTGTCGAGTCGGATAACCAGTGCCCAACGCCAATTGTTGCTGCGGCGGCGTCGATCCATGGGTGAACGATCAGGTCCATTTGGTCCGGAAAGTAATGATGCAAGGTATCTCCCAGAATATGGAGTAGGCCACTACCCGTACCGAGTCCTCTGATTAGTATGATTCTCTGGAATCTAGTCCGAGTGAGCCAAGGGAATCGCAGAACTCACATCATGGAGAGGTAGCCAATAATCAACAAGCAAAAGGCTCTCCGAAGCTTTCTTCGAAACTGAATGATTCTAAGACGAGGGAGCGTCGATGCTCCCAAGCCTTTGAAATGCAAGTCTCGTCGTCTTGGCACGGAGACATTGACATCCAGAGGCTCAGGCCAGCCGGTTGAATTGTCGTATCCTCTGCCCAATGGGCTGTCATCATTCGCGTACTCGACAGATGACTCCAAGTCATGTCGTGTGGTATGATTACTCTTCATGATCCCGATTTACAGTTCGTTATCAGCTGCAGGCTCCACCGATCTGTTGTTGTCCGACTTTTCTTTCTGGTTGGAACATCAATCAAGTGCTGTCCCACGTGTAACGTATCGTAGGACATACGAGATAGACCAAGGGAGTCCATGGCTACTGCATAGGCAAATTTAAGATGTAACATGCTACGCCGAGGACGCGTAAGCACTCCCAGTCCTCTAAGAGATACGATGGATGTCGTCACTAATATTAGTTGACGTCCAGTATATGCGGGCTCCCGTATACCAATTGACTTTCACTGGGGGTGGGGATCGACGCCCATCTGTGCCGAATTGCCGAGATACCGCTCTAGAATTTGCTGTCTCTGGCCGATAATGGTATAGTTCGTAGGGTTCATTTTGTTTCAAGGCTAGTCTTCCGCACCTTAAAAACGCCCGCCCTGTCAGAGCTTACGCGGTCTTGGCAACAGTTGCAGATCCAATTCAGAGACCAATGGTCAAAGAGCATCAACTTGGCTTATTGATAAGCTTACGGGTCGGTTTCTATATTTGTATACCACACAGTATGATTCAGGTGCTTAATACTTTCCGATAGCCTTGCCCTGTTATGGAGTGTACTAGGAATCTTGATTGCATGCAAATAATAGACTATTGTATAAGCTTCTTGAGCGTTGGATGATGCTCAATGCGCCCCAGGAGAACGAATTTCTTACATAGTCACTGAAAGCATGATCAACTGGGCGATTTACTGCAGTAAGTAAAGCAGGCCTTTTGTCCAGACTCATAGGTTAACATAAAGCCATATTCTCACTTATTGTTTATTACAGGCTTTCAGGCTGGGAACGGTGATCTCCGAGACGGCTCGGTAGAACCAAACTATGCATAGCCCGGGGTTACTATCGTGCTATGATGCTTATGAATACGTAAGTCTCTCACATTATCAGTAAACTCTGTCTCACGTTAAAACGTGGCTGTGCTACTGAGCCCTCGGTCATGCTAAGGAGACGGGGTTCGACTGATTAAGGTAGCATCCACCTCTTGCTAGCAGGCATGGGCTTATGAAGTTGAATATGGTGTATGCGCAATCTGACTTTATTGCAAGTCATATTGGACTGTTTTTCTGACGTTGGGGGTGTCTCATTGCCCCCAGGAAGCCCCTGAATATCTAAGACTGGGTTGCACCGTGCTCGTGACGCGTCTTGTGCTCAATCATACTCGAGACTGTACCTCAATGAATCATGGCGAACGGGCACGTGCATACAGAATGGCAGTGCTGTGTCGAGGCTTTTCTGGATAATGATTAACATCTTCCCGTACGTGATCCAACCAACCATGCACAAGGGGGAGCTGAGACGGATTACTGCGAGAGAGCGCGTATCGCTTCATCACTCAATCCCGCTTTATTACCAGGGTTCTATCTCGGTTATATAATAGAATACATTAATTCATTTACCAGTTGGCAAATGTTAAACCCCATCTCACATTTCTCTTGCCTTCACACCATCTCTACTAAATTATATTCCATCCAAGTCCAAGTCAAAGACAATGCATCACCGCCCACTGAATGAAAGCATGAGACCCTTTCCTCCGACGCCAGCATCTTCATCACCCCCTTATACCCCGAATAATGGCACACTAACACCGACTGTCGCTCACTCTGAGTCTGGAACAGACGTCGAACTTCAGCCATACAGAGGAGATGACAGGCAACGAGAAGGACCTCCACAGACGACTGAAGCACTTGAACGACCACGCCATATCTTCTCAAAGCACAGAAAGTGGATGACTGTATAAATGGTCTCTATAGGTGGAGCTTTTTCCGCCTTGTCATCCAACATTTACTTCCCGGTAATCGATACAATATCCAAAGACCTTGGGGTCAGTGCCACGGACGTTGGCTTCACTATCACTGTGTATATGATTGTTCAAGGAATAGCGCCTTCGCTATATGGCTCTATCTCAGACGCGCGTGGTCGTCGAATCGCATTCGTTATCGCCCTCGCAGTCTACCTCGCTGTAAATGTGTCGCTAGCTTTCACGTCCAACCTGGCCATGCTCGTGGTCTTGCGAGGATTGCAGGCCGCTGGATCGGCTGCAACAATTAGCATCAGCACTGGTGTGATTGCCGATATAGCAGAACCCAATGAGAGAGCAGGTTTCATGGGGACCAACGCCGGAATAAGGTATGCATATCCCTAAAGTGAAAGAGACCTTTGAATAACAGGTGTGGGATATCACGTGCCACTGAAACTAAAACCCAGGGAATCGGCATTTGAAGTGCAAACTGTAGCTGTATCCCACTGAATATCCCACTCAGTGGGTCTCAATTTACGGCTTGTTCCTTTGATGCTGGGGTCCAAGCTCGCGCTTTGCTCAGTTGCATTGCTATCCCACCGGATATCTTTGTCATATTAAGGTTCAATCTAATAACGGCAAAGCCGCAAGCATGACGAAACATACCTTCTCAAAGCAATTGGGGTTGCTTTCACATCATGTTACATTGGAAAATTAAATAAACCCTACAGACTTGGCATGTATAAGTATGATGCTGCATTCCGTCTCCAAAACAGCTCACCACCAACATCCTCAATCATAATTCATCGAGCATCTTGGATCAACGAAACACAAGTCCTACAATCACCATGCAGTCCAAGATTTCTCTCCTCGGCTTGGCCGTGCAGGCTAGCCTGGCAATCTCAATTCCTCGACCTTGCACTTGTCCATCGATTTCTGGCAACAAGACGATCGATGCTTATCAATTGTATCCCGAAAACGTTGATTTCGATACACGACATTGTCTTTTGTACACAAGGTTAGTACTCATGAGCGTTATTCGACATCACGAGCAAAATCCTGACCTTTATTATAGCGTATTGTACAATGCAACTGCTGTTGCCTGGGACCCCTATCGTGGAGAAATAGTGCATACTTTCGAAGCGCCTGGGCTCAGCGGCAACCCTCTGCTCCATGCAAGCGGCGTACGCGTCGACACCCTGGACCGACTCTCTGTTATTATCGACGCTGGCGCTGCTTTCGATACCGCTGGCCAGGATATCCAGGGCGACAACGAGCTCGTCAAGTTCGACCTTGTAGACAACTCTTTACTGTGGCGAGCGAACCTGACCAAGGCGACCAATGGTGTATACGGCGGTTTCCAAGACAGCGAAAGCGACGATGCTGGCAACACCTTCGTTCTCGGAACCTTTCCCAGCAGTTTGATCAAAGTCAGCGCAGATGGAAAGTCGGTTGTCCCGTGGTATCTCGTCGAGCCAGCCAACCATACCATCCACGGCTTCTCGGGAATCTCCCGCAAAGGCGATACGCTCTTTGTGACTGATAACACGGATGGCCAGCTATACAAATTCGACGTCAAAGCAGCAAAGGGCAAGCCGGTTCGTGTCCCGACATCGAAGGATGGCAAGGCCCTGGGTCAGAATCTTGACGGCTTGCATTTGCCCTCACTTTACGCCGGTACTGTTCTTTTGGTCAGTGATCATGTCAACGGTACTGTTGTGTTGAGATCTAGCAATGGAAAGTGGAAGTCTGCTGAGAACCTCGGCACGATCTCTAATCCTTACGTTGGCCAGGGCGGATTCACCGTTGCATCTGTGCAGATCTCTAACAGTATCTATGCTGTCACAGAGTTCTTTGGCGATGCTATCAATGGAACTCTCCCTGGCAACAGGACAGTTTTCCCCTTGAGGGATATTACAGAAGAGGTAGAAACTCTACTGAGAGCTTAAGTACTGCAATTAGTCAAGAGCTAGATATGCTTTTACTTAGTGTTATCTTATAGAATTTTAGCAATAAATTACTATTTATAGAGAAAGATTTAATTCCCTTTACTCTTATATCTATATAAGAATAAAAAATATAAAGACTTACCTTTTTATTCTCTCTCATACAGGCTATCTAAAAACTCCAGCCCATTAGCCAAAGATTCACATCCATCCATACTTATCAAAGCGTGCTCGCCAAGCTTCAACTTTTACGCGTTTGTAACCAGACGCGGCTGCATCATCAGTGTCGTCGCTGTCGTCGAAAGGACGCTTCTTAGCTGTCTTTGTCAACCCGCCACCTTCGCCGTTTGACTTTTTGCCACAAATCTGAAGCACTGAGATCTGAGTAGTGAGATCTTCACTGGTGGGTTCCGGCAAATCTATCTCCATACCTGCCGAGCTGGATGCTCCATCGCCCTTTGTCTCACCATTTTCAGACCCATCATCTTCCGACCCATCATCTGCCGACCCTTCATCCTCAGACCCTTCATCTTCAGGCTCTTCATCCTCAGACTCGCCCTCTTCAGACATATCCTCATCAGACATATCCTCATCAGGGTTTTGCTTTATCTTTGTCCAGTATTTCCAATCCCTAACCTTCTCCCGTTCTTCCCACTGAAGCAACTGTCTCGACTCTTCACGCATCCTTTCAAAGTGTTCCGCTTTGTAGTCGTCGAGCCGACTCTGTGCCTCGCGATCTGCGTCCTTGTGTGCCATGCTTGAATACTTGCGCAGAGAAATGTAGTGGAGTGAATATCGCTCTGTATAGTCAAAGGGCTTGAGAAGCGAGGAGCTGCTCTCAATTGTAGCAGGGCAGAGTGTAAGCAATTCCGAGTCCTTAGGGCGAGGCTTTTGCGGAACACCAGTCAATTCTTCCATTTCGCTGTCAATGGCATATTTAAGCTGGGTTCGGCGTTTATCATTCGCTGTTTCAATTGCAGGCTGGGGTTTGTAACCACGTCTCCATCGCGTTCCTCCTTCGAGAGGAGCCTTGAGCGCCCCTTCAAGCCAATTATCATCTGCTGTGTACTCCAACAGATTGTTGTCCTTTAAGAATTGGCCGTATTCATCGTCCAGGCGGTGTTGGATGTCGAGGATACGCCTCTCGGTTTGATGTCCTTTGGGGTCCAAACTGCAGTGTTTGTAATATCGGAGGGCTTGGCTCAAGAAGTCCTCAGGGTCAAGAACCGCGAGAATCTCTTCAATCTTGTTGTCTAGGCTAAGGTCTACCGGGACGTGGGCCTTAACACTATGGTAACAGTGGCTATCTCCATTGAATGCTTCCATGAGATATAGGCTCAGTGAATATGTAAGCTTTTCGCGATACGTAGGATCCATCTTCAGTGCTTGTCGGTTTAGTGGTAACTGTGTATATTGTATAATTTGTTGGTAATTGTTTGTAGCTGACTGTGTCTGTGTAGCTATTCGTTTAATTAATTATAAGATGGCAGGGGTTGACTATTTATAATACAAGCTGAGCTATAATTTTAGTACATTTCCGTTAAAGTAATAATTACTTTCCTTTAAAATCTTTATCTTTTTTCCTGTTTCGGGTTATAATCGGTAAGAATCTATTTTAGTACACTGCTTTTATTTTACATTCTTTGTCTATGGCGCTTTGTGACTGTGTGTATAATCTGTTCAGTCAGACTGAAAGGACTCCATCTTTGCACGGGTTATTCTAGGGCCGCGCCACTCAGTCTGTCGCTGTTGTTCTTGTTATAGTTCATATTAATGCAGTAATTGAAAGAGTCTCTGTAGTTACTACCAGCTAAAGCACGTGTGTTGTTGCTATATTATTATTGCTATATTCAAAGTAAGGTCATTAACATCCCATCCCTTGCATGAAAGCAAAATTGTCTAGTCAGGCGTGAAGTGGGTTATAAAATGATAGCCTCACAGCCTGGTAGAGTGAAGTGTTCCCCCCTAGCGATGTAGCCACTTGTCAGCCTATGGCCGGGCGGTGCAGCGTAGCCATAGTATGACACATGCCTTCCACTGCCGCATTACAAAGCCTTCTTTTTATTATTCCAGAACCTGGCGTTTCCAACTTCTATCCGTAGTACACACTGACGCAATAAGTTATTTGGCCGCACCGCCAGTAATCAACCCAAGGGCATAACCCAAGGATTCTCCATACTTCATCTGCAATCCATCAATGTCATCCTATCCTCTCACGTACGTAGCAGTGATGCGAAGACCACGATCGATGATAGGAGTCTCACTGGATTCGCTCTATGCAGCATAGTAGATGAATTCCGCTCAGAAGCAGAAACTTTCGCCACAGTGGAAATGGCTGAAGACTCGCCATAGGAGAAGGGGACAGTGGTAGGAGAGGTGAGTTTGGAGCTGATTGTGTCAATCCAAGCGGATAAGCCACTCAGAGAAGTGTATTAAAATTATTCAGAGCCGTTGTGGCCTGTGACGCGGTTGCATTTACTAATTTTCGCAATCTGTTACTCTTTCTTGAGTGCAAAGTGGCCTCTGTCAAGTCGGTAACAAGTCCATCCGTTAATCAAATGTGATTTGCGCTGTTAACAGGACAAAGAGAAGTGTGACAACCCCCTGAGCCTCGCCAGTGGGTGACATGGCCTGCATTGGTAGATCTCTGTGTGTTAGAACGGACGGGCTGCTATTGGCTCTGGATTAGTATCTTGGCTCTGGCCAGCATTTGTACCCGAATTAAGCGACCGTCAGCCTATGAACGTCAATGAACCCCGGTTTAGTTTTATCATTTGCCCTATGGCGAACGAAACTGGGCTTCAGCCCATGCACGCCAGCATATAACCTGGTCTTCAGCTGGGCCGATTTAGCCGAAAGAACAAAAGGCTTCACACATAAATGGGATCTCGCAACATCGAGTTACCAGTGTTCGTCATCTTTACAATCTCTCCACTGTTTTCTCATCAGATTTAGCATGGGTCCATTTACAAGCCTAATAGTATTTCTGGCCTGGTGCCATTGGGTCTGCATTGCAGCCTCTCAAGCTGCGTTTCCGAGCTGCGCTGTGAGTAGTAAGAATACGTTTATGACATTCTGACTTTTCTAACTACCCCATCCTGTAGTCCAGCTGCTATACTGGTTTAGTTGGCAGCAGCTCATCACCTACAACAAGCTGCAACACTTTCGATTACAAGTGTATATGTCAAGATGATGATTACCTCGAAGAGCAGATCTGTTGTTTGCACAAAGAATGCTCCGACGGAGATCGCGAGGCTGCTGAGGGTTATGCAAGATCAGTCTGCCAAGCTGTTGGTGTTACTTTGGGTCATAACTTAACTTGCCCTACAATTTCGGCGTCTGCATCAGGTACAGGTAAATTTGCCACTTCTGTTGTACTAAGGACCAGTTCCCGGCTTACAGACTTACCGCAGCTACGAAGGATGCAGGATCCAGCACCAAGACCGATACTTCAGGCTCCTCTGCATCTCTAGACTCAGCCTCTGGCAACAACGAAAGCGGCAACGATAGCGGCAACGAAAGCTCGAAGACTCACATAGCTCACCAAACGTCACAACACAAGGTTAAGACGGGATTGGGTGCGGGGTTGGGTGCGGGAATACCTGTCTTGGGTGCCATTCTGGGTGCCATTGCCTGGTTTTTAAAGCGGAAGAAAAGGCAGTCTGCTGCACAGACACCACAAACCGCCACAACAGCTCAGCCTCCACTCGATCCCGCAGCCCCAACTTACGAGGTTCAGCAGATTCACGCGGCACCAAGTACTTCATTTTACACTGTGCCGCAAGCACATCCTCAGAATGCAGCATATTCGCAGCCGCCAATATTTGAAGCCTATGGATCGCCTGGGAACATTGAAGAAGGCCGATATAGTGCAACAAAAGTCCCTGCTGCTCATGAGCTGCCAGTAGGAAGGACATAAGTTGCCCAATCGTCACGAAGTATGCGAGTCTTGGTCGTCGTTTCGAAAGTGGAGAGGACTAGTGCAGTGTCAATAGGAGGCGCTGTGCCATGAGGAATGCCCGTATGTAGCCTATAAGGAGTCAGCTACTGAACGCCAATGAAGTGCTGGTCTTAGTTGCCATAGTTTCTTGTTATTTACGAAGGTTTAATGCAGGATTGCGGCCTATCTCTACAACTCGATTCACATTAGGTAAATTGAGACTAAGCAATGCCGCAAATTGTGGGTAGTCTAATGAGAAAAGCTAACTCCCAGGATCGGGACTTATCTGCATTCTGAGTGTTGCTAATATGACAATAGCACAGCAGCTCAAAGGTCTGCCCATGCCGAACTACGAAGAGCCAGAGTTGTCAGCGCACGACCAGGCTGCTGAACCTCCAGATACTTTGTATGAGGCTATGATGTCAACCACTGAAGCATATGTCCCGGCGATAGTCAGAAATGTCCCCAAGACAATGATTGTGACGCTCCAGAGCACTCCGATGGACCAAGTAATCGAGCGATCTTGTTTCCCACGTTTCCAGTTGTCGTATAGCCACATGCATCCCATGGGTTGGAATGAGAGTGATGTAGCAAGCAGTGCCCCGATAAGAGAAACGAGCCCACCAAAGATGGGGATACCGCTGGCTATCACATATGCGACAACGGTGATGCCAAAAGTACATCCTATCCAAGATGCCCAGTGGGTGAAGGTATTGGCGGCGAGATGCTTGGAGCCTCGCAAGATACGTACAAAGACATGCTTACTTGCCAGCTAGAACATCTACGGTTTAGCAACAGTTCGTATACATATTTGACTAGGGACTCACATGGCAAGTCAACATAGTCGTGACGATTAGCCCAGGAAGTGCAATTCCGTAGCTGACTCTCTTGATCAAGACACCTGCAGATCCGAGAGCTGGCGATGCAACATACGAGCCACAGAAATAGTACACCACGCAGCCGATTGCGATGTAGCAGGCACTGATGACTGTCTGGCACAGGATCAAAGATCTCGTATAGTGTCTAGGATCCCTCATTTCTGCAGCAATACTGAAAAAGGCTGGGGTGCCTGCATAGGCAAAGATCAACGCACAGATAGCAGACATGGCGTTGGTAAAGCTCGGCTCCTTGAAGAGCTCGTAGTCCGATACCCAGACTGCGTCTTTGGGTGCAGCTGCAGGTCGATCTTGTATACCAACAGCAATTGTGAGTATGATGACTGTGTTTGAGACTTTAGCATGGCATTCTCAAGGGAGAGGTCCGGGCATATACTAACCAGAAGAGATGACACAGATTAATCCCAGCCAAGCTAACCAACTTAGCTTCCCGAGGGTTCGGATGCTGGCGAAGATGAAACCAGTGACAGCTGCAACAGCGACAAAGACGGCAGTACAAGTTCCATGATTTGAAACGGCATTGAAGCCAATTGACACGCTGAGCATGGCCGATCCGCAGACAAATGTCCAGTCTATATCACCAAGTGTCAGTCAAAGTTCAACCACCCTGGTCCTCAAAAACGGGCGGCTTTGACTTACAGAGACCAAATGCAAAGCCAAATATTTCCTGCCCAGCACGGCCAAACATGAGGCCACCCGCATCATCAATACCGTACACTTCACGATGCCTAAGCTTGAAGGTGCCGACTATGTAATCTGACCACGTCGTAATTGCAGCGATAACACAAAGACAGATAAGGCCGGGTATCATTCCCAGCGTGTCAAACACAGATGGGATGGACAAGATTCCAAGGCCAAGCTGCGTCTTCATCATCAGCCCTGCTGTGCCCACCCAACCGACCTACGTGTACAATTAATAACCTGGATGATTTGTAGGAAGTGTAAACTCACATTGCGGTAATTTGGACCGTCATTGGTAAGTCTTCCGAAAACAGCATCGTGAGCATGACCAGGATCATCATGAACTTCACCAGCAAACACCTGACCCTCCTGATCATCAACCTTTTCGGTTCGAAGCATATTGGTAATTTATCAGTCGGTCGAATTCGTATTTACCTCCCAAATATTAAAGAAATAAAGGAAAGCAAACCCGAGATGTGCATTTTGTCACGATGCGAAATTTTCTCCATTTCAGCAGTAATACCTCCGATTCTAATTGCCAAGACCACAGAAGCGGAGCATTCTCACAGTAAATGTCATACAATTGAGCTGTATTGGGGTTTTATAGAGTAATTTATTCTCATAGTCCCAGAGTGAAATCCACTTGGTGGAGAAATTCTGCCGATACCGGATGTTGGAGAATGGTGGGCGAGAGGTTGATTGGTTGGGGTAGTGGGTTATCAATCTGGTCTAAACTCAATTGGAGATCTCGTTTGTTCGTTTAGTGCAAGGGGTAGAATTTGTTGACTTTGTCATGCGTTTCAATCGTTTGGCATTGTAGATACTGCGAAGAGGTCTCACATATATGCTTGAAATTTTTGTGGTGAGTAAGTTCTGTATTCTGATTGCTCCAGGTTGGCAGATATATGTCAATCGGATGAACCGGCTCCAGTGCTGTTGTCCCTAAGCATAGACAAGCAGAGCGAGTCAGTCACAGGTTAATTGAAACGCAATGTTGGAGGCACAGATGAGGTGAATTATAAGACATAATAAATCTCAAATCCGGCGACACCAAAAATTTGCTGTGTCTTATCATTATATGGCTTGGCTCAAGCATCAGAGTTGTTCCTCATTCCTCTTCGCGTTGTCTTGATGGTATTGTGTGTGATCAGCCCCTAAACCAAGAAGGGGGAGGTCTTGACTTTTCGGATGTTTTGTTCCACCAGCCTATCAGCTTTGAGGCTAAAACTTGAAGACCTCGGCTATGAACCCCAGACTTAAGATAATGGATAATTCACGAGATGTCTAGAAGTATAATTAAAATAAGATAGGGATATTTTCTCTTAATCTGAACAATGAAAAGAAAATGCTTTAATCCTAACATTTTCAGGGATAAGCCTTGCTAACTGCGTTAGTATTCTTCCTATATCTTTAAATGGTTAATGTTTATGTAACAATTGAATTACCAAACTCTCTATCAATTTTCTATTCACGACTCCATTCATACATACAAGACAAATTCATTATTGAGATAAACAGAGAACCTTCGCGATACACAAGAGATCCTTAAATATTCTTCTTGCATATTTTTAATCATACTTAAGATGCAAAGCTGAAATGCCGAAGCAGACCGCAAGCAAGTTCAGGGTAGGCACTGCTCTTATCAATCGAATCGGCCCGATAGCAGGACCAATGACAACACGCTGCAAGGGAGATGGCGAGCGACCGTTGATTGTGCCTACGATAACCTATCTCGTGACACGGGATGACATTCGACCTGCCGACTTGATCTAGATTATCAGCCACGTGTTGGTGATGGTTTGCAGCTACAGTGATCGGCCGATGAACCGAAGAGTCGCACAGCCAATTGAGATTACCAAACCGTAGCTAAGCTTCAATAGACAATTCATGACAGGCGTGGACAATGCTTCAACAGAGCTATCACTCGTCATTCTCGGCTCCGGCAGATGAAATCGCGGGGAAATCTGAACCATGGCTCTGGATCTAGACCTTCCAACTGACTTCTCTACCGCGGGCTTCTCGCCGTCGACCCCCTCATCACGAGCCACGAAACAACCCAAGCTTAGTCTAACTCAATCCAACGTTGTGCAACGGGCGTTTTTCGTGTCGAGCTATGCGTGCGGGAATTGGCCGAGCGAAAAATCCTTGTTTTTGGAGATGGAGACACTGAGATTGGCTGAGTTTGTTCAAGAGCATTCTGACCCGCTTTATTAGCACGAGAGATTGGCATAACCTTGTTCTCGTTGGTCAATCACACGTGAGAGTACCCCACCCCCAGAATTGGACTGCGTTGCGGAGAAATTGGGCCTTGAGGAGATTACGTACCAGAAGTGGGAGACTCTTCTCCAAGATTCTGTGGTGCCATTTGGCGGTGAAACGAGTCATGGACTGACTGAAAACTGGGAATAACCTCGAAGACATATAGACAGAGAACATTCTACTGCCTCATGAAAGCAATTGTATAAAGACTCTGCCGTCTTTTGGTGAGCAGCCCGTGCCGACGATTGCCTCCCCCCCATCTCCCAGCACAAGCTAATACCATTCAGGCAACTGTCCCGCACGCCCAAGTCTAGGCAAACTTCTTAGCCCGTCTCTCCCTCCGGAAACTTGGCTGATCACCTCTCCATCTTTCCCCCCTAGCATTTAATAGAAATATTGGGGCGGTTGCCCATTCTCCATCTTTCCCCAGATCACACTTCCCCGCATCTCTCTCTCACATCTTTTCCCTTTTTCTTATTCATCGAAAGGAATTTTCGCTCCGTTGATCATGTCGGACGAAAAGGTCTCGGCTGCTGCCCCAGAGGCTCACCTCGATGCCTCTGATCCTAGCAAGACTCATCCTGATGTTATCGACCATGCGCGTTCGGCTGCCAACAAGGAGCAGAACATGACCCTCATGCAGGGCATCAAGCTGTATCCCAAGGCTGTTGCGTGGAGCATTCTCATCTCGACTTGCATTGTCATAGAAGGATTCGACATTGTCCTTGTCAACAACTTCTGTGGGTTGCGTCGCACAACATGACGCGACTTGGACTGACAGTTGTTGTTTAGATGCTTTCCCTCAGTGGAACAAAAAGTACGGTCAACTTCAGCCTGATGGAACATATCAGGTATCAGCAGCATGGCAAGCCGGCTTGAGTAATGTATGAGGCAATGAGCCATTAAAGGCCGTGACAAAGCTAACCATCATAGGGTGCCAACGTCGGTTCCATCATCGGTCTCTTCCTCAACGGTTGGCTCTCAGAGCGCTTCGGCTATCGATACACCATCATCGGCTGCATGATCTGGCTTTGCGGCTGCATCACCCTTTTCTTCACCGCCCAGAACGTACAAATGCTCCTCGCCGCCGAAATTCTCTGCGGTCTGCCATGGGGTATTTTCCAGACCATCTGCGTCACCTACGCCTCCGAAGTCTGCCCCATCGCCCTCCGAGGTTATCTCACCACATATGTCAACTTCTGCTGGGGTCTCGGACAGGAAATCGGCATTGGAATCTTGCGATCTATGATCGGTCGAACTGACGAGTGGGCTTATAGAATCCCTTATGGTCTGCAGTGGATCTGGCCTGTGCCTTTGATGGTGGGCTTGTGGCTTGCTCCCGAGTCTCCTTGGTGGCTCGTTCGCAAGGGCCGTGTTGCTGATGCCAAGAAGAGTCTTCTTCGACTTACAAGCCTCAACCGCGAGACTGATTTCGATGCTGATGAGACTGTTGCTATGATGGTTCATACAACTGCTCTCGAGGAGAAGCTGACTGAAGGAAGCTCCTATATCGATTGTTTCAAGGGCGTTAACCGTCGACGAACAGAAGTCGTCTGTATGGTCTGGGCCATGCAGAACCTTAGCGGCAACTCCTTTTCTAACTACTCGACCTACTTCCTTGAGCAAGCCGGTATGTCTGCTGAGCACGCCTACTCCTTTGCTCTTGGACAATATGCCATCAACATGATTGGTGTCTTTGGTGCCTGGGGTCTGATGTCCTTCGGAATCGGTCGCCGAAGCCTCTACCTTTACGGATTGTGCGGTCTCTGCACTGTCTTGTGCATTCTTGGCTTCCTTGGTCTTGTCCCTGAGGCTGATCGCCAGAAGGGTGCTCTTGCTACTGGAAGTCTGATGATTGGCTGGGCTGTTGTTTACCAGCTCACTGTCGGCTCTGTGGCTTACTCCCTTGTCTCTGAGCTTCCATCTCGACGCCTTCAGATCAAGACTGTCGCTCTTGGCCGTATCTTCTAGTAAGTCTGACCTAAAGATCCCAAAAGCACAGGCAACTAACCAATTACAGTGGTATTGTCGGTATCGTCAACGCTGTTCTGGCTCCTTACATGCTCAACCCCACCGCTTGGAACTGGAGCAACTACACCGGTTTCTTCTGGGTAAGTTTTGGAGCCATTTCCCCAACAAATCCCAAGCTAACATGCTTAATAGGGTGGCATCTGCTTCCTCTGCGTCATCTACACCTACTTCCGCCTGCCTGAGCCCAATGGCCGAACCTTTGCCGAGTTGGGTGTTTTGTTTGAGAAGGGTATCAGCGCTCGCAAGTTCGCTACCACAAAGGTCGATGTCTTCCACGAGTCTGTCGACGATCACGTTCTCGACAAGCTGAGCAAGGCTGATCAAGCTACTGTCGAGACTGTTGAGCAAGCCCCAGCACACAAGTAGAGATCAAAGGGCTTGAAGCGCCCCGATCAACCCTCCTTGGATAGCCTTTGCTTGCACGTCAACGAGTCAAGACAAGACAGCTTTTGTATACAATAATAACGAAGAAATAATGAGACATTGATTAGTTATACTGATCGTGTGCCATACTCGGTGAAGCTTGACCTCCTTCCGCTTGTGTAGATCCATGCATACAACCTCAAGCGGAGCTATGTCTCCATGCGTGACCATCTCTGCCGATCTCTGCCATCATCTCGGCAAATCCGAAAACCCCCACTTCCGCCCGACGTTGGCATTTGTCACCATTATCCGAGGCCTTGATATCAAAAGTTTGAGCTAATAGCCAGCAGTCATCTCATAGTAACTCCTGGGCAAGCCAAAAACAAGGTAGTTCATAACTTTCCTACATATAATATTAGGCCACGGGAAAGTCCAGACGCGACGCGCTTAAGTTTCACTCCTGGGATTGTTGCCTCAAGGGCCGTCCTTCAGTGATACAATCCATTGATCTACCAAGCAAGTCAAGGAGAAGGCGAGCGAAACGGGATCTGAATCCATCCAATGTCAAGATCAAGACCGTTGAATGGACTGTCGGCGAAAGTGCTCGTAGCCAGGATGCTGTTGGGTCGCCCGCTAGCGTGAGCTAGCCTCCCGTGAGGTTTTCAGCAACCGATGGCGATAACGCAAACACCAGTACCACTTTCCACTAATATACACTGGAAGAAAGCGATAGCATCAAAAGTGCACAGGTTACTCCTAGCACCAAGGTCCAAGTAATAACCATAGGATCTTAGCAACATGTTGTATTAGTTTGAAGTATTCTGTTTCTGCTTGACGAAGCTAACCAAGCTGTCAAGCCACTCTTGATGGCCATTCAATATGGGATTCGGCTTCGTAGCCGCGAGTTTAACCCCAGGCTGCCCAATCTGAGACTCCTGCGTCAAGATTCTAACCACGCCATAATCCAAGTCCTCCACAATCCAAGCATGATAAACATCTAGCTTAGAACTCTCATCCCCATCTACCCATGCTCTCCATGCCAAACGTCCCGGTGAGCCCGCGCTCGGCGGCACAGACTCCATGACCTCTGCCGGAAAGGGACCAAACCCGAAAGTCGAGAAGCTGAAGTTGTCACCCTTCTTGAGAATGTTGCCGGTGACTGGCGGTGTGATATGACTGCAGTTACTGTAGTACGACTCCCATTGGGTGATGTCGGCGAGATAGGCCAAAACTTGGGTGGCAGTGATATCGCGCACAATTACTTCGTTGGACGTATAGTTGTCGGTGGTTCCGGGCAGGAACTTTGTAGGCCAGATAATTGCTGACTGCATTGTGCTTGAACTTTGGAGACGAAGTATAGCAAAATGATCATTGAGTTTGTCTGATGGCTGTTTAGTTAAAGAACTCAAATCTTGCTTATGTGCATTTGTAGAACTTCCCTCATCGGCAAAGGCACGTCGGTAAAGGCGGCCCGATGAGGATTGATTACAAATCCCATCTACATCCGCGATTAACGGTTTGCACTAATTATAAATCGGGAATGACTCGTTTTACTCGTTTAATCAGACGCACAGCAGCCTTATTGCATTTCATTACCTCGCACTTTCCGCTAGTTATATATTTCGATACTTTACATAGAAAACTATTAGCAACTAAACTTCCAACTACCTAAATTGTGACCCTTCCTTACAGTTCACATTAGATACATACAGCCCCAAATCCTTAAAGTCATTAAGAAGCCCTTGTAACTAGGGCTTACAATTCCCACGGGTACCCAGATGTTAGCCCGCCTAACTAGGCCCTATGGGTATATCTAGGTAACCTAGTTAGGTAAATCAGGAAAAATTACCCACTATAGGTACCTTAAAACAGAATAGTTTTTTCTAGGTATTAAAAAGAGATTAAAATAGAAAATAAAATAGTAATTTATAAATAAAATAATTATAATGAAAATTATATATATATATATCACTATATAGATTGATAATATATTTTTTAAAATATTTTTTATAATTTATTTAAGCTATTTAGGTATTTATTGGGTAACTATTAATAGAATAGGGTAGGTTTTAGGTACCTATATAGGTATAGTTTACTAACCTGCCTAACTATAGGTACCCAGATCTATTTGTGGGCAAGTATAGGTACCCATGGGTCGGGTATTTTAAGCCCTACTTGTAACTACCTAGTTAAATCTTTTAGATATTATCTCTAACAAACTCTTCCATATCATCCCCTGACAAGTACATCTTATCATTCTGCAGTCCTTTATTAACAGAATAATTCACAACACACCCCTTACTATACATTTCACTAGAGATCTAAACCAGACTGCCCTTTAAATCTTCTTTCTAACTTGCTCAGCACCTGCCTCCTAGAGGGTATTACCTATTGCTGGCTAAATAGTACCTATTATCCCTCTTTGCTAGATTGATAGGTCTGCATCTCCTTGTTCAGACTTACTTAGTAAGCGGTCATAAACATTGCAGACAATCCTCCGATATTGTCCATTTTAAAGATCAAGCCTACTTATCACAACACCTAATTAAACTTTATATCTCGGTGTTTTCGGCACCAACTTTTTAACAACAGCCGATTGGCGGATTTACTTTATCCATGTTAAAAAAAGCTCAAAGGATACAGTAAACGTGTATATGTACGCATGATCAGAGTTCATAAACCCTGCCATGTGAATGTCTGAGCTGAACTCTATACCAGGCCCCTGGACAAATGTCCACCCTGACCCATAATGACCCCATATATGTATTCATTTTATTCCCTTGGATTAGATATAAAATCACTAGGTTTCACTCATGAAGACCGGAGTTACACCACCTTGCCCTGTGGCTACTTATCTACGTCTTGCTACAGATACATTAGCTGGAGCTGCCTCAAGACGATCATAGAGTTGCACTGTGGACTATATATCTCAAATTCGATCGGCAGAGAGCCACATTCAACGCACAATGTTATCGTTCTTGAAACAACTTGCCATTGCGGCCTGCGTCCCGTTGTTGGTAACTGCTTCCTATCCTATCGCTGTCATTGTTGAGTCTGATGGGACTTCCCATTGGGTAAGTGCTAGGTGATAATGAAGCATGAATACTCTAGAGCCTATTGCTAATGTAGAAGGAGGATGCGGAGGGCTTGACGCGCGCCGCGGCTGTTTCTCTTCGCAACGTTGACCTAGCCTGCACTGTATCATGACGATATGCTTACAACCACTGGAGTTTCCGAGGTGCATCTCTCAGTATCGATTGCAATACCGATCTCATCCCCACTAAATCGATCGTTACCATCATAAGATCTATTGAAGGCGTAGGGAATGTATGGCCAATCACTACAGGGAAACCGCCTTCTTTTAGCTCCAGGGGGACAGGCATCTCGAAGACCGAATTATTCCGTCGACGCTACGAACAGAACAACCACGAAAGAGGCTTGACTCTTAACAATAATCTGAATCACAGATCAGAAGCCGACTCAGACACTTTATCCACTCATATCGATACTGGAGTTGCAAGACTACGCGCCGAGAACATCACTGGCGCAGGTATACGAGTTGCTGTTCTCGATGGGGGGTTTGACCTCACTGTGCCAGGCTTGAGCCTAACCAGCGTCGACTACACTCATGATATGATAAATGGTGGCGACGAAGTACAAGACGAGTGCTGGTTTCACGGTACGCACGTCTTAGGGATCATAGGCGCCAAAGGTAACGGGGCCGAGCAAGATGTCAGTGGCGTCGCGCCTGATGCGACGTATGAGCTGTTCCGTATCCAGTCCTGCGACTCGTCCTCCGCCACAGAGGATGCCCGACTGGCTTCGTTGATTGATGCTGCGGACAGGGGCGTCGATATAATCACTTGCTCATATGGAAGCCCTGGTGCCTGGCCCGAGGGTAAGACAGGTGTCATATCGAGGATTGATGACTGCGCAAGCTAACTGGATTATAGATCCCTGGACTTCTGTGGCAGATAGAATTGCGGCGAATGGCACACTCGTCTTTTTCCCGGCCGGCAATCGTGGACCGGGAATCTTTACTGGCAACAGCCCAGCTGATGGTGACTATGTCACTGCTGTTGGATCCGTCGACAACTCCGTGACCCCATATTACTCATGGGAGGCCACGTGGTCTACTGTCAATAGTAGTGCGGCAGGCTCTTTCAGCATCGTTCCTAGCTCACCTTTCAACTTCCCAAACAACACGAAATTGACGGTGTGGGCACCCGACGTCTCTGCCTCAGACGACTGCCTACCGATGCCTGATAGGTCGTCTCTACCTGATGATCTATCAAATGTCGTTCTTCTCTCTAAATATAACCAGTGCTGGCTTGATGCATGGGGCGGAGCACATTTCCTTACTGAAGCTTTCAATATTTCTTATGCTTTGTATTATCTAGGCAAAAGCAACACGAGCATCTCTGATGGCCCGCTCTTCGCTAGTTCTGACTTCCAATACGCTAAAGGCGTCGCTACGGTTGATTACAACACAGCCTCCATGTTGCTGGCGGCAAGGAAAGAACACGGCTCCCTCGAGATCTCTACTAATGCAGTTCCCAACGTATCCTACAAAGTTAACAGGCTGTCAGGTCTGCTCAGCTCCAAGTTTACAGGCTGGGGCCCAACACGCCGGGCCTTGTCAATGCCTTTGTTTCTGGCCCCAGGAGGTAACATTCTAAGCACACTCCCGCAGAGGTTTGGCGGCCTGGGTGTACTTTCTGGTAAGTATTTTGTCTATTTTGAAGGGGGACGTCAAGACTAAACCCATAATCATAGGAACTAGCATGTCTACACCTTTTGGGGCCGGTGTCGCCGCTCTTGTTAAGCAGAAACACCCTGAATATTCAGCTGACGACATCCGGAATGTGATTGCAACAACAGCACGCCCAGTCAACTGGAATGATGCAAAGGGGCATACACTAGATTTCTTGGCCCCAACCTTCCAGCAAGGTGGTGGCCTTGTCGATGCGTGGAGTGCTGTGCATACCACCACCTTGCTGAGCACCGCTTCCTGGAGCTTCAACGACACTGTCTATCGTGCTACCAACCTAACCTTCAGCATCAAAAACAGTGGTGAAAAGACTGTAAAATACCGACTAAGTCACATCGGGGCTGGGTCAGGCTACGTACTGGGAGAAAGCGGATACAACCTAACAAAAGCAGAGGCTTATCCAGTCTATGCCGATATCTACATCCATCCCACATCTCTCGAGATCAAGCCCGGGTCTTCAGCCATGGTTTCGGTGTCTGTCATCAAAGAGCCCGATATGTCTGATGCTGCCACTCGCGTCTCGCATTTCAGTGGTTACGTTGCCATCGAGGCTGAAGGAGAGACTAATAAACTCACGCTGCCATACACCGGACTAGGAGCTCCCTTACTTAGGTTGCCGGCTATCAACCGAGATACTACCATCCTAGCAGGATATAATTCCTCAAATGACGCGACGATACCATTGACAGAGGAGCGCATCTTCAACTGCACTTTAAACACGACTATGAACTCGCCAGTTACATTTCAAGATAACTTTCACCCTGGCGTCAAGGTTGATCTTGTTGTCCAGAGTAGAGACTTCACCCTTAGTATTGTAGACACTGACTCTGGTAAAGAGATGTTTGTGATGACACGTGGTTCATCTGAAGATCCTTTTCTATCGGGCTGGACATGGTACTATGATGGAACTGATGCAGACTATTTTCATCTGCCGGCCGGAAGATATCACTGGCGGGCTAAGGCACTCAAGATTACAGGAGACCCTAAGAAAAAGGAGGACTATGATACTTGGGAAAGTGGAAGTTGGATTCTGAACATAGTATCTTGATGGAAAGCTACTTAGATGCTTTGATAGTGTTAAAGCTCCGCGGAAGAGTGCCATTTGACAGTGCTAGAGTCAGGCCTGTCCCTTGAAAGCCTTCTTGGAGGAGTGTCTTGACAGTTGACTTGCCAACATTTCCTCTATCTCCAATAACAGGGACCTTTCTCAATGGTGACATGATAGTAGTGTGAAACGAATGGGGTGAACCGACACAGTAATTGACAGAGCATAGTGTATATATAGGTCTTGCGACCTTGACATTAGGGCACAGGGACCCGTCTACTACTGACTTGATGTCGGCTAAATCACGCGATGGAGTGTATAGGAAGATAGTGCATAACTAATAACGTTAGGCCTCGCTTCTCATTCTCCACACCCTGCGTTGCTACTAAGCAGCGCTTAACTGCAGACTGACATAAAATGCCGCAACCCGAATCTACACATTAACTAAATGCCTCCGTCAATGCACATATAAAATCTAATAAATAAACAATTCCTTTCCTGCTCCCGTCGGATATTTGCTTATTAATAATGACCTCCGACACCATGGAGTACATCTTTACTCTAAAGGGGACTTAAGCTAATTACTAATCCAATTCTGCTTACTAAAGTATTCTTATCCCGACACAGCTTTAACAACCCCAAACTCAAGAAAGAACCCTACAGGCAAACATGTCTCTCAGGAAAACATCATGCATGGCTTGTGCATCAGCCAAGCGTCGTTGTGACCGTGGTGTGCCAGCATGTAATCGTTGCACCCAGAAAGGCTCGCCATGCTCATATCCATACCAGAGTTCCTGGCAATCCGTGCCAGTTGCTGGGTCATCGCCAATTGGATTCACATGGCCCAATGCACCGCTCCCGGGTCACTCAAATTCTTCGCAAACCATCTTTGAGCAAGAAACTGTACAGGCTGCCGGTCATCTCAACTCTGGCTTCACATGTATCGATGACCCAATGACCTGGAATTGGGATTATTTGAGTCCACAGGCTGCGGTCGATTTGCCTGTGTCGGAACAATTATTCACCCCGGAAGCTAACATGTTGAATGGTCACCCCGAGCCTCGTTTTAACGGTAACGACAACCCAAACTTGAGACTAGACCTTAGTCCTCGATCAGGTGAACCACTGAGACACCGTCGCAAATCTTCCTTTCGCCTTTACCGACAAGACGTGCAGAGGCCGCAGTCCGTTCCTGGTTTTGACACAATACTACAACAAACACACGACATTTGGCCTCGTGGACGCGACACTAAAACCTGGCAATTTTGCGCGAGAGAACTCATTTCCTTTGTTAATGCATTTGCGACTACGGCAACAAATTCCTTCATTCTGCAGCCAGTCGCTCCGGCCAACGACAGTAACGACGCTGAACTTCCCTTGTCGCTTCAAAGAGCTCTCAGTGTATGTGCCACTTCCTGTACACTGGCCGGCTCGAATCGGGGTATCCTCGACCAGATCCTTGAAACTGAGATGCAAAATATGTTAAGTGGATCTGTGTTCCATAACGCTTCCGGCTATGACGCGACACTCGCAGCTTTTCGTCAAGATCTTGCTCAGCTACAGGCTATGGTGCTTTATCAAATAATTACACTCTTCAGTACCAGTGCCAGACAGCAATGTCTTGCTATGAAGTATGTACCTTTGGTGGCTTCTCAGTCAAGAGAGTTGCTACTTCGGATTCAAGTTTTGGAGCTTGAGAGAAAGAACACCCTCTCATCACCTTTTCTGCCAGATGAGCTACTCAGTCCTTCTGTTACCGATCTAGGAGTTTACGCTAGTGATCAGTCAGTCAGAGAATTACCAGAGAGCTCGTCACCTCTCCTACTGTATGACAAACCGCTGCACAAGAGTGAGATCGATAGCGCATACAGAACAATACTCATATCATATCTGGCCCGATCTGTTCATTCTGCGCTTACAAGTCAAACGTGCACGCTACTGGCGGAGCTGGGATCTTTACCTGTTTTCATCCATTCAAATGAGCCAGGCAGTGACATTTCCTATGATGAGAGTCAACAAGCATTTTGGAGCGGGTTGCGACAAAGCGGGGAGGCACAAGGGTTGAGCGGGCAGAATGAAATGATTTCGTATAATGAATTCGTTGACCGTTGGAGCCAGCAGAAGGAAATGTTGGGGTTAAACGATAGTGATCGATTTGTTGTGCTGCTGTTAGCAGCCTGCAAGGGTGTTGAGATCGTCAACGGCCAAGCTTGAATATCTTGTCATTGCACCAAGTACCTCTTACAGAGGCAATCGAGAGCGAAGTTACGTGGAGTAAATAACATTTGCCAGTTGATGAACCCATTTCCACGATCTAATCAAGTCATGTATCTTGGCGATAGCTAATGGTTCTAAACTATTACTTGTGTTCGCTTTTATAAGTACAGTTCCGCATATTAGCCCGTATAAACCAACTAATACAACATTTAACTATATGATGTAATAATACATGTTCAAATAGTCTATTAAGTGATATGTTGCTGACTCTTCTCAGAATGCCATTTTGGTAGAGACAGTGAATCATTCCATCATTTCTATAGCTTTGGCTGTATCAACCAAGCCAACAACTCCCAGGTCATCCTCTGTGAGAACTCCATTCTCACCTGAGTAGCTTCTATCGCCAGCAAGACCAAAATATGTAAAATTTGCTTCCATCACCTCTCCCCATTTAGGCCACAGGCTGTGATAGGTTTGCTTATCAACCATTACATACTCTGCTTCCTTCTGCTTGGCAGCCGCCCACAGAGAGAGAAGCTTTCCACAGCTCATCACATCTGTGACTGCGAGGACAAACTTGCCCGGGAGAGTCTTGCTGGGTTGCTCCAAGATGGCATGAACAAAGAGACCGACGTTTGTCCTCACATCGCCAGCCAAGCTGAGTGGTACCGATGATGGAGCGGGAAGAAGCTGAATGTACTTGTTTGGTGCAGCAGAGGTGACTGGGAAAGGTTTGAAGAAAGGGTATTGCAAGTTCGAAGCATAAAATCCGACCCAGAGGAAGGTCGTTTTGCGTAACAACTCTGGCTGAGACCTGATGTAATCATCGACCTTGTTCTTGCCTTCGAAGTGAGGCACGGATGATTTGCCTTCACTCACTCGGAATGCATTGGGAAGAGTTGACCAGATGAAGTGCTCAAGAGTAGGAGTCGCAAGAGCAGCTCTGGCTAGGTTGATACCATGCGTTGCCTCTTCCTCAACCGCAGCGTCTGCGCTGATGTTTGGGAAATTTTGGAAGAAATTGGTGACGGCAAAGATGGCAAAGGACCCATAAAATGCAGCTTCCAAAGAAGAAATGTCGTTCAAATCGGCTTCAACAACCTCCACTCCTTTGACGAGGAGTGCTTTGGCTGCTGCACCTGTCTTGTCTCTCGTGATGGCTCTCACCCGATAAGCATCATCATCGAGCAGTGATTTAACAACAGATCCGCCCTGAATGCCAGTGGCACCAATAACTGAGATCAGCTTTGGCATGATGGTATGAATAGGTCTCGGCAGTGAAATGTGGTTCGAAGGATGTAGTGCGCGTTGTGCTGATGCTGAATAGCCGGTCTATCGCAGAACTGCGCCTTTATCTTTATAGATATAAATCATTGCAGTCATAAGTATATGCTTACGTGGGCCTTAGGATCATGGGTTGTCGAGTACCAGCGCAATTGGTAACATTAACTCACGCAAGGTTGACCATGACCCTGTTGACCCGCACGAGTCCGCAAACAAACGGGCGGAACCCCACTCCAGTCCGCGTATCCACTTCTCTCCGCATCACATGCTTAACTTTAGCGGGGTCTAGGACCGTTTGCCAGGCTGTCAGGCTTCTAATACCATATAACAGTATAGCACTTACGCTATTACAGAAAGTTCTCAGGCCCTTTCGCATTGGTAATAATGACTCAAGTAAGCATTTAGGCAGTGCTCCTCCCAAGGCCGCAAACATGCCTGAAGACTCCATTCCTGTTCGTTGTACCAGCACTATAGGCCCGGCCCAACTAACGTTAGATATGGGAAAACTAGCTACTATAAGTAAGATAGCCCACAACCTAGCTCCATGTATTAAGTAATATAAGCCTTTCCCGCTACTGTAGGCTGTTTAGTCAACGGAAACGAGCTTCTACGGCCTATGGTGTGACGTGGTTCGGCTTTCTTACTAATCGAGCCGGCTTTGTCCTCACATCCACGCGCTCTTTCCAGACCATTGTTACTAAGTCCTGACATTTGGCATCGAATTCAGATCTTATATTTGCGTGCTTGTATATGTTTTGTATATAATCTTTGTCTCTTGTCGTCATAAAAGAAAGAGAACGTGCGCAGTCTCGTCTCATTGTCAGCTGATGCAATTGCTTGAACAAGGACTCGTATGTTAATCTCCTACTCAGTACAAATAAAATAACGCCTTAAATCTAAGTATGTCTCTCAAGTTTGCTATCTATACTTGTCAGCCCATCCCAACCAAGACGCCATCACCGGACGTTTCATCCAAGGACTCGGGCCTTTGGTCACCTCTCTCAATCACTCTGTTCTGGACTCCTACCAGCGCGCTTCTAGTGGATTGCCCCGCGACAGTTAATCCTACACATGAGTTGGCACAATGGATCAAGTCTGAGCTACCCATGGGTAGTACTCTCAAGTACTTTATCTGCACTCATGCTCACGGAGATCATTTCCTCGGACTTCCGATTTCCAAGCTCTTCCATCATCCAACGAATTCAATCTCGATGGTCATTTGCTCAAGCTATACGATGTCCCCCGTGGAGATACACACGCCAATTCGTTCATCCATGCCCCTGAGTTAGATCTTGTTGTGGCAGGTGATATTGTCTACAATGAGGATTGTCACCAATGGTTAGGCGAGGCGTCTAATGCCGAGAAGCGAGGAAAATGGCTTGCAGCTATTGAGCAGATTGGTGCCATGAAGCCCAAGATTATCATACCCGGGCACACCTTCAACCCATTGTCAACACCAGATGAGAATCTAGCAGCGGGAATGCTCAGAAGCACGGCAAACTACATCACTGGATTTGAGGAGGAGCTTGCAGTTGCTACAACTGAGCAGAATCTCTTTGATCGAATGCGGTCTCGCTATGACCGGAGGAATCTGTACTTGCTAGTTGGAAGCTCAAAAGCCGCATGGGATAATAAGGCGCTCTAGAGACGTCAGCATCCAAGCTAAGTATCTACGACGGCTATGATGGTGACTGGCAACCTGATGTTTATAGCTACGTAGGAATAGATATAAGATCTAATTTATTCTCACTGAACATAACATGAACTGATCTCCGATTCGTAATCATAATGGCTCCCAACCCTTTCGAGTATACATGATGAGTCCAACTGGAACAATCGCATCCTCCCGATATACAACAAACTCTGGGTACAGAAGTGACCCTCCGTTGTCAATGGTGACACCCTCAACCTTGAATGTCGTTAATGACTCGTCGCTCGCAGCAATCGGCCACTTACACAGTTGTAGCCACGCGAGGGCCTGGTGATGTCGTGGTCTGCTAGCAACTTGCGTTGAGGTTTATTCGCCACGACGTAGCAAATGAACATGGCATGAAGGTTTGAGCTAACGTGGTGATTCTTCACGTAGACGTCTGCTTCTGTGTAGTTGATGAGTGTGGAATCAAAATGACTGGGGAATATAAGGAAGGCTTACTCGAAGAAGTTGGTGTAGAGTAGATGCCAGGTCCAAACATCCCCTCATCATCTTGACTTGTTAATGCGCTTCCTAACCTCTCCTCAACGATGAACTCACCAGCGTATTTCAATTTGAATGATTGCCTGAGAATGCCGCACGTGCCGCAGTCATCGTTGTAGCACAGTTTCAGATCATTGCCCGACTCTCCAATATGGCATGCACGAGAGGTACCGTGGTAAAGCCTCTTGTATCTCGCGCCATTCCTGCAACATCAATTAGTAGTCATATGGTGTTGGTAGCCTTAGGACCTGTCTTATAAATATGCGACAAAACGCTGTCCTCGATAAGACTGGCCGATATCATAATTATTAGCCAGGTAGATTGACTTTACCTTGGCGCTTTTCTCGTCGTGGCGCCATGAGTGATAGAACTTGTTTTCATCTAAGAGTTTAGATCAGACTTGCCAAGATAAGAGTTAGAGGGAGTAGATCTTACGCTCCTTATAGTCGGGATCGCTTCGACTCAGGCGCTTCATCCGCTATCAGGCTCATCAGTATCATTACGCAATACCCAGGTGAGCTATGTACCTACAATAGGCATAGTGGCTGTGGGGTACGAGAAATGAGTAAGGGCCTGATTAAAAGCGAAATGAGTAAGCTCTCTTGATAAGGTCCTGCCGGCTTCAATAGATTTGAGTCTCAAAAAACACCTCGATGTGTTTCCGAGAAGTACGGCTCTGAGTGCTGTGACAACCTGATCCAAACAGTCATATAAGTAGATTAACCATTAAGGTGCATTGCCTATTTCGACAACAAGCAGTTATCGGATCAGAATGTCCGACACCTCCAAAAGCGACAAGCAAGAAGGATTAGGCAGCTGAGCAGCTCACTTCCAGTCGATCTGTCGCCTCAGAATTGCTGAGTTGTATGAGCATCGATATATTCAAAGTCCTAGATGTAATCAACGTGGACCAATACATTTCCATTCCGTTGGCCTTTCTACACTTTTAATCTGCAAGCATTAGCTACGAAACCTCTAGAATAATCACATCGACTCTCGGAGTTCAGCGGCTCATGAGATGGAAGTCGCGGCGCCGGTAAGAATCCTGGTGGTTGGAAGTCAGCTCATTTCACTGAAGTGATAGCTCGGATGAGTGCATGCAGAGACTCTACAGAGGGGGTATGCTTACTTGTAAGCTCTTTTTGACCACTGAGCTTCTCATCGACGGCCACGTAACTAAGCCATGGCTCTCGATCCATGCACCGATTTCCTAAAAGAGAAGTGAGTAGCCTAGAATGTTGTATTCGCTTATATCCATGTTCTGTTTATGTCCGGCGAGTGTGAAATTGTGATTCAACCCCCTGGTCTGAGTGCGTAATCCTCCACCCTTTCGGTGCTGCCATTTGATTGGCTTGATTGTTCCGCCTTTGTGTGAACAATTGAGGCATGCTTTCTCATGCATATATGTGGCGCTGCTGACGGATCAATTCGCTGGATGGTTCTTTCAACCACCCTGACATCTTACTGCATATTGATTGACGTGGCGAGGCTGCGATCCCATTCGTCTTCAGACCAGGTCAGGTTTCGATATGAGGCCACTATGTATACACATTTCATTAACCCCAACATCAAAATATCACATAGAATGGAGAGACGCCCCGGTCGGTGAACTCAAGACAGTGGCTTGTTCAGACTCATACTCAGACATGAAGAGATCATCATTTCAAGATCAAAGGCGGCAGGGCCAATCTTCTCGTTATTCTACCCCATTCCGTCACTATGATAGCAGTCAGCGAGAAGAACTCAGAGCTACTGCACAAGAGACTCTAGAGCTCTCACGCAGTCTTCTCAAAGAACTGGGAACAAACGACTTGGCAAGACATTCCATCAAGTACTCATTTGGCTCTCTTACTCGACTTCATCCTGACGACTGTCCATCATACAAACATCCAGCTACCATAAAGGTCATCAACGATGATACACTCAACGCTGCCATCGAGCTCTGCCACAGGGCGCAGGCTGATGCTGGTCCAAAGAGTCAGCCTCCCATAGTCGTCAACTTTGCGAACCGTCACTCTCCAGGTGGGGGATGGCTCAACGGGGCTATGGCCCAAGAGGAGGCGCTCTGCTATCGCAGCACCCTTGCCTTGAGTCTCAACAAAAAGCACTACCCACTCGAGAGAGACGAGGCTCTCTACAGCCCCTACGCACTCATTATGCGTGATGATCTATCCTCAGGCCACGAGATATCATCAATCCCTGCAAGGGAGCTTCCCGTGGTGAGCGCCCTGACTGTGGCTGCCTTGCGAGGTCCACCAGTTCGGCTTTTCACCAGCGAACCTCGCAAGGATAGAATGCGCAGGTCCAGTTCAGAAGCATTCGAAAAGCGTGTCTTTGCCAACGATCGAGACCGCGATATCACAAAGGCCAAAATGAGACTCTGCTTGCGCATGGCGGCGAAACACAATCATGACATGCTCGTGCTTGGTGCTCTAGGCTGTGGCGTTTATGGTAACCCACCGGAAGATATCGCCCATTGCTGGCTGGAGATATTGAGAGAATATGAGTTTTCAGGGAATTGGTGGCGGGAGGTATGGTTTGCTGTCTTTGACCCCAAGAACGAAGGCAATTTTGAGATTTTCCATCAGGTGCTTGACGGGAAGCAAGTTTAGACCCAACAGCATATCTGTCACTACCCAACAAAGCGAGTAATTGAGGCTGCATGAGCTGAACCGTTTAATAACGCCTAACTTCGTATCACATCCATTTATAGGTTTTGGTTACATACACTATACCTGCAATAGTCATAGCTGGAATGGCTAGACCTTTAGGGGGTTAGTATTGGCTATGACATGTCTCAAACTAAGCCCACGACTGGACTAACATTCCTCCCTGGAAGTCGAGACTCTGCCACAATAACTTTCTTTTTAACTCAATCAACGCCTGAAAATACCGCACCTAACACATGTTTGAAGCACTTGCCTACACTGCCATTAGATATCACGCAAAGTGGCTGTGAATTAAGGTATGTGCAAGCTACCATGGAAACGATATGCAGGGCAATGGATGCACGGGATGTCCCCTGTCTCACAGCAAACAATTGATATCGTCAATAAGACCCCATCATACAAAATATGTTTCTTTTCTTTCTTTTAAATCTTTACACTCTATTGCCATTACGTCTTGAAATTATGGAGTCTCAAATATATGCATCGACACTCATTGGGGCAATCGGCGTAGTCTCCAACACCTTTTGCGTTACATACCTTTCTACCTACCTCGTACCTATTTCTCAGGGTGGCGCCCTTCCATCAACCAAGGAACAGTCATCAAGGCCGACATATCAAGGAAATACTTCCACCCAAACGAGTCTGAGTCTGTTATCGTCCGCATGACGGTCCTACATTAACTCCCGCTAACGCCCTGTAGATATAGACATCCCAGACTCTTTGACGTCGACGGCTTCAGCTTTCCTTTCCGTGGACTCTGAGTCTTCTAGTCATGATACGGGACTCGCCGTGTCGCAAACAGGCTCTGACAACGTATCCTTTAGGTTGACAATCGATGCTCTTTTTAGTGACACTTTTACATCTTCTTCGACAACCATTATCTTAACCTCTATTACAATTACCTCGGCCTCAAACATTGTCACGTCGGCCTCAACCGCTATCACCTTCGACACCACGACTGTCACTGAGGCCACCACGACCTCCAATAGCCCGATTGTACCAGCAGGGTGATCAATCATTCTTCAAGTCAATCTCGATAGCAACGAAGGAGTGCGTTCTCTCATTAGAAGAGCGCTGGGTGGGTTTGTAAGCCCGGCCGACACCGACATCTGCACGTTTGCATCCCTCTTTAATCTCGCCCAAGACCAGCTTTTCTCGAACGACTTTCCAATCTATTATACATCTGGCGACGACTACAAAGAACTCGTTGGAGTAGACCAACCTTCAAGGGGTTCTATATCAACGGGGTTTGCAGCCTCTGGCGACTCGCTTGTCTTTAGAAATACAGGATTGCCTAATGGCGAGGCACGATTCTGCCAGACGTCTGATAGCCGAGTCTACGTCGTATTCACTGATGGACCTCTCGAGTGTGTTCCAGTCACGCTATCTGTATATGACTGTAAGAGGAGTTAAGTCTGTCTAGGTATCATTGTTAACATTACTTTTAGCTTCACAATGCCAAAATGGCCAGCTCGTGGGTGTCGGCGAGACTACCATTTCATCTGGCACATCCACATCTCGGGCTGTTAATTCTGGCAGTGACGCGTCCGTCACAGTTTCCAAAAAGGAGGAGAGCACAATATCTACAGAGACCAACTCTAGTACTCTCACTTCGTCAAGCTATATAACGCAGTCTGAGTCTGCAGACCTGCCTATCACAGTTTCCAAAACGGAAGAGAGTACGGATTATCCAACGACTATTTCTGGTACTCTCCTTCCATCAAGCCATGTAACAGAGTCCGAGTCTGTAGGTCTCCAGACGTCTGGTACTAAGGCACCCCCGGATGTATCCTCCAGGACTTCCGAGTCATCGGTTTTGCTGAGCTCAGCCACTGCTAATGCACCCACTCTTGAAGCCTCTACTTTAAACACTCTGTCTGCAACTGGAATAGATGGTGTATCGAATACTGAATCGGTATCGACTGGCGTGGCCTCCAGTGGAATGACATCGCAGTCGTCACTTGACTTGAGTGATTTGTCTGCAACATCAACTGTCATCAGCGAGACTGACTCGACACCTACAACTACAAAGACGACCGATTCAGGAAACACGACCACAAAGGACGCAACTTTCGAAACTGGCTCAATTGTGGATACTGCTAGTACCGACACTACAACTACCGAGGTCACTACCAGGGCAGATACAACTTCAAAGGCTGAGGCGGGGGCAAGCACAACAAATACCGATACAACTCAGAGTGGTACCACTGAGCTATCATCTTCTGACACGACAACGACCGAGGAAGATACCACTACCATTGAATCTATCACAACTCAGCAGACCACTACTGAGCTATCCTCTTCTGAGACTTCCACGACTGAAGAGGATACCACCTCATCAAACGAAAGTCTTACGACCACCGATGAGACTACCACGACTCCTCAGGATCCTACCACCACTACTGCAAATCCATCGACGACCACAAGGCCATATAGAAGTTGTGATGATCTCAAGCCTAGATATACTATACCGAACGCTAACGAAGACAAATTCGATATCTTCTGCACAAACGATGTTACACAAGGAACTTATAGTGATAGTAGTTTTGCTTGGGATTTCCAGGAATGCATGGATAGATGTGCTGATGCGGGTTTTGATTGTCGAGCTATTACATATGAGAGGGATATAAGTATATGTAAGCTGTATACAAGCACTGATGGGCATGAATTTTCTCAAGACATTGATTATGCAGAAAAGGACTTCTGCTGTTAGGAAAAGGATGTCCTTGTTAGTGTTTCTGCCGTCTAAAAGAGTTAGGTTTCTTATAGTATTTAGTCCATATTTGGTTGACTAGGTTATATGTTCTCGAAATCGAAATCAGCTTTTTGAACATAGATATATCCTTATCGCTGTTGCACACATCCTGAACGTCCTTCAATAGCTCGCATGGGTAATTTATTCAAAAGTCAAAGTGTCTCTGTAGCAATACGCGAGGTATTGCCAATAATCTGGCAAACTGTATGAAAGCTTGTAATTGGTATTGTTACACTTACAGAATCTATTTATCTACTTGATGGAAAAACAGAGAATACAAAGGGGTATATTAGGTCAGTTGAAAATCTGTCATAATAACAGCGAAGCAAACCCTGAGATATACAGAAAGTAAGCTGGATAGTAATAATAAGCTGCTAAGTCCTATCCTGGTAGCCTGGAACCCAAAATATGAATCTCTGTGCCTGACTCAGAAAGACATTCTGCCTTACGGACAAAAGGAAGAATAGCATTAGAATTCGTATTTGTTAGCTGACCCGGTAACCGAGACATTGGCCAACGCCAACTCTTGTGCCCTGTTTAAGCAAATGGATTTCCCCAGATTTCAAATGGCTAAAGTGCGGGGTAATGAATTTCATTTGTCTACAGGACGAATAAGCTTTTGCATCACACATGCCGAAGGAAATCCGAGCCGTGGCGTGAACAATAACGAGAACAACCAAGGTATTGGGATCCGATAAACCAGAGAAATGATCGGGTAGCGGGTTAGGCATGCAAACTAAGTTTAATATCCAATCTTATATAAAGATGCAGCACATCTGGATGTATTTGACAGGCCTGGTTAACTTCTGCTATCCATATTCCAATTGATTGTGTATCTGAATGATAGTCATTGATCAATATGACCCTCGACGGTACCTTGCTCAAGTACTCACTGACGACATTGTTGTTCGGGGGAATCGCTGCCCTGGTTGTAGCTGCCCTTATATGGTTGGTGTTCTCGGAACTTACATCTCCCCTGCGTAGCTATCCTGGACCTTTTCTTGCTCGTAAGTTCCCAAGTCTGACTCTCCCAGCCAGCTCCATACAATCCCGCCTTTTCAATGAATGAACAAAGTCTAATATGTACTGTGACCAGGTTGGACCAATCTCTGGCGTTTATATCAAGTCCAGACCCAGAGATATCAATGGACTATTAAGGACCTGCATAACAAGTATGGGCCGGTTGTTCGAATTGGCCCCAACCTCCTGGACCTTGATTATCCAGAGTTGATTAAAACAATCTACAGCACTGATGGGAAATGGTGCAAGGTAAAGAGCTCTTCGAATTACGCCTTGGAACACTTAATACTAATGCCTTATAGACCGAGTTCTACCACAACAGCAGTGCTGTTATCAATGGCAAAATCACATATCACCTATTCAGCACGACCGACCAAGCAGCTCATGCCCGCCTGAAGCGACCGATTGTGAAATACTATTCAATGAGCAACATCTTGAACCTCGAATCCCATGTTGATACAGTCATCAGCGACTTTTGCGACCACTTAGAAACAAGGTTCATGGACAAACAGAGCCAAGAGAAACAGTTCGACTTTGGACAGTGGATCGCCTTTTGTAAGTCATCTGAAACATTCAGGTCACCCTTGCTGACTGCTTGTTATTATCTCAGATACTTGGGATATGATTAGCTCTGCCACTTTCAGCCAACGCTTTGGATACATGGAAAAAGCCTATGACTTTGACGGTACGATTCATACCGCTGACCAAGTCACCGACTACTTCGCAATGGTCGGTCAAATGCCGTTCTTGGATTATCTTCTAGACAAAAACCCGATCAAACGCATTGGACCGCCGAACCTCGGCAATGTCACCCGCATTTCTGTCGAGAAAATGATGTCTCGCGTAGACAAGTTGGATGAGATCGATCGCAAGCCAGCAGAGGAACTTGACTTCTTGGACCATTTCCTGAATGCCATGAAGAAGTCTCCCGATCTAGTTGATACCAGCGTCATTACGGGTTATCTCCAGGTCAATATGCTGGCTGGCGCTGATACAACGGCAATCACCCTGCGTGCGATTTTCAACTTTTTGCTCGAGAACCCGCTCACCATGATCAGACTTAAGAAAGAGCTACTGTCGCTAGACTATGACGGAATAAAGGAAAAGGTAGTGTCGTACAAGTCTGCACGCGCGGTGCCGTATCTCGATGCTGTCATCCGCGAATCCATGAGGATGCACCCTGGGGTTGGCATGCTTCTGGAACGCTACGTGCCTGATACTGGCTTACAACTACCCGATGGAAGCTTCGTACCTGGTGGAACAGCAGTTGGGTTAAATCCTTATATTATCGGCCGGAATAAGGGTATCTGGGGCGATGATGCAGATGAATTCCGCCCTGAGCGATGGTTGCAAAAGAGCGGCGAGGATGATGAGGCTTTTCAGCAGCGACTTCGCCAGATGAATGGTGCTGACTTAACTTTTGGTGGAGGATCAAGAATTTGCATTGGCAGGAATCTCGCCCTCCTTGAGATATACAAGGTCGTTGCTACTTTAGTGTCTCGATATGAGATTCTGAGTGTGCCTGGACAAAAGATGAAGATCATCTCAACATGGTTTCCGCGCCAATCTGGCCTCATTTGTCAGTTGCGTAAGCGATAGAGGTTGGATCTTCATAGGATAGCGGAGAGATTAGGGAAAGTCAGGTATAAATCTTTACTATTCTCCCGCCTTGCTCATGTGAGTAGACGGATTCCTCAAACAGAGTGGTGCGTGTTCTAGGCGGCAATTCATCACATGCATGGAGGTGGTGTAGCTGATCTCAGTCGACCGTAATACGGCACGTCTCTCACTCTAGCGCAGTCCCGTATTGCGTGACCACTTTTCTCTGGCAGGGCCCCTTTCGAACCCCGCGGGGCTTGCTTCCACAGACTCATTAATCTAAGCTTTTGAGAAAGTCATTGTCTCGGGCTGCCTGTTCCACAATCGTGTCGACCACTATGTGGAAGGAACGTAAGATCTCGTCTTTCACTGGCTGGCCATAGCGAGATGAAGTATCCCTATTACCTTGGTAGGTGACAAGTTTAATGTCGTCACCAGAAGAACAGACCATCACCGACCAATGATAGACCGCACCTTATCTCCCCGACAATTGTGGGGTTACTACAGTTAACTCCCCGATCCGATGCTGATCGTCTCCCGACGCTTCCAACTTGGTAATCATCAACTATATTTCTCAGATAAATAGATAAACAATGAATCGAAAGAACTAGAGTGAAAGTGTGCTACCTCATTTAAATACCCTTTCAATCTCAGTCTTCATATCTGTTGCAAATTGTAAACACCAAGGCCTGCTATTATGTTGCTGGACGACTTTTACATCTCAACTTTCAAGACAGCTGTATTGGCACTTTGTGCTCTATCTGTTCTTAAAGTAGCTGCTTCTATCTTATATAACTTCTTTTTCCATCCCCTATCTAAGTATCCTGGACCACCGCTTGCACGAGTCTCGAGATTATGGAGCCGAATCGGTAATTTCCAAGGACGAAAATCAGAACGAATCCATGAAGCACATGCCATGTACGGCTCTGTGGTTCGAGTTGGACCCAACGAACTTTCCTTCTCAACGCCCGCTGCCGTGCAGGCAATCTACACTTCTAATAACTTTACCAAAGAAGAGACCTTTTATGTAAGTATTCACTCGTAAAGACATATAGTATCACATATCTAACTCAAGGTGGCGCGCAAAACGAATCTTCCATGAGAATCACTTGTTTAGTTTTAGGTGAGCCTTCCAGCATTTTCCAAGAGTCCTGCTATACTTAAACTAACTTGATACAGAGACGCTGAAGCTCATAAAATTCGCCGAAAGAACTTCTCCAGAGGCTTTTCTCAATCTTCAATGCTCGATTTCGAGCCCCATGTTTCTTCAAAGATCAAGGCGCTCCTGAACCAGTGGGCGGCGAGAGCTAACAATGGACCCATTGATGTGTACCCTTGGTGCCACTGGTTGGGATTCGACGTCATATGTAAGTGCAAGAGACAATGAAAGAAATTTCGTACACAGCAGGCTGACTGAAGCCAAGACCATCTCATGTTTGACGAAGACCCTGGGTCTGTGCAGCGAGGCCAGCCGCACCAGGTCATGAGATACATCAAGGCTTGGAAACCCACGTTTATATATGTAAATTCGATCTAATTGACCATCCGGAGACTTGAACTAATGAGACCATAGAAAGAATTCCTACCTCAGATGGAACAGTATGGAGTCTATGTCCCTGGCCCCGTCGGCGGATACTTCAGGGATGTTCGCACATGGAAGGAGGTCAATAGCCTTGGAGAATATACTGCTTCGTTCGACATCAACTAATCATTGGTAGTATGCGCTCACGCTTATCGAAGAAGTCCGCCAGAAAGACTCGCATACACCCTTTCTCCGAAATGTCCTAAGTGCGGACAAGGACGAAGACACAACCCAGCATTTGACAAACTCGGAGCTTGCAGAGGAATGTATGGGAGGCATGTAAGTTCAGACTCCACTATAGAAAGGTCTTGGCATGTATCGATCGAGCTCATGATTATTTGGCTAGGTTCGGTGGAAGCGGAACTACCGCAAATACGTTCATATATACACTCTGGGCGTGTCTAAGACAGCCCAAGGTTGTAACAAAGCTTAGGTCAGAGCTACTCCAAGCATTCCAAGACACAACTTCAGTGCCCGACTACCAAGTAATTTCACCTTTCCAGTACGGTAGCGATATATGCTAATTGATACAGACATGCAGCAAATTGCCGTATCTTCAGGCTGTTATCAATGAGACCCTACGAAGGTATCCTACCATCGTGGCGACCCTGCCACGCACCGCAAACAATGATACAATAATCGATGGAATCCCAGTACCTAAGGGGGTAAGTCAAACCTGAAATACTATATACTCTATACTCAGGACTTTTAGACCATAGTGGGAACCCAGAACTTCACCATGCATCGAAACGAGGACGCATTTCCATCACCTGAGGAATTCATTCCTGAGAGGTGGCTGACTACTGATGGCAACGAAACACGCAAGGCATCTTGGACGCCTTTTTCTGTTGGTTCCAGGAGGTGTATCGGCATCAAGTAAGTTGTGACAAGTTGCCTTTCCTATAGTTGCATCAGCTAACATGATAGCCTCGCTCAAATGGAGCTTTCCAAACTCACAGCAGCTTTCTTTTTGAGATTTGATGGGAAGGTCGATGAAAGCATGACTGAAGAAGATATGAGAATGTATGATACTTTCAATGCTGGCCCGGCTGGGGCGAGGTTGCTTGTACACATGCGGGAGGTATAACAAAGGGAGACATCTTTTGATACTAAACAAGAGTTTGACCGGGATGGGAAGGTAAAAAGAAGGAGACTTATTATTCGGACATAAAAGCCTTTATTCTTGTGTTTGGTATGTTACTTTAATAAGCTTTTTCCTGCTCTCTTATGCTATATAGTCTATGTTTTCGTTTTCCTCATCGTCAGTCTGAAAAGCTCGGTGGTGATACAATAGCGGCGGCAGTGAAGGATGCTTAATTACTAGAACCATAGCCGTCGGAAAACGCGGCCCAGCGTCGGAAGCGGGGTGCTATGCCCATTCCAGAGACACGATCGGCAATGTTACAGTCCGCCAACAAGACCAGAACGCGGGGTAACAGTGACTAGCGTAGTTGGGCTTGACGTATTTTCAACCTACCACGCACCTGCAATCAAAGTTCACTCACGAAACCAGCAGGTAAGCTCGTTAATCCAAGCAAAATTACCAGGTATAGCCACCCCCGAGACGAACTATGCACGCGACCCGGGGACACAATGAAACTGGACGAAGGATTGTCAAACGCCGCAAGATAGCGCTCGCATGCGAATATTGCCGGAGACGAAAGACGCGATGCGACGGCAGGCAACCTGCTTGTTCAGCCTGCGAGGCCAAGGGCCTGAGTGCTACTTGTCAGTATCAACAGAGTTCTCTCGCAACCAAAAGGTAAAGATGCAACAATATGTCAAAAGCGATTCTCTAAGTCACGGTAAATACAGATATATCTCAGACCTAGAGGCTCGAGTGCAAGAGTATGAGCGACAGTCCCAAGCCACTGTTTCGTTGTCCAGCGTGATATATGGAACGAACGCGTACCCAGACCTTTCTCCAACTCAGGACAGTGTCTTGGGTCGAGGGAAGGATAAATGGCACCACCAAATACGACAACAACCTGATATGGAGATGATATATGATCCCCCATCTACTTCTCACGCTCATTACGAAGGTGTCCCGTCAGATGACAGGTTTCCAACCCCTCCAAGAACTGATTCTGTCAATAGTGACGCCATGGTGGTAGTTCCGTCCCCCGAATGCGGTGACAGTAAAGATCTTGGCCAGTCATCATCAATATCATTTATTCAGTCAATGCTGCGAACTGTGAACCGGGATGACTCAGTCTTCAGGGTCTCTCATCATCCAGCTAACAATCAATATCCTTTCCTCCAGGCCATCGATGAAGAGGCATTATTTCTTCCGCCCCGAAAGGTAGCCGATGGCTTTGTACAAGCATACTGGAAGTTCCTACACCCCATATTGCCCATTCTCCATAGACCGACTCTCATGAGACTCTACGATAAGTTATGGATGGTAGACGATACCAGAGGTTCTAGTAAAATCTGCAATGTCGACGACGCGGTTTTCTTCTCGACCCTCAATATAGTCCTAGCAATCGGGTGTCAATTTAGCGAGCAGATGGAACCTACGCTAAAGCTGACCATGGCGAGCAAGTTTTACCAGAGATCAAAAGCTCTGCTAACCGACGAACTTCTGGACTATCCAAGCTTGGCGCTTGTACAGCTTTTACTGCTTACAGGCGTGTACCTGCAGTCTACAGAACATGCCAACAGATGCTGGAACATCGTAGGCTCGGCCATTCGATCGGCGCAGAGCATGAGTCTTCATCTTGATCGCAAACGCAATTCAATAAACCAGGTCGAGCGAGAAATGGAACGAAGAGTATGGCATGCATGTGTATTCCTGGACCGGTCAGTACTTGATGATCATAGTTGTGTCCCCGAACTAAACAAAGCTTGCCCACAACAGCCAGCTCGCCTGTACTTTCGGCCGGCCACCAATGGTTTTGGACTCATCGAGTGTTCCCAAACCTGAGATGATCAATGATGAATATCTGTCGGAAACCGGTCAAGGCTTTCAACCATTGGATGCCTATCCACAGATGGGCTGTTTCATTTATTCCTGCAACTTGTTTGACATACTGCATCAGGTCTTGGTTGAATTTTATGTCAACAAGAAACCCAATCCCCACAGCAATAACAAAGATTCCTTGTTGGGAGAGGAGATACAAGTTATAATGGGTTACCATAGGGAGTTAAACAAGTTTCAAGAAACGCTCCCGCCTTTCCTTGTAACTTCTGGCCGCTATATGGATTCGCCCTTTACTGACGAGTCTGGAACCGCTCTGGGCTCTCGAATATTGCACTCCAGGTACCTATGCCACTTTACTCTTCAATATCAGTCCCGCCTTTGTGTCGCTTAGCTAACCTGAGGCTGGCATCAGATTACTATACATACGCATTTTTCTCCTCAGGCCAATTGTACTTTTAGTAGCTCAGGTATCCAATGAAGCCAAGGCCAGAAACATGCTCAGCAGTCAAGATAGTCTTGACCGGCACCTGGCCCTGAAAGCATGCACGTTTTGTATTTCAACCACACAAGAACTGGTAGCACATATGTATGAGAACATGGGCACCTCCTACTGGACATCCATTTCCCACAAAATACATTGTAAGAGGGGACTTGGCATGTGATGCCGCATTGGACTTGCTAACAGCAGAGTAGATGCGTTTGCCTGCGTTGTGGTACTAGCTGCTGCTCGTCTTTATCCAATGTTGAGTGCAGATGTTGACAAGGAATCGATCCAAGCCTCGTGGTCGCAGTGCATGCGAGTATTTGACCGATACAAGTTACAATCTCCTGCAGCATCTCACGTCATGAGAATATTGGCAGTATTGGAAAGTCGCCTTCCAGGATTTGAACCTGGAATCAACGGCCGTCAATTCGGAACACATATACTCACTGGCGAGCGAGATGCTCTGGAAGAGCAAGTATGTAAGTCTTTGGATGATAACGAGCGGATTTTGGGCTCAGGGATGTCCCTGGATTCTCTCCAAGAACTCGACTTTGATTCTACATGGGCCATCTTGGACGAGCTACTTCAGTGCGAATCCTCTAGTTACAATATGTCAAGTGGCACTGGCCAGGGCGGCTTGAATTCGGGCATATGGGGCGAGCTTCTATAGTCCTCTTAGTTTGTCACTATCTGGCTAGTACATTTATAAGGTGACCCATACAATAAGCTGAAAAGCGACTAAGGTGGCTTGACACATCTCATTAACATGTTAGGTCGAAACTATAGATCAATGGGGATGACTGCCGCCTATAAACTTGAGCTTCAGGCTGCGAACACAGATAATGAATGACAAGAAACTATAGATCAATAATGAAGTAGCCAAGATAACAAGGTCATAGCACACCGATAACGACATAGATCATTCAACATGGCCAAGAGCTTAAACCAGCAGAGAGAACTATATGTCAATCTCAAGGCGGGATGATTATCCCCGAGGTTGTTCAATTTCGCCTCGGGTATGTTAAAAAGATGATCTCGCTTCCCATCGCCACGGAGCTTGTTCTCCCCATGATCCAAAAGCAGAACACTTAACCTGCAGCAACGGAAAGCCATACAAATCTGAATCCAACGCCATACCCGAGAACAAATCTTGCCTGATCCTGTGAACGGAAGATATTCGATGCGACAGAGATAGAGACGTCAATCCAGTTACTTGGCAAAGAATTTACTTCCGTTCCTAAACAGGCTAGAATTCAGTTCAGACACTGAGTTCCCGTTCCCAAAGAGGCATAGCAAGATTTTGTTCGTCTCGCTATGTTGCACCAACCGGGAGGCTTGCTTACCATGGTTCCGCTCGACTTTAAATCTGTAATAGTTTCGGCGGCTTTTCGAATGCTTGTCGGTCTGATGGTTGGTGGATCAATTTGCTTTAAGCTCTATTGTCGGCCCGATGGGGCTGTTCCTTACAAATTATGGTCAGATCCTATCATCCTCCTTTGAGTCTTGTATATATTGCGTGTTTCAGGTGGCATCTCTACATCATACTCCACTGATGTGTAAATGTCCTTCCAATTCGAGTCCGGATGAGTCGGAAGATCACATGCTTCCAGTAATTCAATAGTATTTCTGCATTATGTGATAATTGAAAACAGTATATAAAACATCTATCTGGCTAGATGTCTTACTGTCCATTACTCTATACCAAGTCCTCCGATTCAAGCACTATACAAAACTATCTATCCCGATCATCCCCCAAACCCGACGCCTTTGCCAAAATGCAGATCACCAGCCTCCTCGCTATCATTTCCTTGGTCTCTGCTTCTGTCGCAGCTCCCGGTGATCGTGGCAGTTACCCAGTTTCTGGCCTCGGTATCCGCAAGCAGGCTATCTTGAATGCTGGTGGAAACACCCTTGATTTGGCTATTGCCATGCTTGAGGATGAACACATGTCGACCAACTACAAGTATGGTGAGTAAACCCAGCTGCAGTGATATCCACCGGTTGGCATATTAAGAGTCAAACTCCCACAGGCGACGGCAAGACCCTGGATGCGGCCAACTTTGGCGTTTTCAAGGTCAACTGGGGAATGCTTCGTGTCTGCGCCAAGCGAGCTGGATTCGTAGGACAGACCGAAAGTCAGTGGAACAACGGTGCTAAGCTAAAGTAAGTGCTGCTAGAATTAGCATGTGTCACGTTCACTCGCTAACTGGCTGCTCTTTTCATTCGCAGCTCTGATATCTACGCTGATGTTGCCTCCCGTTGGGATTGCCAGGAATATTATGGTTACGATAAGTGGTTTGCCGGTCACCGTAACGGCGCCACTGGCCTATCAAACCCCAACACGGAAGATATTCAATTCTACCGTGAGTCTGTTGAGTGGATCCAAAAGCAAATCGATTCAAAGTCTACTTACAAGACTGACGACACTCGTTTCTGGGTTGATGTTACTCCTATCTAAGTCAGAGGCATAAAGCCCGTTGTTACCTGGCGTAGCAGCTGTGAGGCTGGGGGTTATAGAGGGCCTGATTGACCGCAAACGAATTCAGCAGGCCAGTTAGGGGGGGTGCTGAGTGGAGAGCTGTGTGAGCAGCCCAGCCCTAGTTCCTTTCAAGTATTTACTCTTCTTCAAACATTAAGCAATCCTATAAGCAACAGAATTTAAATCAGATGTTCACTGTGATCTGGCACGGAAAGCCAGTAACTTATTCCTATTTCAGATTTTAGACTTTTTCGGGGCAATAATACCGCGAAGACTGTCGACCCCAGACTTTACCCCGGATATGATCGGTGCGGAGTGGCATGTGAACGGCTGACCAGAACCGGAAAAGGTCTGGCTGGAATTCAAGTAGCGTGAGAGCCTCAGCTTCTCATTGCTGCGCATGTTCTCGCTCACACTAGAGGTCGCCGGGATAACGAGCTTCTGAGTGGTCAGAATTCCGCGACTGCTCCCCGCAGCGCATTAATATGGAGTATAGTGAGGTCGTTTAGATTAAGCGCACTGAAGACTCCCCAGACTAAGGCACGCCACAAATTTCTTCACGGGGAATGAACCCGTTTGTGCTTTATTGACCCGAGCTTTCCCCTCATCTTATCGTCAGGTGAATGACTAATGACCTGGCACCTGACAGTGAATTGCCGTAGCTGTATAGGCGAGCCCATGACCAAGTAACTAGCTTGCAATTTAGTCCAGCCCCTCCTGTTTACACATGCATACGACACGCTCGATCGCTTATTTATCGCGCCCGATATGCTTATCTATAAAAGCTTCAGTCCTCCCCGCATGGCTCATAATCATAGCCAAGAAACACATCATCCACCATGATTGCTCCCAAGACCTACCAGTTTCTCGTCGGCGTTTTCGCCTCGCTCGGATCCTTCAACTACGGGTAAGTCGCATAAAGCCAACAATGATTTCACGGAATAGCTGACGTCGATAGTTACGATCTTGGTGTCATTGGGGGTAGTATTGCTTCGAAATCCTTCATCTCGGCTTTCCACCCCAGCGCAAATGAAAGGTACGGTATTCTTGTCGACCCAATGTCTGTCCTTCTGCTGACTTGTTAGCGGCGCCGTTGTGTCCCTTTTCACGGGTGGAGGGTTCTTCGGGGCTTTCGCAGCTGGCCCTATGGGTGATTGGTTGGGCCGAAGACTCGCGATCATGATCGGTGCTATCATCTTCTGCGTTGGCGGTGCCTTGTAAGCAGCTGGCCACAGTCTGTCCTTCTTCTATGCTGGTCGAGCTGTTGCCGGGCTTGGCGTCGGTATTCTGGTCATGATCGTGCCAATGTACCAAGCCGAGATCGCGCATCCTTCTATCAGAGGCCGCATCACTGGCCTGCAGCAATTGATGCTTGGTATTGGAGCCGTCGTAGCAAGTAAGTCAAAACTCATCCATGTTAGATACCACATCACTGACTGTACCTAGCATGGACTGTATACGGAACCAACTTGCATTTTGCCACAAGCGAACAGTGGCGTATCCCTCTTGGCCTTCAAATCGTCCCCGCTGGCATCCTCGCCCTCATGATTCTACTCTTCCCAGAGTCCCCTCGTTGGTTAATCGACCACGGCAGAGAAGAAGAAGGTCTCAAGACCTTAGCCAAGCTCCACACCAACGGGAATGAGAATGATCCTTGGGTCCAGGCCGAGTATCTCCAAATCCAATCTGCCATTGCCCACGAGCACGAGCTCGCAGCAAAGGGCTACCGAGAATTGTTTACCGACCGTGCGAGCTTCCGCCGTCTCTTTCTTGTCACTGCCTTGCAGGCCTCCGTCCAGATGACTGGTGTATCAGCCATCCAGTACTTCACTCCCGATATCTACAAAGCCATGGGCATCAATACTCAAAGTTCATTAAAGTATCAGGCTATTAGCAACGTACTCTCTGTTCTTGCTCAGCTCTGCACTGTGCTTTTCATCGACAAGATTGGTCGTCGCTGGCCGTTGATCATCGGTAACGGTATCAACTGTGTTTGCTTCATCATCGTCACTGCAGCTCAAGCTAGTTTCCCCAACGCTTCCCCGTCGTTGCAGAACTCACTTGGCTGGCTTTTCATCGTCATCAACTGGTGCTATCAAGTCAGCTTCTCTTTTACCTGTGGCTCCCTCTCTTGGATCATTCCGGCCGAGGTATTTGACACCAAAACACGTTCCAAGGGTATCTCCATTGGTGTCATGACCTCATTTGCTTTCAATACCATGATTGGGCAGGTTACAGCCCCAGCTATCAAGAACATCGGTTGGAGGTACTTCCTGGTATTTGTGGTATGCAATTTCACGAATGCCATCTTCTTCTGGGCATTTATGCCAGAGACGAAATTGCTGCCGCTTGAGGAGATGAATATCTTGTTCTCGAGTACCTCTTGGTTTGTCCCTGGGACCTCGCAGAGGCGCACAAGTGACTTGGATGCCAGGGTCGAAGAAGCTAAGCTGGAGAAGCAGGGTGTAGAGATTGAGAATGTACGAGATTAATTGTGTTACATTGCACTAGTTGCATCTCGGCCGAGGATTGTAGTTGGGACTGGGGGCTTGATCGCGTGAAGGCCTAGTCTGCGTTGGTAGAATTTTTCGGCATTGAGAATTAAAGCTATACAACTCCACTTCGTATAATACTTTTAATTGCTTCATGGCTGTATGGTGATGAGGACCATTTAGCTATGTAAGAAAGAGGATCGCCAGCCATGTGACACTCGATTAGAGATAATATCAACGATTTAACCGGTCTACTACATGATAGCTTTGTATCCTTGTATCACCACCTGATTCATACCATCAACTGTGTCAATTCCAGCCAAAGGTCAGCTTTCTTGAACTACCAGATTTAGAATTCTGTTGCTTCATTTGGAAACATATGGGCCTTTTCTTTTGTTTCTCTATTAGCATAATTACTCGCCAACATTACATATTTCCAAGGACGGCATGCTTGAGTGGAAACAATCAATATCACAGAAGTTGATTATTTGTAAATTAAAAGATAAGATGAAAAAGGAGTGTGTCTTATGTAAAGGATGCCATAGAATTGGAAGTAAATATAACCCGAGTTGTTACTATCCAAGACATAGAACATAGTGAATGGAAGCTCTCAGCCAGAGGTCTGAGCTAGATATAAACAATTGAGTACAAGATCTGATAGATCCTGCCATTGCACAAGGTCTTAAAGGTCGAGACAATTTGTATGAAGGCACCCTAGTGGGGAATATCAACAACGCCAACGATTAAAGCATTAGTGTCAGGTTCGCCAAAGTTGCCTCCGCTTGCAACGAGCAACTTCAAGTTTCCACGGTTATCCTTGATAACTCGGAGATCTCGACTATAACCGTTCTTCTGGTCGATGTTGACTCTCTTCCAGTTACCCGGAAGTGCTCTGTAGTCGTTGACATAAACGTCGCTATCAGAGTTGCCGTTGGCAATAAGAACTCCGTCTTTACTGCCAGCCTTGAGGGGAGCCCAGATGATGAAGGGTGAACCGTAGGGAATCACAGCCGCTGTGTCGTTGGATACGATTGGCTGGATAGGCTTGCCGAAGAACTTTGTCGGGTCCTTGGAGACAATGTAGTGGACCTGGCAGTTGTTCACGGGTGCACCGCAGTTTTCGAATGTCATGACGTAATTGTCGTTGGTGGGTATGTGTGCAACCGTGGTCATACCGGGACGTCCGTCGTAGTAGTTCATAGCGACATCATTCACAATGGGGGTCCAGTGTCTCAGATCAGTCGTTGTGGTGTGGACCAGTTTCTGCCCGTAGCGTGGGTCGCGTTGATCAGAGTAGTAGACGATCAATTTGCCTTTATACATAAGTAAAAAGGCTTCCCAGATGGCCTTATCGCCGTTAAGAACGGTCTCTGGACCCGGTCCATAGGCAATGTGACTGGGAAATTTGAACGTTTTGGCACTGTCTGTACTGGCATACATGTCGATGTACGCATGGCTCTTGTTGCTGGGAAGCGACGTGCCCACGGCGAGGATAGTCCCAGCCGGATACCCGCCAAACTGCTGAGGGAGTGAGTATAGGATAGGCTGGTACGCCATGCCCCAGCCGTTGACCTGGTCTCTGAATCGCGAGTGCTCTTTCCAAGTCGCGCCACCATCTGTGGAGCGGAAGATTGGAAGAGAGAGAGGATCTTCCGGGGAGTAAATCTCGCAAGTGATGAGAAGAGATTTGTCGCTCAGCTGCAGGGTGCGAGCGTAGAGTGTACGCGGGTCAACCCATGTGTTGGGTGGAGTGAAGACCACGTTGTTGTTGAAATTGCTCCATGGACGTGGAGCTCGAGGCGTAACGGCGCTGGCTGAGGCCAAGGACTGCAGAGAACTGGCGATTGCCAGGGATACAAACATCAAGTTGAGCATTTTGTTCCCAGTATATGGAATGAATTGGTTCTTGTTATTGAGATTGTGGTTGTGTGAATGTCGTTCTCTTTTCTTCTTATAATCTTCGAGAGATGCAAGTTTACTTTATAATCTTTAGGTTCTCAAGCTCGGATGATGAACTTGAATCGATTTCTCTATGCCTTGTTTCTAAATGCCTGTCCTTCTCCCTATCGACATACTGTTCCCCCTCATTAGCAATGATCTTCGTGTTAAATGTCATAAAGAGACTCCATGCAACATGATGTTTAGGTAACCAATTCTACACGTCAGACACTATCAATCTCGTATTACCCTTTACTGCTTAACCTGTTACCCCAGGTTTCGGCCCCGCAAATTGGCTTTAGCCACGGATCTTAGACAAATCAGCAGATATCAATCCCGAATTCCGTACTCTTAGCTACTCTGATTCGTCCCGGAACTTTGATTTCCCAAGTCTCCACACCACAAATCTGGGGTTAAAGAAGACAACGATACAAACCGTGACTTGAGCGAATCAAAGATAATTAACCCCTCTAGTGATCAAGAGCTATTCTATAAAACGATCTGTTTCAGATATTAGTCACGTAGCCTGATTTCTGAGTTTTTCACACGAGCTACTGCTTCTAGTGGACATTCTGCATATAGGGTAAGTTAGCGACGTGCCGATCTCAAGCCTTAGTATTAATGTGGGACTCGATAGAGTGCCGGGAATGAACGATGCTGATTCGTTGCCAAGCCGCGGATAATTCGGCATCAACTTAGCCTCCCGGATGCTGTGTAATACAAATATTAGTGTATAATGCTGTGACTGTGATAACCATGCTAGCCATAGTTGCTTGGCAGATTCTGATAGGCGCGCAATGAAGGTGGTTGTAGCTCTTCTCACTCAAAGATCAGATCACTGTGTTTAGTGACTGATGTGGTCAGAGAAGTCAAATTATCCACGGTATCACAGCGAATGGACAGCCGTGAACCCCGTTCATCAAAATTTTGCCCATTTGCCATCTTTATCCGAACTCAAATCGTTGGTTCTTTCTTCATTGCAGAGGAGCTGTTCTAGACCAGATGTGTAACTTGGTAGTATGCATAAGTACCTGCCTTGTGACCTGGTCGATACATACAAACATCGTCCTTTACTTTGATTCACAGTCAGCTGGCTATGGCGAATCCGCACATTCCTTACCTTGATGACAAGGGCACGTTTAAACAACTGATCGTCCACGGCCAACCGTTTCTCATACGTGGCGCCGAACTCCAAAACTCGTCCTTTTCATCTGCCAAGTTTATGCGCGAGCTTTGGCCGAGGCTTGTTGGCATGAACCTCAATACGGTACTAGGAAGCGTCACATGGGAGATTGTAGAGCCAGTGGAAGGGCATTTCGACTTTTCGGAAATCGATCGCCTTATCCTCGACGCTAGAAATGCTGGGCTTAAGCTCATACTCTTATGGTTTGGGACGTGGAAAAATGGTATGTTAGGTTTAGCGGGTGACACTTGTTTCTAACCAGCTGTCTAGGCAGGTCCAACTATGTTCCATCTTGGGTGAAACTGGCTCCCGATCGGTTCCCTCGCGTTTGGCTCCAAGACACAGGCAACCACCTCAAAGCGACCGAGATCATCACGCCTCTCTGCGCTGCATCCGCCGAGGCCGATGCCAAAGCCTTTGCAACGTTGATGAAGCATCTCAGACAAATTGACGAGATGCACTCGACAGTAATACTTGTACAGCCCGAAAACGAATGCGGTATCTTGGGAGATTCGCGAGATCGGAGCGAAGTTGCGGAGCTTACTTATGCGCAGCCGGTCCCTGAAGATCTTGTGACATTTCTTGAACAGGACTGGGACAATTTACATCCACACCTGAAGTCCCATTTCGAGATGCCGTGTCGTTTGGCCTCCGGTGACGATAGACAATTTACCTGGGCTGAGACGTTCGGTGAAGGCCCTTATACCGATGAGCTTTTTATGGCCTACCATTATGCCAAATTTGTGGATGTCGTCGCCACGGCTGGCAAAAGGGAGTATCCCCTGCCAATGTTTTGCAACTTTTGGCAAAACTATAATGGGGAGGGTTCAGATAACGATTTCCCTGTCCTGGCTGGAGGCGGCGGTATGCCAGGTGACTATCCCTCTGGCGGCGGCATCAGCAACGTCTTGGATATATGGATGCGTTTTGCAACAGCTATCGACTTTATCTCACCCGATGTCTATCTTAACGACTATATCCACATTTGCGAAACATACCGCCACCGTGATCAACCACTTTTCATACCTGAGCAGCGTCGAGATGAGTACGGCGCTCGTCGACTTTGGAAAGCTATCGGCTCATACCACGCTATCGGGGCTTGCCCTTTTGGCGTCGACAGTCTCCCAGAGGGTGACATATGCGCTTATACGCGGCACTTTGAGCTCCTTTCGCATGTATCTGATCTGGTCCTCGAAGCTCAGCAAAGGCCAGGAGCCATGGTTGGTTTCTTCTTCGACGAGCTTACAGAAGACACCATACAGTCGGGAGACGCAAATACAGTGGCAAGTATGGGAGGGTATCAAGTGACGATTGAGCGTTCTTTCGTAACGGGCAGACCTGGTCCTGGATACGGCATTGTTATTCTCCTCCAGGAGAACGGGTACCCCAACGATACAAAGTTCCTGCTTATTGGGCAAGGCTTCCAAGCCGTCTTCAAGTCTCTTGACCCTAGATCTTATTACACAGGTATCCTGAAGTTTGAGGAAAAGGAATTCAACACTTCAACCGGCAAGCTCGATACCTTGAGAAGGCTGAATGGGGACGAAACAAGAAGTGGACAATTTGTAATCATGCCGAATGACGATCCGGATTACGCAGGATTCCCAATTAGCATTACAATTCCAGCAAGGACTCGGATTGCTGAATGCAGTATTTATAGCCTAGTAAAGTAGAACGGATGCAATAGCTGTGTTTATGACATGAACATAAATAGAACTTTGCTTGCATTGATCGTATCCCTCTTCGAAATACAAAGAATTGTCATAGTGACTATCTGAGACCGTTGAGTAATTCCGTTAGAGTGTTGTTTCTGTGCCAAAACTCATCCTTATTTGATGTTGTCCCCTGCCTTGTTGAAGATGTAGGTATGGCTGGCGCTGGGTCAGCTTCAGCAAAGTCATCTGAGGGTGGAGCGTATTCCGTCAAGAATCTCATCATCCACCCTTCCATTTCATGTGAATTTGTTTCCAGAGACTTGACCAAGGCATCCTGGAACAGTGAGAGTCTAGAGATCTATCAAGGACCCCTACCGCGTTAGCATTACCATAGGACATAGGACACACGGAAGATGGAAGAGCCTGACATACCAGTTTTTCCAAACTCGGCCAAAACCTTTTCAACTTGAGCAAGGTCTTGAAATTGGAGATCAAACCACTTCTTGCAGCTTCAAGCTCGCTCATCTCACCCATGAGTAACACGTGCACCAGTACCGCTGAAGAAACGATTGCCATATGTCCGACGGCAGCATGTACTGCTTCGCAGCCCTTTCTTTCCCGTGAGATTTCCAACAGCTCTGAAAGCTTAAAGGCATGCAACTTGCAAAGCTGCGAATAGTGCAGCGTGTTATGGGAGTACAGTCGTCGGGATTCTAGGTAATTGAAGAAAAGCAACGTGGCATAGTGATGGAAGCCAAGATGTAGATCTATAAATGTGCCCCCAAGTCCCTTGGAACAATGCTCGCGGATATTTTGTTCCGACAGCTGTATGTGAAGAGGTAGATTGGACTCCCAATCTTCAAGCTGGTCAGCTAATACTTTGACGTGGGCATCGAAGTCCTCTTGACGCAGGCCACGTCCAAGGTTCCCTCGGTTGAAGTCTTGGATGTGACCAAATATCTTGGCGAGCATGATTTTGTACGCCCATATGCCTAGACTCGGACTTGTAGATCCAGAAAGACTGAACTCAGCTTGTTGAAAGATGATCTCGTCAATTGGGAGATCAACAGCATAGTCATTGTCCTGGATTTGTCGTGGAAGCCCCAAGGCCGAGGAGCACCATCTGTCTGCCATGAATAATGTCCAGAAGACTCGCCTTCTGGTTTCCGCAAGAGCAGGGTTCTCAGATAGCTTCCCGTACGGTAGTCGCATGATCTGAGCCATCCTGATAGCGATACCTTTGTCCCGTGTTAGAAGCGGCAAGACATTTACACAAAGGATCAATTATATGCTGGGCTTTGAGGGATCCGCGTACCAAAATATAAAGCCTCGCCTTTTGGGTTCAGGTTCGCAGAGCAAACATTTGCGACGAGGATACAAGTCTGGATAGTTGCGAGGCTGTATTGTTCCAGGTTTGCTTGTAGCCTCACTTTGGAGGCGCTTGTCAAGCAATCTTCAAGATCCCTGACGGCTGGGTCATCAGAAAAGCGGCATGCCAAACTGCATATTGCCAGTAGCAAGCCCGGATCGGTTTCCTTCCGCTCAAGTTGATCTTTCAAAGTTGGCTGATGGAATATGCTTTGGGGCCGATGGTGAATAAAGACCATGTAGTAGTCGACCAATTGCCATTGCACTTGAGGCGATATGATATTGTCGATATTCGTTTCAGGTGACGTTATCGCACCTCTTGGCTGAGGCGCCAGCTGTGTCGTGCTCGACACTTTGCCAAGTTCAGTTAGAGAACATAGCTCACCTCGTAGCTGGCACGCGAAACAGGCATTTTTGCCAGATAATAATCGGCATTTCCTCTTTGCTGTTCGGCATTGTAAACAAGCCTTTGCGTTCTTCATTATTTGGGAAACAGATTAATTTCTTGAAAGCCAACTTGGAGATATTCAGGTTATAATGGTACCTTAGTACGGAGGTATAGAATGGAGCTTGTTTTTATATAGTACTGCTGTAGAGGGGATGTCCGTTATTTATACTTTCGGGCCTCATGCGATCAGTTTTACTAACATTTAGTGGAAAGCTAAGTTAGCTTCCGCCATGGATACTTACCACTAGCAGTATCTACTAAGTACTGACATAAGCCCGTCCGGCCAGTCCGTTAAGTGCCTACAGATCAATATCCTAAACTGAATTTTGAAAGCAATAAAAGGTTTAAAGTACTTATATTCCAAGCTTTATATCGTCCCAGATTGCTTCCAGCTCCATGACGACGCTATTATACACAGTCTGTCGGAAGTCATCCTCTTCGAGGCTTTTAGAATCTGTGCATCCTATACAACGTTCAATCACCGCCTTATACGCCGGGCTAATCAATGCTACTCTCTGCTCTAGCATCCGATTCGCAATAGTTAGGTCCTGAATTAGACCGTCATGATCCTCATCGAGGCTTTTCCCGTCTGGTATCCGCTGTTGTTTAAGTGAAGAACCGAGAATAATCTCCAATAACAGCATGCCAAGTGCAAATAGCGTTGGGTTGCTCGATAAAGAGTAGCCCCTGCTGTCCGTCGTCTCGTCAAGGCGCTTAAATGAAGACTCGGGTAGGCTCCTTTGTAGGAAAGGATGTTCGTACGACAGTGTGTTCCCGCGTCTAAAGAAGTGTATATTCTCTCGTGTCAGAGCCTCAGGAAGCCAGGGTGTTTTGCTGAGTTGGAGCACGCTGGAGGCGATGACGAGTGCCAATCTGACCTTCTCCGCCAACGATATTAGTGGTCGAAGACCTTGCTTACCCTCAAGGACATCTTCAAGAGTCACTATTGACCAACCATCGCTATTAATTGCCGTTTCTAGTGGGTATACTTGGAAGTGACGGTGGCTGCATTCCTTGTCAATCATGTGGCCGTAGCAGGCAGGTCTCTTCTCGTGAGCATTCTTCAGAGCCAGGCAAAGATCCAGAGGCCTTATTGTTGGCATGACGCTGCTTTCTTCAGGACACTTGATGAATGCAACGTCGGTAGCAGGTCGAGTCAAGAGAGCCATGGCCTTCTTGACATTGGGCTTGGAGTCCGTAGCAGGGTCTGTGAAAGTCAAGCGAGATAGTGCCCGATCAATGCCAAAGGTGACCCGCTTCGCACTCTTCGCCTTTGTGGCCACAGCGCATGGAGCAGACCGCCCGGTCATCGATATGGACATAGCCTTGATATTCACTTCATCCCAGAACACCTTCCTCGCTGGGCCTTTCGCAACTTCAAAAGAAATAGCCAGTCTAAAATGAGCATCCTGAGCGATTGTCTCGTTGTCGATATCATGTCCAACCTCAATAAACTGCGTCGCCAACTTGAGACTGACATCATGAGAGTCTGTACACAGAATGCTAGAGCACAGAGCTCGATAGAAGCTAGCGGAGAGGTCCCGTAAGACCTTGAACACCTTACATCGAGACTGCTTCCGGCGTCTAGGCTCAAGGCCGACACTCTGCTGAGTGAGCCCCTCAAGACTCGTGATGCCTTTGGAGATGGTGTCAAGAGCTTCTTGGTAGTCCTTTCGGTTCAAACGGTAAAGTAGCTTCTTGAAATCGCGGGTGACGCGTTTACGTTCAATCCACTGGACCTGTATGATGTCAGTTTAGTAGTAGCTCATTCGAGGAACGGGTTTTCTTACTGTCCCATCAGCTGATACGTCAATTCTCAGCCTCATCATCAAAGTCTGTAGGGCCTCTTCGACTTCCTTGACCGTATCTTCAAACGGGCTGTATGAGTCCCATAACCTCCGACGAATTCTGTCGTTGGTCTCCTTAGCCTGCCAGAGAGGTCCAAATGGATCTTGCAGCATCGGCTCAATATCTCGCTGCGATACAACATCGCTGATGAGCTGCTCACAAACGTTGCACAGTCTCACTCGTTCGGTGGATAATTGTCGGTTAAGGCTTCTCAGCTCCGCCGGAGCCTTGCCCCAGTCGCGCAGGAAGTTGCTATAGGCCTCTAAGGCTGTGACAACGAGAGGAAGCGTCCCCAGGACTATACCTGCAACCTCAAAGCCAGACATTATCCGTTTTTCATTTCTGTGATTTTCGAGGGTTGTTGATTGAGAAAGCGGAGTCAAGAGCCCCATGAGCGGTTATTGAGATTGAGGCTGACGGAGCGGCCATCTTACGACCTGCATGTGCTCAGCCCAATGATCGACCAGCTTTCAAGTGACCCCGCACGCAACTGAGAATGGCAATGTATGCGAGCCTGATCAGATCTCAACTGAACTTGCTGGTGCTGACCTCATGTCGAGTCTTTGCCACGCATTCAAAGGCTGGTCGCAACATAGCGCAACAGCACTTACTCAGGAACAGTCGCCCTTCAGGATACGTCTCTTTCGGCCGCCTGATCTTTCTCATGGCCCTTCGTCGCCATGGACAGCAACCAAGAGCGGATGCCCATTGCACACAACGTCCGAAACGTCCTCAAGCTTTTCCGGACCGTTGCAACATCATTCAATCATGAAATCGATTCTCGGGATGATCATGTCGAGCCTAACGCTATCCGCGAGCTGCTACTAAACTTGGATAATGAGACTATCCGCTTCAAGATGTGGGCTGGGAACTTAGCAGCCCATCAGAGTGGCCCGGCATCTCTCGATCACCGTTTGAGGGAGGCACCTCACATACAAGAGCAGGTCCTCTATCTTCTGCGCGACATATTAGAGTCCCTGGAAGATGCTAGAGCACTCATCCCACACAAGGGCACGTCCAAGGGTAATGGAGGCGTAGAAGACAAGCCGGAGTCTCCTCCCGAGGGTTCAGATCCAGACAGGGAAGACAGCTTCACCGACTCAGAGCTGAGTGATGATGATGATAATGCCTCACCAAAACTAGGACTATCAACGCTTCTCACCGATATCGCCGAGGCCACCGACTGCCTGCTACGTCTTTCTGTCGCTATCGCAAACCCAGCACCACATGAGAGATTCCGAAAGCTTGGCGCCGGCCCTAACGAGGACATATCCTTCTACAACGCACACGACGTCCGCTACGTTCAAGATAAGTTCCCAAAGATCAGCCAGGACCTACCCGACGTCCTGGGCCAGTTTATCACCCGCCGGCGCCAATTCTTCAAGTATCGAGAGGCACATCACGCTAAATTGGCGGCAGGCCTGGATCAAGAGACTCAGAAGGATACAGGTCGAACAGAGATTGTGCCGAATACCGTGGCATCTTCGCTTCCAGAGCACTTCAAGGGATCTGGGGTGATTGATGAGGACAGTCGATCCGATATGGCCATGTCTGAGACTTCTGATGCTACCTCAGCGGGCTATTTGATGCTGGAAAATGGAGAGATGAAGCCAGCTCCTCCACTAAAGGTCCCCCCACGACCATTTGAGGCAGACAAGGGAGTATTTGAATGTCCATTTTGCTATCGGATGATATCAGCCAGCACTCGAGGCGCATGGAAGTAAGTGCCAGTTTGTCGCCACTCTGCTTACAACTAACACTCACGGCTCATAGGCGCCATGTATTTGGAGACCTCCGCCCGTACACCTGTCTCTTCTCAAGGTGTGCCGAATCAAATACCGACTTTGATCGACGACATCGATGGCAACTTCACGTCTCCCAGTATCACTGGCGCACATGGTCTTGTCCTTTCAAGTGCGGAACCACGTTCCAAGCTGCAGCTGAACTCGGCGATCACATTCGCCATCAGCACCTGCCAAACGCGAGCGACGAACACCTTAGCACCGTCGTAGCTCGCGGAGAGGTGTCTATCTCCAAGGATGTCACTCAAGAATGCCCTCTTTGTAGACAAGCTATTTTCGGCTTGAAGTCTTACATCAAACACGTTGGGCGACATCTTGAACAGTTGGCTCTGCACGCTCTTCCCAAGATCGGAGACGAGGAACTGGAGGATGATGTCGAGAGTGGCGACCAAAATGATGAAGCATCTGCACTGGGCGCTGTTTCGGTTGACGAAGACAGTGAGACTTCTTCCAAATACCACGAGCACCCAGAAACAGACGAGACAAATAATCAAGCGAAATCAAGCGGTCCCAATACTAGGACCGTGGGACATGATGGTGAAAAGGATGTGAATGTTAGCGAGGTGCCAGATGGCCATACCCCCATGCCACCAGCTGCCTCTACTATCTCTTCTGGTCAGCCTGTAATCGAGCCAGCAGAGATTCGAAAGCTCGCTCTAGAAGAGGATCTCAAGATTTCCGAGCTGGAACTAGAGAAGTTAGATCCAATTGGGACAGCTACAGTTCTCAGAATGACCGGCAAGAGAATCCAGCTGAGAAACAAAGCAGAGGCTGGGGAATCCGCGAAGAACGTTGAGCAGGCCTCGATTGGTTTCAGGGAGCAAGGTCAACTTCCCATTGATCCCTCGGATGAAGTCGGGCCACCTACGCAGGAAGGTCGGCCGGTCTATACTCGCTTTGCTCGCAAGCATTTATCTCTCGAGACATTGCGGGAGTTCAATATTAACTTCGACTTCGATACTGACCCTGAATACGTCTTAGTCAAGCGGTGGGTGCCCGAGGCGAAACAAGACCGGATGTGGATGCACACTAAAATCATCCGCGAGAAACGGGTCGAGTCTCTAGTGAAGGGGACAACAGATCAGGAGGGTGAGCCTCAGTATGAGTGGATGCGCAAGAAAGGCGGGCGGCGGGTCAAGTCACCACCACCGTTCCTTGGCCATGGAGATAGGTGTTTCCACTGTAGCTATGATAGATGCGGGCGTGTATTTGCCCGCCAATCCAACCTCGAGCGCCATTTAAAACAGTTTCACGACGACTATAACACCACTTATACAAAGGTGAGTGGCGATTCTATAGGTCACTATCTGAAACACAAAGCTAATAACACGCTAGGACTCGCAATCCGGGGAGGAGATCACATCGCCTCCTCTTCGTTCCCCCTCTTCTGAAGACAGCCTGCGTATCCAGGTCGGAACTACCAATCTCGAAAGTGGTACTACTCCATCTCCTCTGCCACCACTCCACCGAGTACCAACGATTGAGCGAGATGTTATTACACACTACCGAGATATCGACATCGGTAAGTCGTTGGTGTCTACATTTGACTATTTCCTAACCCTGCCAGCAGCTTTACGCGACCCAACCGAGGAGAGGCAGGCTCAGGACAATAGGCCACAAGAGAGGGATTACATCGTCAGAAACAACGTAGACACCGAGGCCAAGAATAATGAGTATCGGAAGTGGCTTGAAGATGACTATCACAAGCGGCTTGAGGATGAGCTCCGAAAATCCGGTGTAGATGAGGCTACTATCACCGCCCTCCTAAAGAAAGAGAAAATAAAAGCCTCAGAAGTGCCAAAAGGATAAGAGAGAGACAAGAATCTATTCTTGGAAATGGACTCTAAAGCGCAAGCATATCGTCTCCAAGGGAATTCTTTTGGGTAACTGATGGGATGGATGGATGGATCGTTGTTGTGAATTGTGATGAACGGCTCACAACTACATATACGATGAATTGAATGATGAATACGACATCCTTCCATTATTGTGGATCGACTCTCTGCTGTTGAAATCTCATCAAAACTCGCGTACATCAACTGTTAGCATTATTCTTGCCTCTGCCGTTTCAGGCAAACCAACCGATGCCAATTGGGAGACGCGATTATCAAGCCTGCCACGGAGTTTGTATACAAATTCGGATTTAACGGCAATAGTCTTGTAGCCCTGGCGGTTCGTGCATGAGCACCAACTCAATTTCGGGCCCTTGTCTCAGACAGGAGCTCGACGCTGGCCTCGTTGCCAATTAGCTATGCTGAGCACATAGATACGTGTGAACATCAGGCCAGAATGACAAGGATATCCAAAATTCGGGATCGTCGTGGCACCCAAAATCCGTAAAATGCATTGAATACCTGTTGATACCAGTTGAGCAAGATTTGTCATCAGCTACACGAGTTGTTAACAGACTACTACCCCCTACCACACTAGCACAAGCCCGGAACAGACCCGCTTCTGTCCGCTAATAACAGGAGTAAGGTTATACGTAGTTTAAAGAGGCTTTAGCCTCTAGCATATAAAGGTAAAGAATACTAATAAATATATATAGGTAAAATACTTATTACTTTTATTATTACTTAATATTTTAATTTTAGCTAAAAAGTTAATATTTTAATAATTAACTTTAAAAGTATATAAATAAATACTATGACTTTTTTATAAAAATAATTAAACTTAAAATATATAAAATATAAATAGAATAAAATACTTAATAAAAGTAAGTTTATTAACTTAAAATAATACTTTTAAAATAACTTTTATTATAACTATATAATAGCTAATTAGCTAATAGCTTATATTACTTTTTTACTTTTTAATATATTTTATACTATATAATATTATTAACTTATTTATAAATCTTTTATAAAGACTTAGAAATTATAATAGCTATAAAAAGCTTTATAAAAAGATTTAAAAAGTTTATATTAAGAATATAGTTTTTATAAGCTTTATTTACTTTATATATAATATTTATATTTATAAATATAAGTATTTTAAATATTAAAAAAATATTATTTAAAATAAAAAAAAGGTATTACTAAATAATAAAATAATAGTAATTAATAAAGTAAAGTAAAACCTAGCTTAAGTATATAATATAGTAAACTTATAAAAAAAGATAAACTCTAGGTATTTATAATAAGTTAAGTAGTAAGTAATAACTATAAGGGAAAAGTTAAATAGGCTAGTAGTATTAAGCAGAAGAGTTTATTTATTAAAGATTTAGTTATATTTAGGACTAGGTTTTTAGTTAAATAAAGCTTTTGTATTAAGCTATAAGGGTTTTAAACACAAAGAGTCCGCTAATAACATGCCGCTTTGACAAGGCCCGCCGAGCATCTTTAAAGTCATGGCACAGCTCACACCTCAGTCTGGACTTTTTCAACACATACTGATCCTACTTCCTTTTCAACACCCGTCAGCCCAAAGTAACAGCACTCATAGCACCCTGCACAAGCCTACAGCAAAGCCACACAAGCTCTCGCATCATCTAGACCTAATCTCTGTTCGCTAGAATGGCTGATCTCCTCCGTGAAATCAAGGCGAAGTGGAACCCCGAGCCACTGCCTCCAAGCGGCACCTTCGACGGTCAAACTGTCCTCGTCACCGGCGGGACGAGTGGCCTCGGTCTCGCTACCGCCAAGCACTTTGCGACCCTCGGAGCTGCCAAAGTAATTATCACTTACCGCAATAAGACTAGAGCCGAAACAGCCAGGCAGCAGATCGAGACTGCTGCACGGGCTGCCGGGAGTGGACAGGTCGTGATCGAGATGATGGAGTTGGATCTGACCCGGTACTCGTCGTGTATTTCCTTCGTTGACGAGCTCGTGCGGCGAACGAATGGCATTGATATTGCGATCCTCAATGCCGGTACGTTTAATCCCGAGTTTGTTCTGAGTCCTGAAGGCTGGTACGTGTTCATTGCGTGTCTGCGGCGCCAAGATATTGCTAACGCCTACCATTTTCTTAGGGAAGAAACAATCCAAACAAACACACTTTGCACCTCCCTGCTTGCTATTCTCCTCATAAAGTGGATGAAAGCAACCCGACAGAACCGACAGTCGCCAGCAAGCCTCGTCATCGTAAGCTCAGGTCGACATTTAACACCAGATATTTCCGAGTGGTCTGAGTGGGACAAGCGTGACGGGGGTATTCTGCTGCACTTCAAAGACCCGTCCAACTGGCCTTCTGGTGGTGGCCCAGACGCTATGTATGCTATCAGTAAGCTGCTATTGATGTACGCTTTTGAAGACATCTGCAAGCTCGCTGTTGATGAAAAGGGAGAGTAAGTAACTTACCTTCTTCCCTCCCCTGGAGGCCATCATTCTGCTGGACACTAACAATGCCAGACCCGAAGTCATCGTCAAGAGTGTTTGTCCTGGAATTTGCAACACGGACCTTCAACGAACCCTAAAGAAGCGATCTCTCATTGCTAGAATGGCGATCCCTGTACTCATGAGCATTGTTGGCAAGTCGCCCGAGCTCGGCGGGAGGTACTTGCTAGCTGCGGCGCTGGCGGGGCCTGAGAAACATGTGAATGCTCAGCCCATAACCTCAATAAATTACTTGGCACAATATTGGGTTTGCAAGGGCTACTGAACTGACGACGTCTTTCTTTGTAGGGAAAATTCATTCGCTTCTATCTGACGGACGAGGAATTCCGCACGTAAGTACCGTCGACGGATGCTAGCCCGCTCCCATCTGGACGTCTTCATTTTGCTGACCAAATGTATCCAGGAACTCGATCCCGGTCATAACCAGTCCGGCCGGCAGGAGGGCTCAAGCAATGGTTTGGAAGGAGGTTCGTGCGGAGCTGGCCGCCAAAGTTCCCGGTCTTCAAATCACCGCAAGCCAGTAATATCTACCTTAGCTGGCATATTTTTTTACGCTCTTTATTTCATTCTTTTTCTTTCATCAGCAAAGGGGGATACTCGAGATATGTGGCTCCAGAACATAATATCTCAGTGTGTAATGGCGAAGCTATATTAAGTAAATTAGACAATGGAGAACTGTATTTTAGTGAAGAAAATCGCTTGGAGCTAATATATACAACATCTTATCCAAAGCGACTATTATCCTTTTCCTTCCTTAGAGGTTTCGATGCAAATAGTCCAGAGCCGTAATGGGGATAACTTCCGGAGCTACGTCAACATGGAAGGGGCGCTATCAAGGCGATTACCCAAAGTCCGCGTGTAGCTTGCATGGAGCGGATGTAAAATGTATCCATTTGACGGAAGCCGGCTGTGCCTATTGAGTGGATACAAATTGTATCCGTTCAGGTGATCGACAACGGACGCTCCCATTACGGCTAGCTCGAAGCAACAACCCCAGAAGCTTCAAACTAAACGAAAACTGAATCGGCCAAGTTCTTCACCGTGATACGGATAAAAGAATGATAATTAGTAAAGTTTAAGAGTTAATAAATATAGAATTTAATCCATTAGAACCTAAAAAAATCGGTGATAAATACATTATAGAGGTCCGAACTTGAAGTTAAAGTTTTCAGCCTTTAAGCTCTCTGGGGCAAATGGGCCATATGGATACGTCCAATCACTATCTATTCCAAGAACTTCTGCAAAGAGCTCCACTGCCTCAGAACATTGTCTAACGATATTGCCCATTAAGCCATGGACAATTTGCATGAGGTCCACCGAGCCGCTGCGCTTTTGAGATATAAGCTATAAGTTATGTGACGTCAGTTATGAGTTTGGTACAGTAAAAGTCAATGTTTGCTCACCAGATACTTGCCCTCCGTCAGTGGCCGAAGGGGTGTGTTAGTTGACAAGTGCTGCCTTTCAGACGTGGCTCCATGAGAATTTACAACGTCCCGTGCAGCCTCTTCTATTCTGGTGCACCCATTTAACAAATTCCCAAGGTCACAGCCGTTGTAGACCATAAGCTTTTTGACAGCCCTTACAAAACCGGTAATTAGTGATAGGTCTAAGTGTGCTTGGGGACCGGACGGGCTTTGAAGGATGGACGTAAAAATCGTGATGACTGCATACATAGCATGGTACATTATCTGCCTTCTGGTATGTTAGCTTGGAAGAACTGCAAGCCGAAGAGACATGCTTACCAGGAAAGGCTGAATGGCGGCGGTGACATTGTCTGGATAAGCCGCAGAGTCGACCGAGCTGCAGCAATAGGAACCTGTGCAAGCAAGTTGAACGCGTCGTTGTTTGAGTGTCCGTGAAGATTTGCTGCCATGTTGATTCTCCCAGCTGCAGTGTAATACATAATAGTCAGTAAAAGCACTGGCAATTCTAGCTGTGAACTACTAGGGTAGCTATCATAAGTCGGTCGAATATGCGCGGGCAGGCTCATCTTCCACAGGTCAAGCTGGTGATTCAGCTCGGCTACCGCGCTTTGGAGCTGCGCGCTATTCATTTTGAGGGCCCGTTGAGAGTAGAGCACTGCAGAAATGCGCGACTGGATCATGGCGAGTCCGGCCATACATCGCAAAACGTTTATCCTCTCTTGCGTGCCCGGGAGGCCGCAAGGTGAAGCCCTGAAAGACCGCTGGGCGAAAGAACTGTGGGATCTGCATCAGACTGTAGCAGAGGCTTGGCGCTGTTGTCAAAACGTTTTGCAGCATAATGCAGTGGCGTGAAGCCACTCGTATCCTGTTCATCAAGGTTCAAATCCTTGAAACATGGTGCTGTGAGGATAGCTTTGAGATCATCCTCGCACCTTGAGAGGTGTAGGACAGTCTGCCCTTTAGCGTTCTTATTTAGAGGTGGGACCCCAATGCTGACCAAGGTTTGGGAAAGTTCCTGCAGCGAGCGAAGAGAGCGCCTGGCCGACCCCTGAAATAATGCATGAATGGGAGTGTTCCCCTCTGCGTCGACCGCAGCTGCGTCCGCACCCAAGCTCAGACCTATTGAGGGACTGGGTAAATTGCAACGCGCTTTGGCTATAGCATGCAGCAGTGTTGAGCCACTGCGGGTCCGCTCCCTGGGGCTTGCGCCGAGACGGACGAGCTTGGAGATGGTCACAAAGACATTAGAGATATCAGAGTTCTCAACGATGTTCCACAGGACAGTTCGACCTTGAGCGTCCTTCGAATTGAAATCCATTCCGAAGCTGTGGAACAGCTCGAGAACTCTGTAAAGAGTCCTGCCCTTCTTTGAATCAGGCGAGTAGGCGAGATATTGCCACGACTCGCACAGCAAAATTGGTGGCTGGCCGCTTGTGTCTTCTGATTGATGTCCATACCAGCCTGCAACAGCTTCCTTGCAAGATGCAAGCACTCAGAAGTGCAGAGGTACCTCAAACTCTTGAAAATATAGTGAAAGATAGTCCTTCCGCTATCGTCGATAACATCCGGTCTGGCGCCTAGCTCCAGAAGCTTGTTTATACCCTGGATGATATGTTTTTGCTGAAGCGGTAATACTTCGACTCTGTGGTCTCTGCAGCTGACACGGGATAAAAGCTCCGTCAGAGGTGTTCTCCCATTGGCATTGAGTGCGTTGATGTCAGCTCCGTGACGGTCAAGCATATCAAAGAGGGAGAGATTGACAGGGCTTGCAAGATGTGCGGGTGAGTTTCCATCTGGCACAGCCTGTGCATTGGGATCGGCTCCATTCGACAAAAGAACTTCAGCAATAGATAACTGTGCACCCGCAATGTCTTCTCCCATCTCCCCAGGCTCTGTTCCCTTAACAACTAGATGTAAAGGTGTCATATCCTGGGCGTTATCATACTGGGCCAACATGGCGAGCATCTATTGTTCGGTTCGGCACCACGATCAATAAGGAGCTCGACTATCTCGGACATCCAGCACCTAGCAGCTCGGTACAGTGCCGTCTCCCCCTGCCAAAGGGAGTTCACATCTACCTTTCCTGTGTTGAGGAACGCTTCGACGGTGGCTGTTTTTGCGTATAGGAAAGATATGGATTGGTGAAAAAATAGATTAATAGATCCTGGAGGGATAAAGGGTATAAATATCTCTCTCACATCGTCGTCCGAGAGTTGTGAGAATGCAACGCCTAGAACCGATTCACGCCATGGGTCGTCATCTACTTCTGGTCCTAGCCACCCGTTAAAGTTGTATGCTTCAAGAATCGGCCCTCTCTTGGCGAGAGGGTCAGCGCCGGCATTGACGAGAATTCTGACAACATGCGGATGCCACAGCGCCCTGTGGAGTGGCGTTCTTCCATCCTTGCCTTTAGAGTTTGGGTTTGCGCCTTTATCCAGGAGAAATCTTGTAATATCAGCCTGACCACCTTCTGCTGCATAGGATAGCGGCGTCCGGCCATCGTGGTCAGGGGTATCAAGGAGATGGAGAGATAACTCAGCAAAATGCTTCAAAACAAATACTGGTAGCGACGGCGCGTCCCTAGCCGCAGCTGCTATGTGGAAGATGCTGTCAGAGGCGGGGAATAGATCCCGGCTTATGAAGATTGACCAGTTCTGCAAGGCTGGCTTGCCAGGGACAAAGAGACGATCCAGGGCAGCTAAAATATTTTCAATAGAGCCAGCTACTGCTGCTTTATCAAGGTGTACAGAGACGTTTTCAGCTGCATACTTGGCCAGGGGATGGGTAGCGAGTACTTGAGAGTAGTGATAACTTCGCTTGCTATGTTGTTCATATTGTTCTTCCTCGTTTTCATGATACGGTCGGTAATCTCTATCAGAACTGGTGCGGTAGTCAAGCCCCATCTCAAAGGGGGGGACGTATTGAGGTACTCTAGGAGGAGGATCGCTAGCATTTCATGACAAGTTTGGTCGCTCAAGACAGGAAATGCAGACACATGGTCCCCGTAATTAGTGCCCGTAAGAGCCTCGATGAACGAATGATAAATCTCAGTGACGGACTCATCTTCCAAGACCTTGGCGAACTCATAAGTTTGGTCCTGATCATGATCTGAGCCTTTGTCCATGGCTGTGCTGTCTGCGTTGGCTGCGTCGAATTGAAATGAATAACATGAATTAAAGCGCTTCACGAAAACTAAACCTATGGCACGCACAGCAGAGCGCCACAGAAAAGAGAGTTAGAAGAGCCTTGTTTCTATGATAGAATGGGGGGAGTGGGGCTCCTTATATACATATCGAGCACCTGATCCTTGTCAGGGAGCCTAGACCGATCAGGGCTACCCTATAAAATCTTTCATCAGTATGTATTTATCAATGGATACACAGATAGATGCCTGGACTAGGTAGGGTATCTAAAACTTCATTGGCCCTAGTGCCATTACAGTTAAATGGGGATAACTGCTGCCAATGAGGTTAAGTAAGGCTCTCGTTTACAATACCACCTTGGCGTCCTGCTAGGCTATATGAACTAACCCACCTCGGAGATAATCACACTCTCTCCTCATTCAAGGACTGAGAACACACCGCACATAACTGTATGCCGATCTTCCCCAGCCTCAATCATATACAAGAACGGCCTGTTAAATACTAGGATATCCTCCTTGGTCACTTTCGGACTTTCCCGCGAAACTAAGATGGCAGTTGCCGCTGCCGCTTCGGCTCCCTCCTCATCAACTTTGATAAAAGTTTCATGAATCATGGCTGTGACCTCAGCGGGCCCCGACCCCATTGCAGGATAGTTGCCCTTGATCGTAAATCCAAGTTTTTCTAGCTCGTTAAGCAGTGACAGCTTGCTTTTGCTCTTGAACTTTGGAAATCCGAATTTACTCAATTTACTACGGCGGAACGCGAGACCTCCCGGCTGCTCCATAGAAAATCCCTCAAGGAGGGATCTAACCGTGACTCCAGGATTAGGCAGCCATGCGACCAAGGCTGCTGGTGAAGAGTCTGATCCTGTGGCATACGGAAGCCGAACAGCTGTGTAGTCACTGCTGGATGCTATTTCAACATACGTATTATAAAGAAACATCATCTCTGTTTCCCGAATGATCCCATTCTCTAGGCAAATGGAGTATCTTGGAACTGTATTCGCCGGATCAAACTTGGTCTTCCACGTGCCTCTGAAGGCTGTAGCATTGACAAGAACGACATGGGAGTTGCGTAAGGCCCGGGAGCTGAGTAAGTCATTGATTTGGCCTAGCGTGTTTTGGGATATCCAAGAGTTGATATCTTTCGCCGAATCTGGAAGGGATAGGAAATGCTGCGAATGTGCTTGGAATGACTCCAGATACTTCTGGTACATAGGAGCAAGTTCAACGGACTGGTCAACAAAGACGGCGTTGGCTAGCGATATGAGGTCTTGTCGAGCCAGAGGCGTCAGGCCTGTGTATAGAGCCAAGACATGTGCCTCCAAGGATTCAGTAACACACAGCTTCTGATGGAATTGCGATTGGCGATGAGAGTCTGCTGCCCCAGCTAGCATAGCAAGGGCTATGATGACTGATATTGGCGATAGAACCGTTGCATCAACTTGATTAGCGACCAGCTGTTGTAATAAACTCCACCCTATGTTTCGAGTGGCCTGGGTGAATGAGGGCTGAGAAGCTAGTTCCTCCTTTTCGTGGTGCTTCTGCTCCCATGATTGCCGAGTATCCTTGCCCAGTTCTGAAGATGGGCCTAACAATTGCCGCGACTTCCGTCGAATCCGTGAAGCTGCAAGTGGTATATTTGTGGATGATGGGGTCGCAGACTTTTCAGCGAGGCGCCTTGAGCGACGAGGTGTATGCATAGCAAGGTTATGATATTAAACGCTGGTAGTAGCAATAGCAATTAGAAAACTTTACTTCATTCAAAGAGGCGGTAAGTTGGCTCCATATCACATGGAGGAATTACGCCAGCTAAATACTGTATTCAGCATTGCACTCTACAGCTATTCCTCTATTAGTACTTGCTCAGCAGAGACCTGCAGGCTAACTAACTATTCTAAGTATAATTAAGCGAGGGCTGAGTTTTAGGTGCCGATCAACTCCGTACTGGGGATGACCATCAGGCATCAGCCCATACCTTGATTTGCCGGTAGTTGGGGCGGCTATGTTAAGTAGCTTCTTAGTACGGCATAGCCTATTTGTATATTAGTCTGGTAGCCAACCTTAAACGATGACCTAATACTGTAGTCCATTATAGATACTGCACCTCTGTACCTACTACAAAGGCTGAACCTGGCTCCTCCTGCCACCATTCTCAGCCATTTCTTTTCTGGTTAGACGGAGCTGAAAACGCCGTGCCGCATATGATGTCCTATTTGGCGAGCCTGTCACCTGAGCTATGCCGCTCAATCGCGTCGTACTTGCATTCAAGCCATATTCTCGAACTCTGTGCTACTAGCAAGTCATGCCATGCTAAGTTCGAACCCGAACTATATCGTGATATATGCTGGACATATTTCCACTCGCAAAAAGCAACTTCGAAGCCGATCCACCAGTTGCTTTCAAAGATTCTGCGTCGCCCTCAAATCTCTGGCTGGGTTCAAAAGTTCGCTGTCAATGAGACGGGGTTTGGGCCAAAGCCTCGTGTCGGGAATGTATTCTCTTCTGCCGAGCTCACACTTCTACGCTCACTGCTCGATGACACGAGCATCCCGGACATCGACGGGTGGATGGATGAGCTTCGTGAAGGAAGTTTAGAGACTATTATAGCGACGATTTTGTCACAGCTTCGCGAAGTGCGGTCGCTGACTCTAGACGTCTTCTTTCGGCATGACGATGACTGCGCCTATCTCACAGACGAGCAAAGCCGGATCAGTCAGCTATTCGAACATTCAGTGCTTGCGCCTGAAGGGTTGCCTGTCAACAGATTTCTGCACTTGAAGGATCTTTCTTGGCCTTCAGAGGCGTTCCCAGGTCCCCATTGCTTTTTGAGAAGATCGGAGCTTCCAACTGTTATGCCGGCAATGTTTCTCCCAGCAATAGAATCTGCGGCATTGAAAGTTGACCAGCCAGGAACAACTCAGCATGACATATTTGACCGGATCCAAGAAGTAGCTCAATCTAGTCGTCTCGAGGTTCTAAAACTACGTCACTCTTCTATTAATGATAGGACCCTAGCTCGGATTCTTACTTTTACTCCAGCATTAAAGATTCTCGATATTGAGTTCGACCGCGATATGAGTTGTCTCGATGATACTGCAGCGCCAGGTTTCCATGGCACCAGTCTGCAGGCTTCCCTGGCAACATGTCTGCCGTCACTTGAAAGTCTTCGGATTCGATGTCATATTAATGATCCGTTGCTGGAAGTTCCATGGTCTTCTTTTTTCACCTGCCCTCTTGGTTCCCTGGCTGCGTTTGAGCACCTAGTGAATCTAGAAATCAGCCTCACTTTGCTCCTTGGGAGTGACCAGATCTCCTCAGAAAGATTGGCTGAGGCGCTGCCCCAATCGCTTATGCACCTTGGAATCAGAGAGGATGGATACGGGGTCGCTAGTGTTGACACAACGAACGAAGCAATCAGGGACTTTCCGGCTCAGGCCGATCCCATGATGCCCTTTCTCAAAACGGTCAGCGTCTTCCTTGACCCAGAGAGATGGGGAGAGGAACGCATTACGCAGATGCGTGACATCTACGCGCCAACGCGGTTTGACTTTACTGTTCACCATATACAATGGGAGGCTAACGGCGAGGAGTTTGATTGATTTTCAGTCATCTTAATTATCTTACACCGTTATGGTCGCTTTTATTAGTAGCCATGCCTCGCTAACGAGGCTTAGCGGATAAACAACATGCAGGAGGAAATTAGCACTTGGGTAGCTAAGACCTTAAAACTTATCTTATATAACTCGTAGAGAGATCAGCTTTGTATCCGCTCCTTTTGGCCCTCGAGATTGCCCTTGGCATTCTCTACTGGGGCGTCAATGTTATACCTCTCTTTAAGCCAGAACGTATGTCTTAGCCACTTCATGCTTCTCCTTACCTCCATCTTATGCGTTCTGCGTTCTTGCTACCCATATCACGGGAACCTGGAGGTAGTCGGCCTTGATCTTCTTCCCGTCGCTTCCTCTGTCACTAGGCAGGGCTGTGAAGAATGTCTTGTTATCGACAGCCTGGCAATGTTATCCAGCCTTAGCGATATTGCTAGCGATGGCATCTCTGAACCTTTTGTAGGAAGCCAGACGACTTTGCACACAACGAATTTAAGCCGGTTTGGGCTTTTTGATTGCAGTTTGGGTCGTCGTAATACCGATGAGCTTACTCCTTAGAATCAGCTACTGAATATAAGGATTCTACTTCTCTACTCCGTAGGCATCGCTACTGCTCCTGTCCTCTCTGCTCTCCTCTTCTTAACCCAGACTCCGAGGTCATTCCAGATAGCTTCTTTTTCTTGCATGGATAGGTGAGCCGCTAATCCGCTGGTACTTGTTGCCACAAATACCTTTGCTCCATCCCAAACTCCTCCGCAATTATCCTGTTCTTGAACACCGGCCTTGTTTCTGCCTAGATTCTCAGTCTCATCCTGCCATCCATATCTAAACTCCTGCTTCGTGGGATCCCGTCCGTACCTCCACCTCCACACAGCTTCCCATATTCCTTTGCCGACAAAGCAAACAGCTTCAGGCTTGTACGTCCTTATCTTGTCCTCAAGTATGGGCGTCCCTTCGGCCATCTCCTGCTTGGAGAGCTCGCTGGTAGTTTTGCTAGGCCTACCGACGAGGTTGGTGTTGCCCATCGCGTAAAGACGAGGTAGGTCGCCATCCTCTTCAGGCAGGCAACGTCGGTCTGTGCAGCCAGACTTGTGTAGTAGCCGCCAGAAGTGATTGGAGGGATGAGCGTAAGCATGGCCGACTGTGGCAGTCTGAACCCCGGGATTCATGCCGACGAAAACGCAGATAAGTTTGGGAACAAGAGTGTCACGGAGTAGGGGAAGGTGGGCATATTTCTTGAGCCCAGCTTGACGCCTGTGTGGTTGCCGCTCGTGACGCTTTGAGATCGAGCATGAGATTGAGGCTGGCCGAGCTCGTTTAACTCGACTCGGAGTAGAGGCCTCAGAGTCGCTCGAAGCTTTAATGGAGGGTTTGGATACTCTAGTGAGACGGCTCGATCGCCTAGGGGCTTCCATTTGTGCAGATCAGGGATGGTGTCGTTGCCTTGGTGAAACGGTAGAAGGAGATTTTCCGTAAAAGCTTATAAGAGCAACCGAAAAGCCCCGACTTGTGGCGATGATGAGAAGGGAAATACGCCGTCAGAAAAATTACTTGTAGGAGATGAGATGACTTAGGGACTTTGGCGGAAAGACATAGGCACGACAAGACTCTCAACTGCAGGTTGTTTATCTTTAAAAACAACATCGACAGAGCATAATTAGAAGGGCTGTGCTGTCTAGAGTTTCAGGTTCCCTGGCTTATTCTAATTACTCGTTTATTTTAGCTTGAAGGGGTTAGTGTTGGATCCATAAAGTCCACTTGGCCTGTGGCTCCGCGCGCGGAATTCGCTACTGTGTCTTGTTTTAATTTGCAATGCATCATTAGTGTTACTGGAGCAAACCTTATTATGTCCTTTTTACCCGTATTAGCAGCCCAACACTCGACCAGTAATTAACTTATGGCGAGTTACTTAACATTCTTAAGAGTGTAAGAGTTACTTGATTACTTTACCATAAGCCTCTTTTTGAGTATTTCATTATTTTACTTTTACTAAGCTTTGCTTACTACCGTTCTACCAGACAGTATATCTTTATATCTTTGAAAACCGTCGCCTTTAAATGTAAAAGTCCCCCCGACAAATACCGCTATGGTGTGTTTACCCGATTTGCCAGATGAAATCCTCTGCGAGATTTTTGCGCAAATTCCATCACAAAAAGAGATGAACGCCTTTGTGCAAACAAATCACCATCTGTACAGGCTATTCAACTCCTCCCTTTATCGTTACAACATACAGCATTCAGGCGGCTCGGCTCTAGCCTGGGCAGCTAAACATGGACAGCTCAGCGTGGTCCAGAGGATCCTGAACATGGGCAAAGACAACATTAGTGTTAAGGGTCAGATACAGCCAGCATTCCTTCTGGCAGCAGGACACGGCCATTTTGCGATAGTGAAGCTGCTGCTCTGCAACGGCGCAGATGCAGACCACCAAACTATGCACGGCAATAGCGCCTTACGAGAGGCGGCAGGGAGAGGTCATGAGAAAATAGTGGAATTATTGCTCGACAGTGGCGCCAACGCCAATATACAAATGCTGTATGCGGGCAGTCTCTTGGAAGAGGCCCTCTCTGCCCGTCAGATGGGGGTGGCGAAGTTTCTCATTGCTCGCGGAGCTAAGCCAAGGACGCGAAATGGTGGCTTCAGTGACGCACTTGCCGCTCTCACGGGAGCAGGCCAGGAAGATAACGATACAGTAGAGCTAGCAGAGCTGCTGCTTAGCATGGGCGATCTTGCGATGATACCCGAGAACCTTGAAAGAGCTATTATGGCTGCTTCACAAAACGGAAGCAAGAGAATTGTGAAGCTACTGATCGAGCGAGGGGCCAACGTCAATGTAGTTAATGCACGCTATGGCAGTCTTCTCCATGCTGCTTCATTTGAAGGCCATTTACAGGTAGTGCATCTACTACTTGAAAATGGCGCTGATATCAATGCTCAAGGCGGAGACCATGGTAGCCCATTGCAAGCTGCATCATTTGCAGGCTATGAACCCATAGTTCGATTACTGATTGAAAGAGGCGCAGATACCAACCTGAAAGGTGGTATCTACGGAAACCCTTTGCAAGCAGCCTCGTGTAGGGGCCGCAGACAGCTCGCAGAGCTATTGATCGACCATGGCGCTGATGTCAATGCTGAAGGCGGGCGGCACGGTAGCGCTCTTCAAGCAGCTTGCTCTCTCTTCAGTGGACATGCCAGGGATGATACGACTTTAGTTGAGTTGCTACTAGGTCGAGGTGCGAGTATCAATGCTCAAGGCGGTGAGCATGGCAGCGCTCTACAGGCAGCATCGGCTGCTGGCCGTGAAAAGGTGGTAGAGTTACTGATAAGTAATGGTGCCAATATTACCGCCAGCAGCGGCAAGTACGGCGATGCTCTTGAACTGGCTTCGAGGCGTGGTCACAAGTCAGTAGTAAAGATGTTACTTGCCAATGGTGCTGGAAATGATACGCAAATGGTTGGTAAGGCTCTGCAAGCCGCCTTGTCCGCATGCCGTACAGAAATTGCAAAACTGCTTGTAGATCATGGTGCTAGCCTTGATCTGCCAGGCAAGGATTGGGGTGATACACTTGCTTCAATGGCGCATGCTATATCCGAAACTGATGAGACAATAGAGCTAGCAAAGCTGGTTCTCAATCTCGGCAACAGCACTATATCACCGCCTCAGGACTTTGTCGAGGCTCTCGCAATAGCTTCGGAAAATGGGGGCGAAAGGATTGCAAAGCTACTGATTGATAAAGGCGCCGATATTAATGCAGACGCTGGGCACTTTGGCAGTTTTCTTCAAGCAGCAGCATGGCATGGCCGAAAGGAGATGCTAGAGCTATTCCTTAAAAACGGCGCCAATGTCCATGCCAGTTGCGGATATTTTGGCAGTGCTCTCCAGGCAGCTTCGTGCAGAGATGGGCTGGACATCGCAAAGCTGCTTATCGAAAATGGCGCCGATGTCAATTTGCAAAACAATAAATGTCCGGCCTTGGTGGCGGCATGCTGCGCAGGATATGAGCAGATGACAAGGTTTCTGCTCGAGAATGGTGCCGATATCAACATTAAAGACGAGACTTATGGCACCGCTTTGTATGCAGCCTCCAAGTGTGGCAACCAGAGCCTGGCGCAGCTTCTGATAGATCATGGTGCAGACCTCAGCGTTCGTTGTGGTTATCGCGGCGACAGCCCTCTTGAAGTAGCTTCCCTCAAGGGATATGGGCAAGTAGTAGAGTTGCTGCTGGCTCATGGTGCTGACGTTAATGCTCAAGGCGGTGAATACGGCAACGCTCTTCAGGCTGCTTCCCATGGAGGCCATAAGCACTTGGTGCGAGCATTAATTGATGCTGGCGCTAATGTGAATGCGCAAGGTGGAAGGTATAGCCATGCCTTGTATGCTGCATTGGAAGGAAATCATATGCCAGTGGCTCGGCTTCTTATTGAGAATGGCGCCAGTCCACAAGGTGGAGAGTACGGCAATGCTCTGCAAATGGCATCATACAAAGGCCAGGATCATTTGGTCAAGATGCTGATCGAGAATGGAGCCAACGTTAATGCACAGGGTGGCGAATATGGTAGCGCTCTGCAAGCGGCTTGTTATGGAGGCCATAAGCAACTTGTAACATAACTGACCTCCCAGGGAGCAGATATTGGCGCGCAGGGCGGGGTCTATGGTAATATACTCCAAGCAGCCGCAGCTGGGGGTCATATAGAACTGGCCACGCCATTCATTGACCAAGGTGCTGATGTCAACATCCAAGGTGGTCACCACGGCAATCCTCTCCAAGCTGCTGCCTTCAAAGGACACAAAAGACTGGTGGAATTACTGCTTAGCAAGGGTGCTCGTGTCAATGCTCAAGGTGGAGATGACGGCAATGCTCTGCAAGCAGCTATCCTTGAAGGTCACGAAGAAACAGCAAAACTGCTTCTTGACGCTGGGGCAGATGTCAATCTCCAAGGAGGCTTCTACGGCAATGCTCTCCAGGCTGCTGCCTACAAAGGCCAGGAAGAACTGGTAACATTGCTGCTTAGCAAGGGTGCTCATGTCAATACCCAAGGAGGCTACTGCGGCAATGCACTCCAAGCAGCTTTGTTCAGCGGCAAATCTCACCTAGCTGAACTCCTCATAGCCAAAGGTGACGACATCCATGCAGAGGGTGGATTTCTTGGCAGTGCTTTACAGGCTGCTGCGTATCAAAGTTATGGGGATATCATAAAGCTCTTACTTGATAAGGGAGTCGATATCAATACACAAGGGGGGGGGTTTGGCAATGCTCTACAGGCAGCTTTACATAAAGGCTCTGTTCCAACAGTAGAACTACTGATAGAACGAGGTGCTGATGTCTCTTCGTTGGATGACGGCAGCGCTCTTGAAGCCGCAGAGTCGCGAGGTCATAGAGCTCTTGTCCAGTTTCTACGCGCAAGGGGCGCATGAAGTGTTGTCCCGGTTATTCTGGGTGTTCTTTCGAGCATTAGATTTCTTTACATCCGGTCTAGTCAATCTTGCCATAGTCCTGATCTCCCAGGGAGCAGATATCCAAGCACACAGCAGAATCTATAGTAATATACTTTACGGCTGCAGCTGGGGGTTATGGATAACTGGCCATGCCGTACCATTTACTATGAAAGGAGTGCGGATCTAGTAATTATTGGTGGTAATCAGTGTAGTAAAAAGCCATGTATCAGTTCTCGAATTTAAATATATGTATATTCATATATGGCACAAGGCGAAAGCATACAGAAGTATGCAAAAGCAACTCGTCAATTAAGGCTTGCTAACAGAAAGAACCAGTCACGGCAGAAACACGTATCCATGCGTTAGCAGTTATGTCAGTAGACCCTGGGTCCATCCAAATATGTGAACAGCCTGCGTTAAAGTTCTATAATGTCAAATTGGTGAGGTGTATGGCAACAGAATTAGTACATTGTGCTAACCTGAAACTAGTAGCGGTAGAGTCTCTCCTGTAAGTATATATAGGAAGTATTTAACACTAAAAGTCTATTAGTATAATATTTTATCTCCTTAAAAAGAGAGTTACTAACACAGATAACCTATTTAATAATTAGTAACTATTATCTTTTAGCTGCATCTAGTAACTTACAGTTCCTACAGCACCCTGCCAGTTGCATCCTCGTCCCAGAGTGTCGGCCAAGGTGCAAGTATCACGTCTGATAGGGAATTGGTTTGGGTAAGCATTCTCGCCCAGTGTACCAGAAATAACACCCTTGCTACCAATTAGCCACTTTCATTACTGTCTGTGATGCTACGTACGCAGAAGTAGTGTGTATTGGGATTGCTCGCGCAGGCCTTGCTGTTGAAATCGGCGGGCTTGGACCAACCGCTGTTTGTCCACCAGAAAGCTTGGGCCGATACGGCAGGAAGACAGACAACAAGAAGTCCAAGGAGTTGCATTTTGGTTGTGGAAGAAAGAAGTATCTAGAGGAGTTGAGTAATGGATAAGGAGACAGATGCAGGCTGGGTGGATTGCTTTGTTGGGGCACTACTTATACATATCACAAGAGACAATAGTGAGCTTTATTGCTGTCATGTTCACCGCCGTTGTAATAAGAAGACCCATTGTCTGAATGGATCCCAAAGTTCACTAGGTAAGGGATAGGACCACATATCATGATTCAGGGACATAGCAGCTACCATCTCGTTCCGCTTAATCATCATTGTCAAAAAGCTTAATAGATTAAACAAACTTTAAATACAAGACTACTGTAAGGGAGTATTTACATATCACTAGAGAATACTAAAACTAGTAAGTCAGTCGTATTACCATTACTAGTTCAGCGATCGTAGGAGTTGGTGTTTTAAACATTATAGCTAATATCCCTCCATGCTAGCTAGTAGCTAAGCTGGCAGATAAAGTAAGATACTACCTTAGAATATATAATATATTGCTATGCTGCTGGTTATAGCCGCTTCTTATACGCATTAGACCCACCGCATTCTCCACCATGGGAAAATTGCATGCTCGGCTTATGAGTTAACAATAACTCCGATCAGTCATCCGACTCTTCGGGCGAGGGGAAAGCGTCTTTAGCTGCTAGTAGCACTTTTAAACACAAACATTTCAACACAAGACCACTATTTACAGCTAAACAACCCTCAGCATCAAATATCTGATTTCTAAAGATGGCTCCGGTTCAAGGGCACTGTGATGCCCGATTTTCCAAACTCTGCGATATGATGCAAGAGTCTTTCGCCTCCGGGCAAGATATCGATGCCAGTCTTTGCGTCAATATCGACGGTGAGGACGTTGTAGACATTTGGGGGGGGTTCGCCGATGCATCAACCAAGAAGCCATGGGGCAAGGATACACTGGTGAACGTTTTCTCGACCACAAAGTTAGTCACCAATCTGGCGGCTCTGATGCTGATCTCGCGTGGAGTGCTCCGCCCCGAGGACAAGGTTTCCCAGCACTGGCCTGAGTTTGCAGCGAATGGGAAGTCTGAGGTCACGGTTGGCCAGGTGCTAGCCCATACAGCAGGTCTAAGCGCGTGGCAGGACGACATGACACTGAAGGACATCTGTGATACCAGGGAGGCAACTGACAAGTTGGCGCGCCAGAAAACTATATGGACTCCCGGAACTAAGATGGGCTACCATGGTCTGACGCAGGGATTCCTCGTGGGGGAGCTGGTGCAAAGGAAGACGGGAATGTCTATCGACGAATTCATCAGGGAGGAGATTTGTCGACCGTTGGGAGTCGGGACGGAGTTCCAGCTTGGCTGCCGCGAGGAAGACTGTCACCGCGTGGCCCCCGTTGTGCCTCCACCGGGACCTTCGATCCAGGAACTTCTTAGCCAACAGGTTGGATACGACCCAGACTCCATCCTCGCGCGAACGCTCTGCAACCCCTCGCTCCTAGCCGAGGACGCCAACACGGCGCTGTGGCGATCCAGTGTGCTAGGCTCGGTCAACGGCCACACAAACGCCAGGACATTGGCCAAGATTCTCTCCTGCTACTCGCTCGGCGGTACCTGCGCGGGAGGTACGCACCGCCTACTCTCCCCTGAGACGGTGGACTTGGCCCTTGCAGAATACGCCAAGGGAACGGATCTAGTTACGGGGGGGAGCGGGAGGCGCGGACTTGGGATTTATCTCACTGGACCAGGGTCTGGGATCGTTGAAGATCAGCTGCCGGATGGCAAGGTTGGATGGGGTAGCGGATGGGGTGGATCGATGGTGGTTATGGATTGTGATAGGAGGCTAACAATTGCGTACACGATGAACAGAATGCTAAATACAGCACATCCTTCCCCAGCTGCATATATTCAGGCCATTTATAACATACTTGGGACTACACTTCCTTAAAGACATTGAGAAATACTTTTTAGCTTATTATCTGAATAGAATAGCTTCGAAACCAGTGTATACAGATGTAACCCTTCGAAATGTCTCCCATTAGCTTCTGTTTATTATACTGCCTTTGTATCCGGGGTTTCTGCCAACTTCAGACGAGAATCACGCCACTATGGTTAGTTAGTATTATTATCCTTCTTATATGGAGAATGAGCATAGTTTACCTTGCCACATGAAATCGGCTCGTAGAGAGGAGGGTGCTCCTCATCAATACAGGTCGGCAGAACCTCGCAGACCGCGTCCGGATTAAATCCCAGAAAGAATGGCATGGCATAACGAGATGTCTTCTGCCGGTTATACACTCGATGAACAGTCGACTTGAACCGATCGTTCGAGAGTCTCTGCAAAAAGTCGCCAATATTGATGACGAGGGTTCCCTCAATCGGCCGTGCGTCGAGCCACTCATCATCTGCCGAGAGAACCTGCAGACCCCCAGACATGTCCTGCCAGAGCAGAGTCACGCACTGAATGTCGGTATGTGAGCCAATCCCCACATCGACGTCCTCAGCGTTGCCTTCAGTGCCGGGGTAGTGAATGTGCACTGCGTCGGCGCCAGGAGTGGTGATAATGGAGTCAAAGTAGTCCTCTGGTAGGTCGAGGGCAAGGGCGAATACGCGGATGAGCTTGCGTGCTAGCATCAGTCGCTTTTGATAGAATTCGGTGAGAACAGGGCGGAAGTTTGTGAGATGACTTGTCCTGTCCCAGACATAATCAGTGGAGGTGAAGTTGGAGTTGATATCGTCAACGCAGTCATGAGTCTCGTCGATACGAGTATCATACCGCATAGAGAAAGTCTCCTTCTTGTCTATGATAAGATAAGTAGATATAGGCATAAATCAATAGTTTGCCTACCTCTTGTTTCCTGATTATTGATCTGCGTGCTGCCAACACCGTGATAACCACAGAATTTGCCTGCCTTGTTAAACGAGACCCGATCTTTGTATTCCTGTTCCTGGTTGAAGAAGGTCTTGATCTGTTCAAGAGCTTGCTCGATTAATTCTTGCGGAATTCCGTGGTTGCTGACGTAAAAAAAGCCCGTGTTCTTAGCTGCTGCTTTGATCTTAGTAGCGATGGCCTTGCGGGCAGTCGAGTCTCCATCGAGCGAGCTGAGGTCGATGACGGGCATCTCATCTAGGGTCGGAGTACGGGGCGCCCCACGGCGTACACGGCGGGAAACAGGTCCGTCTGGTGTCATCAGCTGGACCGTTGTAAACGCCGAGACGGGGGCTGTGGTTTCAATTGTAGTAGTAGCCATGATTGTTACTCTTGATCACAAGCAGGGTTGGACACCAGTGATGAACTTGGCTCGACAATGATAGCACAAAGTGGGGAAGGCCAATGACAGACAAATAATGAGAAATTGGTTACTGGTATACCCTCTGCGTTGCAGCTAATGCTTAGATCACTGCAACAAGTAATAGGCCCGGGACTAGCGACTTGATATAAGATAACAGACAAATGTTTGATGTATTTGAGTCGTTGGAGTTGCGCAATAATTGCTCAGCTGTAGGTTAGGCACAAGACGGAGACCGTCGGAGATGGGGGACCCGTGACTGCCGGCGGGGCCATCCGTGGCGGAGTTCCCCGTTCCCCTATCGCTAACAATTACCAGTCAAGATCCACAGAGCGGGCGATTATATTGGCTACAATGGTACACCCAATCTGATAAACATCGCTATCTTGTGCGGGGACAGATAACAGCGTCACTAGTGTAACTACCCTGACCGGCGACCGTCGGACACTTCGCCTGCGCCCATAGGATGTAGGCTAATACTTCCGACCTTATCAATTGTGCATTTCGATTCTGGGGTCATTGATTGTGTGTTTGTGGTTGGTCTAAATGTGATATGCTGCATTCTATAAACATCAACCCTGGTCCTCCACTGACATGCGACCTACCATTTCCAAACCCCCCAGTGTCAATCCAGCGTTTCCCATCGTCACAGAGTTGTATAGGAGATACCATGGCTTCACTCCTCTCCAAAGCCCACGACCGTCTCCTCGTAAAAAAACACTGCGCAGACGGAACAACCGAACCAGCCAACTTTCTCGACAATGACTCCATCCGCCCAACGCCCGTCAAAGACCGCACATGGACATCCATCACATACTCCGCCTTTTGGTTCGCAGCCACTGCAAACGTGAGCAACCTCTACGCAGCGTCTACAGGTCAATCTGCTGGTCTTAGTATGTGGGAGGCTCTGGCATGTTCGCTTGGCGGCCAGTTGCTGGCTGGTTGTCTCATGGCGCTGAATGGTCGTGCTGGTGCGCTGTATAGAATTCCCTTCCCTGTGGCGTGCCGAGCGAGTTTTGGGACTTGGGGTGCTTTGTGGCCGACGTTTAATCGGGCTGTGATGTCGATTGTTTGGAATGGTGTGAATTCTGTGCAGGGTGCGCAGTGTCTATAGTAAGTTGACTTAACCAACAGTCGGTCCAAGACAAACTCTGGCCGATCACCGTATTATTGGTTTGTAGCTAATTATTCCCCTCTACAGTGTCTTTCTTCACGCCATCTTTCCCTCCATCGCCAACATTCCCGACATCATGGGCTCCAAATCTGCTCTCAACTCGGCGCAGATGCTTTGCTTCTTCCTCTACTGGTATGATACTACTTCCGACACAATAATCCCTCCTAATCTCTAACTGTGCTGTGATAGGCTTATCAACTGCGCCTTTCTTTTTGTCCCCGTCCCACGCATGAGGAAGCTCGTCCACATCAAAGTCGCCGTCTACTTCGCAGCCACCATCGCCTTCGTCGCCTGGACACTATCCCTCTCCGGCAGCGTCCGTAAGACTTTGAGTGAGCCATCTACCGTCAAAGGCACCGAAAAGTCCTGGTTGATCCTCAAGTTCTTCTTCCTAGGACTAGCTAGTTGCGGCACCTTTATTTCCAATGCATCTGATCTACAGCGATATGCCTCTAAGCCCACTGATGTCATAGCTGGTCAGGTATTCAGCTTTCCCATGTCCAACTTCTTGGTTGGCGTTTTCGGCAATTTAATCGCAGCTGCTAGCAAGGGCATCTTTGGCGAGGTCATCTGGAACCCGCTTACAACACTGGACATGCTTATGCAGGGTGATCGCCATACATCGGCGAATCGTGCGGGATGCGCATTGATCTCCTTCGCTTATGTCTACTCGACTGTCTTCTCCGCTATTTTCGAGAACTCCATTCCGTAAGTCTGCCCTAACCTTTGTTATCTCTACTTATCACTGACTTGTCATTCCTCTAGTGCCGGCAATGACATCGCAGCTCTCATGCCCAAATACATTACAGTTAAGCGTGGTTTCTTCATCTGCGCAGGTATGACTCCCTCACCTTTCTCGTGCGAGCTCGTCACTAATTAGTAACTCCTCCTGTAGTCATCTCGTATGCAATATGCCCTTGGTACCTGCTCTCATCTGCAGCCGTCTTCATCAACTTCCTCAGCTCGTACCAGATTTTCCTCAGCGCCATCACTGGTATTCTCATCTGCGACTACTATCTCCTCCGACGCGGTGTCTTTGACATCCCCATGCTCTACTCTGGCCACAAGGACTCAACCTACCACTTCTTTCACGGCTTTAATCTCAGAGCCTTTGCTGTCTACTTGATTGCGATTGCACCAAACTTCTACGGATTCCTCTACCAAATGGGTGTTAGTGCACCATTGGGCATTCAACGGTTTTACTACGTTGCCTATCCTGTAGGGCTTTTCTTGGCGTTCGGAAGCTTTTGGTTGGTAAATACAATCTTCCCAAGTAAGAATATTCCCAGGGTCTCTGGGTGGAAGGAGCCCAAGGACTTTGTAGAGAGTCATGATGGCACCTTTGTCAATGTTGTGATTGACTCGTCTGATGCTGCCTCTGGGGATCAAGAGATGGGCAGTACTCAGAAGTCTGCCACGGAAAAGTATTGAACCAATATTAGGCCTTAATTGAAATGACTACCTTTTGTTTTCCTTAAGTCATGAGTGATCCATCTCATCATCTAAACCTGCATTGAATGATCTACTACCAAATAATCCTACTGTTGATCTCGCTCGCTTACTTCTGTTGAGGTATACTCCATCCTGTTGCTCAAAGCTTCAAAAGGTGGCCACCAAACATCAAGTCCATGCAACGTATCAGCTTGTGTGTCCATCTCTGGTCGTGCCGCATCGTAAACCCGTTTTCTCATCATGTTCATGGCCCAGATAGAGACTGGTTCAACAACATAAGTGCCCTTTCGAAGATTCTGCACTTCCTCCATAAGACGAAAGGTCTTATCAATGTCCTCAAGATGGTCCGAGAACTCGACCAGCGTAACGTGCGCATAAGCGCCCACAAGGAAGTCGAAAGTGTGGATAATCCTTTTCTGCCTTGTCATTTCCCTGCAGAAGCGTATGATTTGGTGGCTGTATTCTAGTATGCTCTCGATCTGCTGTTCATATACAGCATTGTCGCCGGCGTTGCTGATGTCTCCCTTGTGTCGTTGCGACAGTCCCCATCTATTGGCTAGTAAGCCGAATGTTGAGAGAGCAAACTTTAGCTTTAGACTATCGTCAAGGTTAAGCACTGTAGCTTGTCAGATACGGGAACAAGTCTGAGTAGTTGTAGCATCAACATACGATTTGCATTAGCAGTATACCATTGTGTGAGATTGCTTTGGAGTTCATTTGGTGGGATATGCTCCTCGACAATGCCTCGGTATAGTAATATAAAAAGTTCAAGTTCGGCCACAACTTCCTTGTCAAATTTGTTGAAACATTCTGCATTCTTAACTATGTCGATGTAATGAGCCGCCAGGTCCAGTCGCACAGCGGACACCTTCCCTACACCGATCGTAAATCTCGCATATAGTAAGTATCTTTCTGTATTTGAGATGAGAAATTATGTGACATACTTGAGGTGTTGAAGACATGCAGCATTCCACGTCAGTATCCGGTTTTTATCATCCTCAGTATATCGTAAATATGAAGTCTCTTGCTGCAGGGCAGGAAAGTCCAACGAGAGCATAAGGTGAAGGATGAGCGAGCCACTCAAGAGCCAAGCATCGATAAAACTATCCGAGAAGCCGAGACTCAAGTTCAGGATACAGGTAAGAAGCATCGCGTAGAGGGAAGGCGGGCTTAGAGGAGACTCGAGCGAAAGCTTGGCGAGCTCAGACTTCAGGACGCCGTAAAGTGAAGTGTGAAGGTCTTGGCTGATGGTGCAAAAGTTAGTCTGCATGCCTGCGAGCAAGCAGGTGATAGAGAGCAGATTATACCCTCCATTCAAGGCTTTGTCGATGGTTTCTTGTACGAAGTGTAGCCGAGGGATGTTTTTTCTGGATCTAGAGCGTACATCAGCACGGCTCGAAGGTTCAAGCTGGTGGAATGAGATTGGATGCATTGGAGATCAGCAGTTGCAAGGATTCACTCACGTCTCAATCAGACGCAGGCCCAGTCCATCGGAGGCCAATTGAGCCCTGATTGACTCAGGTAACTCGACCATGTCCTTTGGAGTTTCAGGATTGCCATTAATCCAGGTATACATCTTTCGAATAACACGAACTGGGGCGACTGGTGGCTCTATATGAGCTGTAGATATCTGAGCTCCCGTTATTGCACGTGATATAGCATCTATCTCTGGGAGTGAGGCTGTGGTATTCTGATTACTTGGCGCAGTTTGTGGTACTGGTGACTGAGAGACCGAGTTTTGGCTCAGCTCACGCACTGCGCAGCGCAACTCTGCCAGTTCAGCTTCAAGGGCATTAAGCCTAGGTTAGGATTAAACCAGATATAGTGAGTAAAAGTTTGAGTTGCATACCTTTCTTCACAATTGCATGTCTGAACAAGCTTAGACGGGCTTCTGGAATCGGTACCCTCAGGCTCTACGGATGTCTGAGTGACGCGATGCGCATCATGGGGGAGCTCGCAAGGCAATCTGCACTTCTAATCAATGAGAATTCCCTGTAATGACATCACTGCTGAAATGATTATGAAAAGCTGACCTCAAGGCTCTGCAGCGACTACAGACAACAGAACCATTTGGGACTTCGCATCGCGTCTTGAGACGGCGACACGTTGGGCAGGACACTACTCGGCGGCGGTGCTGAGGCATTTCTGCGGAGAGAGTATTTCGGAGATTAGACAATCAAATATGTGTAATGTTCTCGTAGTGTATATGTGAAGCTGCAGTTGTATCAAGGTAAGAGGTGCGAGATTGGGGCGTAGGTAATTTGCGTAGAAGGTGGTATTTCAGATGTTCCGAATTTGAGCCGCTATCTGTTAGCGCCTGCAACTAAATTCCCAGCACTAGATTCCGTTAGTTTAGTGCCACGCTATAGCCAGCCAGGTAAACCGCTTGTATTTGAATCAGCGCGTCAAAGCTGACACTAATACTAATGACGCCTTGTGAATCCATCGCTTAATGAACCAAACACTGATGAGAATTTTGATAAAGCTCTACGTTTTGGAAGACGTTTTACGATCTTTATTTTAAACTTTTTTTTCTTCAATGTCATTATTCATATTCAAATAAATTAATATATTATACTAATATTTGACAGAGGCAATAAATAGAAATACTAACTATCTGTAATAAGTAAAGAGCGTTCCCCGCACACTGCGTTATCTCCCCTTATCGCCCAGCATCAGACGGGCACGTAAAGTGGCTTGTAAAATAAGACGGCCCTCCCTGATACCCCTCAAGATCATCCAGAATCGAAAAGAATCTTTACCCAAGTGCCGGCCATAGGTCACTAACTTTATCGCACGACCGTAGTTTCTTCCTTCAATGACTTATCGACCTAGACCAGGAGCAAGAGGCTCCGGCTTGCGAAGCAAAACGGGCTGCTTACCATGTCGACAACGACGAAAGAAATGCGATGAGTCCCGGCCTATTTGCCTTGGGTGCGATAGAAACCATTTGACCTGTCAATGGACAGCTCAAAGTCTCCGTATACATCTCCTATTAGTCGCGACATCGGCCCTCTCCGCATAATCGCGATCGGTTTCAACATCCCCAACAGTTGGGTCGCCATCGCAGCAAGTCTATCCACCGCTCTCGCAGCCGGCGGCACAGTTAGCCTCATCTACGGAACCTTCGTTTCATGCGCCTTCTATGCCTGCGCCGCAGTGACACTCGCCGAACTAGCCAGTGTATACCCCACTGCTGGAGGCCAGTATCATTTCACCAGCATCTTGGCTCCTGAAAGGTACAACCGCCAGTTTTCGTATGTCTGCGGTATGATATCAACGCTGTCATGGACTATTAATGCTGCGAGCGTGGCTCTTATCGGGAGCCAGTTGTTCGTTTCTTTTCCTCAGTTCTTTAATGGCTATGAGCCGGAGCGATGGCATTTGTTTCTCATCTATCAAGGACCAAACTTGTTTTCACTCTTTTATAACTTATTTCTTCTCAAGCGTACAAACTGGATCCACGATTGCGCATGTATGTCAATGCTCGCCAACTATGTATCCTCTTTCTAACAGAGTCATGCAGTTGTCCTCACTCTATCAACTTTCTTCATCACATGCATAACATGTTTGTCTCGAAGCGAAAAGCAGTCTTCAGAGTGGGTATGGACAAACTTCGAGACCACAACTGGCTGGAATGATGGCGTTGCATTCATGACCAGCTTGGTAACACCCTGCTACATGTACGGCGGTCTGGACGCTGCCCTACATCTTGCTGAGGAGACGTTAAATGCGTCGCAGACGGTCCCGCGAGCTCTTCTGGCAACAATAGGCATTGGCTTTCTCACGGCGTTCACATTCGCCGTCTCCATGGCGTACTGTATCTCTGATCTGGATGGCCTCCTTACTTCTCCGTAAGTATATCTATCAGCCGTGGAGATTTATGACTAACCTTGTCAGAATGCCCATTTTTCAGCTTTGGCGTACCGCAACGCGATCAAATGCCGCCGGAGTAACTTTTCTCGTTTCCCTAACGATCATCGTTATCTTTGTTCTTACCGCCATCCAGCAAACGACATCTCGCCTGATATGGGCATTGGCTAGAGACCATGGCCTCTACCTCTCACACCACTTCTCTAAACTTTCACCAAAGCTTAGGGGTATTCCTACCAACGCACTTGTCCTCAATACCGTGCTGGTGTTCTTTTGTGGGTGCTTGTTTTTGGCTTCGACTGCAGCCTTCAATGCTCTTGTTGGCTCATTCCTCCTCTTGCAAATGATCTCATTTGCTCTACCAGCTGCCCTACTTATCTACCAGAAGCGTAGCTCAACCTATCTTCCCCGATCCCGTGGCTTTCGGGTTCCGGATCCTGTTGGGTGGATTTGCAAGTCCGGGACTATTGTCGCGGCTGTTATTGAACTTGTCTTCTTTGTGTTTCCTCTCTCCCTCCCCGTATCAGCCCTGTCCATGAGTAAGTTGCTTCGTGGTACCTAATACGCTTTTAGATAGTATACTAATAATTAAAAAGACTATGCCAGTGTCGTTTTGTTAATTCTCTTGTTGCTCTCGTTGGTGAATTGGTTCATGTTTGCGAAACAACATTACCAAGGTCCCCGGGTTGAGCTTATCCTAAACCAGAGCATATCTGCAGCTACATCTTTCGAAGAAGCTCAAGCAGTCGGAAATTTAGGCAAAGATACTTCAGGCAAAGATAAATGTACCATACCTTGAGAGATAATAAGGTTTAAAAGCCTCAATACGAATAAAGAGTCTGGTTCTGGTTTACAGTAAGGTATTGGGTTGGAGTTAATCAAATATTTCCCCTTAGTTTAAATCAATATCAATCCTACCTAATGCGGGAAGACTGGAATATGTGTAGCGGTAGAGATGATCTAATTTCCAGATAGGCAGTTAAACAGGCTGTGGCGGGAAGTTCCGGGGCCAATGGCACGGATCAGAGATCACAGCTGCTTACAATGCAGTACCCCTCTTTGCAAGCTCGGCACTTTGTCATTTACAACTTCCCTTTGTATTCCTTGCACAGTTCATTAAAAGAGGGCCTGTGACTCGGTATAGTCTATGCGTCAAAGACATTGACAGCCCAATATGTATTCGCAGTCGATAGGCACCGAGTCCTTCCGTCTCGTCTCTGTTACCATTGACTCCAATCGGCAACCCTCTCTGACCCTCCAGAAACATGAGATTTGCAGCCCTACGAGGCCGGAATACTACGCACTCTCCTATACGTGGAACCCCCCCTATACGGGCGATCCAGCATACTACGAAGACACTGACGTGCGCTACATTCTCCTCAACGGGTCGAAATTTGCTGTCAAGCCCAATCTTTACGATGCTCTGTTCCAACTCCACCATTCTTATCCCCGGATGCTATTCTGGATTGACGCCCTCTGTATCAACCAAAATGATTTACACGAGCGCAAACTTCAAGTGGGCATTATGGACCGAATCTTCGGAGGTGCCAGTCGTGTAGTTGTCTGGCTGGGGAAATCTTCTGATAAGCTTGAGCTAGGGCTCCAAGTTGCAGAACGCATAGCTGTCATCGCCTCTACAGCTTGCAAAGCCATCGTTCGGGAGCAGAGGTATCCCCACACCCATCACTTGGAGGAAATGAAAGAAGCCTATGGACTTGACCCGTTGAGCTTTAACGAGGCTGATGCCCTGGTTACGCTCTTCAGTTGCCGCTGGTTTGGGAGACAGTGGGTGATCCAGGAAGTGGCCCTAGCGAGACAGATCGATATCATGTGCAATGAAATGAGCGTCCCGTTTGACAAAATCGGGTCGACAGCGTTGTTCCTGCATCTAAGTGGCCTGCTTGTGGGAATTGGCAACTTGCTAGTCGCGGGCGGGAGAGACATGCGTTTGTTGGAAGACATGCACCTCATGCAGACCGGGAGAACTCAAATAGTCCGCGAATGGTGTAAAGGCGATCGTAGTGAGTGGAGGGATGTTTTACCTTTAATCGACTTTACAGCTGGAATTGTCGAGAACACTGTGGCCGTCGGTGAAAAAAAGGAAGGCATAGTCGGCGTTGTTCTTCTAAAGCTGCTCATGTGGCTAGTCGGTTTCGATTGCGGAGACCGTCGCGATACTATATACGGACTGGCAGGTATAATCAGTCACGTCGTCAGTGTTCACGGTCTTGATAGCATTCCCCAGAGACTCCAGCCGGATTATCGTCTCAATACAGCCACTGTGCTCCATAATGCCGCGACGGAGATTCTGCAAGCGACTGGGAGTTTGGCTCTTCTGGGTGTTGTCAAGGACCCAGCTCTACGTGAGACCGAGGGCCTACCGTCCTGGGTCCCAGATTATCCCCCGAGAATGGTGTTGAATCCAATGGCCGGGCCAAACTTCAAGTCTCTGGGTAAGTTTCACGCGTCGAAATCTATAAATACAGCCGGGTATGGTGTCAACTTCCATGTAGACGACAAGGTCCTGCGTGCTCGTGGCTTCCTCCTTGGTCGTGTCAAAGCCTTGGGCGAGTCTTTGCAACCCATGGTATCTGGTGGCAGCTTCTCCCAGTGCGCTGCGATGCTAGTCGACGCAGAGGAGACATATCGGTTCACGAACCAGCCCTTCGCGGAGGCATTCTGGCGAACATTGGTGTTTGATCAGGACTTATCCGACCGCCCAGCCAAACTCCCCACGACCAAGCATTTCCAAGACATGGTACTTATGATGATGGCTAAAAGAATCAGCGATGAGTTCAAATCTGGAGGATCGGAAGGTGTCGAAGCCTTTCTACAGACTTTGGAGGCTATGGACACGCTGGAAGCCAAACATCCAAAACAAAGCCCGTTCCCCACGACTAGGCTCCTAGCCTCATTCTGCAGTGGGTTTGGCTTCCTTCCCGAAAATGGGGACGATAAAGTATGGTCATCGGGACAGCAGATGGCTTGGATGGAGTCAAAGAAGAAGAACTTGGTGTTTATGTTCTCCTTGCTAAGCACTACGCTATTCAACCGGCGGCCAGCGATAACGGATGGAGGGTATTTGGCCTGTGTTTTTGACTCTACGATGGTAGACGATGAGATCTGGATTGTCTCCGGGTGTCCCACGCCGCTGGTTATACGAAGTAAGGGCCAACAGTACAGTTTGATCGGTGAGACTTATGTTCATGGCATCATGTATGGGGAGGCTATTCACGATGATAATGATTGGGTCCATCTGGAAATTGTGTAATCCCCAATCAAGAATTATCGGCAGAATGGAATTCAGTCTCGAACATGTAATACCCATAAAATGCAGGGCTCCCATAGGCGTAGTAGTTGTTCACTATTGATTCAATCTGGCACTAGCGATGGTCACTATTGACACTATTGAGCATTAGTGATTAAGGTGTAAATTAAGACTGACAACTCATCACAATAAAAGGCTGTGCAGCCCTAAATTAAAGATTAGACATTTTATCACTTTCTCTACAGTCTTTACCATACAAAGTCAATTGCAATGAGGGCGACGAGCTTTTCTCTTATATTCGTTGCGCTTACGCTTTGCGGCAGTGGGCACGCTGGCCCATGCAAGCCAAACCTCTCGTCTACAGCTCTTGTTGGCACCACTTCCACTGAAGCAACGATTTCAGGGTCCACGGAGATCTCGATAGCCACTTCTAGCGACCAGTCTTTGACGACTGATGCTTCTTCCATTATTTCAGAATCTATTTCTTCGACCGCCACTTCTGAACCCGAGTCTTGGACAACCGATTTGTCTTCTGCTATTTCCGAATCCATTGTCTCTACAGCTACGACGACAACGGATTCCCAATTTTCCTCCGCGACTGAGCTTTCCACTTCTTCTATCACTACGGAGACAGCCACTACGACTACTTTAGCTGAACTCTCCTCGATTGAGACTCTCACCACCACTACTGCAGAGGCGACCACTTCTAACGCTCCTACCACCACTACCACCACTGAGGAATCTGCGCCTCCTGGAATCCTCGCAAACCCCTCCTTTGAGGTTCCAAACTCTCTGGGAGTCTATACCGGATCTCCATGGGCTTTGCTAGACGGCGACTTTCCAATGTCAGTTAGTATCAAATCTGGACTTGGCCATACAGGCTCCCACTCAGCGTACGTACCCCCTGATGCACAAGAGCATTCTCCTTGAAAGACGTACTGACGCGACCAACGTAGATATTGGTCAATTACGGACACCGATTCCAGTGGACGCATCCAGCAGATGGCCGCCTTGGAGGCAAACCAGGTGTACTCGCTATCGTTTTGGTGGTACATCGACAGCGACGTGCAGCCACAAGGTCTCAATGGATGCTCTGTACTTATTTTACAAAGAAGTGGACAGTCCAATCTTATCCCTGGCACGCTGGACCTCTCGACGACGTTACCTCTCAAGACCTGGACGAAATATGACATAAGCTTCAATTCTCAGACCCTTGCTCCAGCCATGATGACATTTATTGTCAGTTGTTCGGGTAGTGCAGGTACTGGACTCAAGTTAGCTATTGACGATATCGATCTGGTAAAGCAGTCTTAGGATTAGCGTCATGCTACATTTGAGAGTTTGCAATTGCACTACGACTTGGAGACTATACCAGACAGCTCCCTCTTCATATGAGACATTCTACCTATATATTTTCTTCGTTTATATTATGTTAGACCTTCTGATTAAGCTACATATTGTTTATCATCGCTGGATGCTTAGCGAGACCACCTTAGATATATTTTCAAATTATTCGATTTATTCATTTACTAATTATCTGAAAACACTACTCACAATGGCACTGGCTCGATAACCCTGGCCTCCACAAGCGCATTCTCATTACTTGGGTCAATAGTTCCCATCGTTTGCCTCATTGATGCAGATCGTTGAAAGATGACAGCTTGCATATCGCATGATCATGAGTCTAGAGCTAAAGCAGACATATGTTAAGGAAGATTGAAGGCCAGATTCAACAGGCCCAAAGTGCGAATTTCCTCTAAACTTACCCTCTATAGACTAGCCCAGCCACTCCAGCGTTCCGGACACACATGGCTTATTTGCCAATAGTAAAGGGATATGTCTTGATTTAAAATTCTGTTAAAAATCGCTATCTGAGAGATCAACGAGACGATATTAGTCTCGAGATGCAATCGTTGCGTGACAGGGTACGTGTCGTCCAAGAACCAAATCATGCTTCAATTGTTCAAATTATTCCAAGTATCAGATAAATGTTGACGCTCAGTAATACTTGCACGGAGACAAGCCTCTTTATTAATATAATTATAGGCTACGAATTATCTCAACCGTCATTGTGACATTCCGTACAGTAGTCAATGTGAATCTTGCACGAGTTTGACAAGTCAATATTGCCACAACGTGTCAACCCATCCTGCTGTCGTCGCCTATCACAAAGTTAGCATATATCTGTCACACATAGCCCGAGTCAACTTACAGATCCTTAATGTCCTTGCCCTTCATTCCAATACCATAGTCATCACAAGAGAACTGAACCGTACAACCAGCCTTTCCAAAAGTGAGCACCTTAAGAATACTTCCCATGCGCTCATAGCGAGAAACATAGTCAGTATACAAGGTATCATCCTCAAACTTATTCAGCGCAGCTTCACAAGCTCCAGCCACAGCGTTGCGCACGTTCTTGTCTCCACTGCTGCAGATACTTGATCCGTCGCCGTTCCAGTTTGTAGCGGTGGGGAGAGGAGTTGACACAGTAGATGCTTCGCCGAGGCCGACGGTGGCAGTGACTTTGATGGTGTCGACGGTGAAGTAGCTAAGCGAGTAGGACTCGTAAACGAGAACGGTACCAGCGTCAGTGCGGGTGAAGGGCTCTTTGAAGATAGTGGGCTCGGGGGCAGGAGGGGGCGTTGTGTACAAGCTCATAGGGAATTCAGTGTAGTCCGCGCACTGGCCTGAGATCATGGGCGCTGTGACGGCGTATCGCTCGCCGTCGCTGGTGGTCTCGCAGTTACAGTAGGGGGTCTCAACACGAGGGCCGCCGCGGGGAATGCAGGGGTAGTAAGTGCGCATTGTGGTGGTTGCAATAGTAGAGGTGATCATGTCAGAAGATGTGAGCTGGGTTGTAGTCCCGTCGGAAGTTGTACCAGAAGACTCGTTGGAGGACTCTGTGTTGCGGGTAGTGGTGATGAGAGTGCTGGGGATGGTAGTGGTTCGCTCAGTGGTAGCTTCTGAAGAAGTCTCCTCCGTCTTGGTGTCGCTGGTAGTCTCAGCTTCAGTGGAAGTAGCCTCGCCAGTGGTCTCAGTACCAGTAGACGAAGCAGTAGACTCTTGAGTGGTCGTAGCTCCAACACCCAGTCCCTCATCCAAAGCATCCTCAACAGCTTCGACAGTCTCCTCATCGGGCTCGGAGTCAAAGTCATCAGGGATATCACTCTCCAGCTCTTCAATATCAAGCTCCTCACCCTCCTCGGCCTCAGCAGACACGGTCTCGGTGGCAGTGGCCTGTGTACCAGTTGCGCAACTAGCGACGGTAGGGCAGTCACCAAATTCGGTGTGAGTAACCGTCCCGTCGGTGGTGTAGTACGAGATAGTCCTGGTGCAGTCCTCGATCTCAACAGCGGAGCAAGCCCCAGTAGTAGTGGTAGCCTCAGTGGTCTTGACGGTGGTCTCAGCTGTCGAGGGCTCAGCAGTTGAGTTCTCCTCCTTATTGGTAGACTGCTCTTCATCTTCCTTCTTGGTCTCGTTCTTGTCATCCTCGCCATCTCCCTCGCCACCACCACCAGGAGTACCACCGCCAGCTCCAACAGGGTTGATACCAGGAGGAGGGGGAAGGATACCAGCCGGGAGGTTACCAGAAGGCTTCCAGAACCAACCACCAGGGAAGATGACAATAGCAGCACCACCATCGTCAGTAGTAGTGGTGGTACCAGTGAAGTCTGAGAAGTCCTTGTCCTGCTCAGGGAGATAAGTTACTACAGCGCCGTTGGAACCAGTGACGATACCATCCTCAGTGGTGGTAGGCTTGGGAGGAGCAGTAGTCTTCTCAGGCTCATTGGGAGCACCGGTCTGACCAGGTTCGTTCTTCGATGTTGGTTCGTTTGAGCCAGCGTCCTCCGTGGTGGGCTTTGGACCAGGAGCCTGAGTGGTAGGCTTCTCAACCTCCTTGGACTCGGTGGTAGGCTCGGGCTCTGGCTTCTCCTCGGTCGTGGGCTCAGCCTTATCGCTGGTGGACTCGACAGGGACTTGAGCCTCCTCAGAAGTGGAAACCTCAGGAGCCTTCACCTCGGTAGTAGACTCAATCACTGGAGCAGGAGCAGAGTCAGTTGAGACCTCGGGTGCCTCATGGGTTGTAGGCTGAGCAGCTGCCGAGGTTTCAGTGGTGGCGTCTGGGATGGGGAGCTGAGTGGTGGGCTCAGTCGCCTGGGTGGTAGGCTCGGCGACCTCAGTCAACCCGGTAGACAGAACAGGCGGCTGGATGCCAGTTGCAGCATCAGTGGAAACTGTAGTGGCCTCAAGAGGAACACCAGAAGGTTCGGTCGAGGTCAGGTCCACAGGCGCACCGCCAGTCTGAGTAGAAACAAGCGGGGGTTGGATATCAGTGGCGTCAGTAGTAGCCTCAGTTACAACACCGGGGAGCTCTGTTGTGGTTTGGTCAACGGGAGCGACGTTGGTGGACTGGGTTCCAGGCTCAGTCTCTTGTGTGATGGGGTTGGGGAACACGGGATGACCAGTGGCGGTGTTGACGGGGATCTCATTGTTGGTGGTAGCAGTATCAGGCAACTGCTCGGGCTGAGAAGATGTCTCAATATCAGCACCAGTAGACTTAGTTGTTCCAAATGGTGGAGCAACATTTGTTGTAGGCTCTACAACCTGACTACTGTCGTTGCTCGAAGCAGGAGCAACATTGATCTGAGTTGTTTCTTCATCCGCAGAAGTGGTAGGAACCTCCACTTGCGCGTCTGAAGTAGCAGACGAAGAAGGTTGGTCAACAACAGCTTCTGAAGTCGTTGTCTCAGGGAGAGCAACCTCAGTTGAAGGCGCCACAAAACCCAAGTCCGTCGAAGTCTCAGTACCTGTCGTCGTAGAAAAGTCCCGCGCAGAAATCCCCGACAACGACGTCGCAAGACACAGCGCAAGAACGCGCAACTTCCAAGGCTGCTGCATTATTGTAACGAACGTGGCAAAAAAGAGCGAATGACTATACCAGCATGAATGAATGAATGAGTATAATCTAAAACGAATGAAAGAATGTCCGTAGAGAAGGCAAGATGCAGTGACAGAGGGGAGGGCTTTTCATGAAATGAATGTACCATGAGGATATACCCGTCATGGCTGGTAGTGGAGCTTAATCTATCGATCCTTGAAACAAGTCAGCTTCATTAACTTACTTGAAACGTTGTGGAGCTGCTGATGCTCAGCCTTGTTGGGAGACTTGGGGCCGTGCATTTGAGAATGCAACGGGAAGGACTCGGTGAAATTGAGTTGGATCTTGAACCTGGTAAGCCAAGGCTGATTGTAGATATCACAGTTGCATTGAGAATTTTATCTCGGAGCTATGTTATGCTTATTGGGTGTCGTACGCCTTTGCTGTTATGGAGATGGTGAGATGGAGCGCGCATGGTGATCCATCCGAGAAAGCAATCCTTCGCCTATTACTTCCTAACCAGTCAATCAGTGCATCTCATTGAAGTACAGTGATTTGCCTATTTACAGTGAATCCATATCGATTGCTTGCACAATCTTGTACTGTCATTTGCGCCATCTCGACTACGTCAGATAACCATAAATCCTTCGCTCACAATAGCGCACTCTAAAATCTCAGCACACATCTCCTATATCATGGGTATGCGAAAATAATTGCCGACAATTACCTTGTGAGGCACAGCCAGAGGATCGACAATAAGCGAAATACACAGCAGCACGGAAGGTGGAGAGTCTTATTCTTCATCCACTGACTGTTTGTTCATGACCAATTATTATGGAGTTTCATATCAAATTCAGGGGAGCTGAAGCTGGACCAACGCATTGTCCGGCCGGGCCGATACTCAATGGTCTGTTCATTCTTTAGTGAAGTCTCTGAGACTCGTCAATCAACGTAGGATCGAAGGATGAAACCCCCAGGGCTGATTTGTGGGGGTGTCATCTTGATAGTGGAGGCGTAGCTTATGCCAATTTACTGCAGGGGCTGCATGGAGATAAACATTCAAGGATAAGACACTCTCTACCATTTCATCAGAACGTAATATACATACATACATTATCATTCGTTTTGGTTGTCCTTCAGTCATTCGCTCTTTGTCGCGTTCTTCCTAGGCGCAGTCACTCTTTACAGTACCCTATTACTTTTTGTCTATTATGCGTTTCTCCAGCTTATTGCTGGCCGCTGGTCTATCCAGCTCTGCACTCGCAGTCGAAGCATCACTAGATCCATGGGAGATCGACCCGAGCTGCAATGGCTTCGAGAACGACATCAAGGATGCTCTGACGCAGTCAATTGATCTTGCTGAGGCTGCGAGAACCAGTCTTGAGTTTCTCCTTGCAAAGATGCCGGACCGAAACTCCGATCCTGACGGTGCTGTCAAGTGGGCGCGTATCAATGCTGCTGCGTTTAGCATCTTTGGATTCATGGGTAACCCCAAGGGCCACGATGCTGACACGCAGAAGTACATTGAGGATCTGAGAGGTTTGCACTAATCATCTCGGATAATTAACTGTCATTGCTAACATTGACAAGACATTTACGCCAAGACGTCCAACACTCTTCCCTCGTCTCAAAATAACCCTGCCAAAGGCTTCAGTCCAATCCTCTCCCAGAAACCCAACGCCAAGCCCTTGATCGTCTGCGGTGACGATGTCTTCCAGTGGTACGACGTGGACCAAGAGCCCGAGCCCGGTGTTGGTAGGGTTAGAGACCAGCCAGCTGTAAGCCGCTACATCCAGAACGGCGGTCAAATCGCAGGTGCCTTTTATTACGCCAACCGCTGGGCCTTTAAACCGGAAAAGAAAGATTCCGTCGAGTATTGCATTGGCAACCGAGAGGCTGTTATTTCGTCGAGCGATGATATCGTTATTATATGCCCCAAGATGACGTCTGATGCTGGAAGGGCGCGCGTTACACCTCGACAGTATAAGACTTCTGCTGCGCTGGGTGATCATATCATGACGAACTGGGTGTCTAACCCAACCCAGCTTTATCACGAGCTCATGCATTGGTTCGGCGGTGTGGACTCCATCTTGAATCACCGTAAGTTCACTACCCATGAGAGTGTATGGCATATCTAACATATTCTACGCAGTCATCAAGGATCAAGTCGCTGTTAACGAGAAAGGATTCTTGAGATACAAGCACAAGGTCACGGGCGAGGTTGAATACTACACCCGTACTCCATCGGAACAAGAACTTAGGCAGAAGCAGCAGAGAAAGCAGGCAACTTGTAAGTTAAGCCAACTTTACTTGGGAAGACATGCTGACTTTTTCTAGATGGCCTTCGCTGGATCATGAACTTGGCGCGTACTTATAAAGACAAGAATGGCAACAAAAGCCCTTATTCTGGTCCCAAGCTGGCTACTAAGAACGCTGACTCGTTGGCACTCTTTTCCTTTATGATGTAAGTGAATCAACTGATACAGAAATCGTCGCAATTTCTAATAGAAAATTAGGTATCTGGATCAATTTGACTGGTCCAAGGACGGTGAGGCTCGAGATTTTACCCGCCTCAAACAGAAGTTGGGGTTGCCTTAGTTACTGCCAAGAGTTAGACAAGTTGGATAGAATATGGCGTATTACGCAAATAGCAATGTAAAATAATATGCACTGTTGAAAGATTAATATGTCACTTTTTAATGTAGAATTCGCAGCCAATTGCACTGCACTAGCCTGTAGTATGTTTGCGGCACATACCCTACCTCAAGTAGACAATAACAACAGAAAGCACAAGAAAATCCAACAGCAGAGTTATAATCTTATGTAGATCGATAATTGCACTTCCTCACACGAGAATTAGGTGAATTCTCCATCTTTTGCGGCGGAACCTGAAACAACGATAATTTGCTTGCCTTTCACGTGACTGTGGGTTAATTAATCTCATTCGCCTACTTCTCTCACTCACTCATTCTCAACATCTCACTCCAACATGGCGCCTTCAAGTCCAATACCTCCCCCAGTCGATTTCCCATCACCAGACTTTTCTTTCAGTCCAGGCAACTCACCAAGCTCTGACTGTATTCTCCCCGTCACTTGTTTCGTTTCGACATGTGCTGATATTTGAGCAGCTCCCGGTCCAGCTCATTCACCATACTTTGGACCAGATCGCGACTGGCGAGATTATAGACACTTGATCCCAACGCTGCCGTCTACGCGAACTCGTGCACTTACACCGCCGGGCTTCAGTGATGATGAGGTTAAGAGTCTGCAGCGACCAGCTGCGACCTTCCAGCAATCGCTCTGGTTCAAGGTGCCTGCTAATCTGAGACGCGATATTCTGAGATTGGCGTTTGGAGATAGACGTCTTCATATGCATCTCGCCTTTGACCCTTCTGTTTGTAACACAGACCTTGAACTGGATGGGCTCAGTGCTCCAGATGAACAAGCCGATCCAGGGCATCCACAGGGAAAAGTTTGGTCATGGAATGGATGCATCTGCGTTCGAAAGTATGACCCAACGCTAGGGCCTATGACGCGCGGAGGCCTCAATCCAGGTCCTTGGATCGATCGCTGCTGTGATCCGATCAATGTCCCGAAACCACCGCCTGGAAATATCGGCATCATGGGTTGGCTGCAGTCCTGTCGGCAAAAGTACGTCAGCATTCCCTATCTATCTATTAGCACTGACTAACACTGCGAGAAGCTACGCAGAGGCAATTGATATTCTCTACTCGACAAACACCATTGTTATCTCCGGCGAAGCAACAATCACTGAACTCCCATCGCTTATACCCTCCTACCATCTCGCCAAGATAACCTCTCTCGAGATCAAAGCCCCCATCACCAAAGACAACGTCCTCGAGGATGTCACAAACCTGATTCTTCCCAGCTCTCGATTCCCAAACCTCAAGCGTCTCTACGTCTCAGTAGAATGGTGCGGCGCGGGTATCTACCATCCAGACCCAGATGAACTAATCGCGTCATTCGATACCCTGGCGCGAGCAGTCAAAGACTGCTCTTTCGCTATCCCCATGGAGTGGTTCTCGCGTATCTCGTGGGGTCAGATGCGGAGCGCAACTACAGGCCGACAAATCACCTACAGCCAGTTTTGGCGGACGCTCGGAAATGCCGAGGGAGATGAGGATGGGTATGAGGGCGGGCTTGATGTCGTACAGCTACCTTATGCTGATAGCTATCCGAGGCCTCCGTATCATCTGGAGAGTCCTGGTGCTGGGTATTGGATTCTGGAGGCGAGTGAGATGTCGTTGAGTACGCATTATGATTTTCTAACTGGACATTACAATGATGACTGAAGCGGCTGAAGATACAACCCGTTGAGGTAGAGAAGGATCTACAGTTATCTGACCACCGAATAACAGATACTTTTATAAAAGCACCCCTGTGAAAGTGGTGCGTTAACATTCTGTGATCCTAGTCGTGGATACTGTATCCTGCAGGCGAGTGAACGCCCGTCAAGTGAAGTTTACAATGATTGATCGGCGGTATGCTTCCGACTAAAACAGTCACTTGAAACTAAGAATTGTGGCTTGGCATCAGCTGACATCAAAACATCACTGGCAACATCCTATGAAAAGCGATGTATCAATAGTCTGTATTTCCGATACACCCTCAAACTCTCGCTTCTATATCCGAGGTGTCCACCTGCAACCATAAAGTTCGTCTGACTGATCGAACAGTAAGCATAGATTACGTAGATCGTGGATCCCAAATTCCCACTTATTTCCTGGCTTTGGTTGACCTAACGCTAGGTAGCTAAGCCTCGGGCCAACTGCCGCCGATGGGGTAGTCTAGCCAAGGAGCGGGGTGAAGTGCACTACCTATTATTTGGTCGGCAAGTGCACCTTATCTACTGATTTATATAAACACTGCCTCAACCGTTTCCGCCATTCCCGGATCTCCTTTACCTCTACGTTGAAGTTCTCAATCAACCACTGCTCACCTCATTTATCAGTCTTCATCATGGCGCCATCAGAGGATTACCAAAACATCTTTCACTGGGCCGAGACCCAAAAGGACGGGAGCATCCCCTCCTTTGCGACTCGAAAGAATGATCCGTATACGTATCTCTCTGGCTTCAATAACCACCATGAATCAGAGGCTATTCCTGGGACTATCCCCCAGGGACAGAATAGTCCGCGATGTGTCAGATTCGGGCTTTATGCTGAGCAGATGACCACGTCGTTTGGTGCTTCTCGTCAAGCTAACAAGAATTCGTGGCTGTACCGCGCGAGACCTGCTGTTGCTCACCAGGGATTCGTAAGTGTCAAGGACTCTGGGAATTACTGTTACTGACGTGGGTAGACGGATATGCCCAAGGTTGAAGGGACGGAGAGCTGCTTTCTGCCTCTTAACCCTGCCGTCAGAATCTCACCAACTCAATTAGCATGGGTACGTGAGCCGACAACCTAACTCTATTACTATCGGCGGCTAACACCCCAAGCTCCCCTTTGACATCTCCGAAGGCACCGACTTCATCTCTGGCCTCCGCACTATCGCCGGCTCAGGTACATCCCCCACCCTTCCCCATCCAACAACACTAACATACCCCAGGCGACCCTACCCTCCGCGAAGGTCTCGCAACACACATCTTCTCCGCCACAAAGAGCATGGAGAAGCGCGCCTTTGTAAACTCGGACGGCGACTTTCTCATCATCGCACAGCAAGGCAATCTCGACATCCAAACTGAATTCGGCAATCTCTACGTCCAGCCCGGTGAGATCTGCGTCATCCAGCGCGGTCAACGCTTCAAGGTCGCTGTCGAAGGACCAACCAGGGGCTATATCCTCGAAGTCTGGGGCTCGCACTTTGACCTTCCTGAGCTGGGACCTCTAGGCTCAAACGGCCTTGCTAACGCGAGGGACTTTTTGTACCCCAAGGCTAATTACACTGTTACGCGTGATGATCCATGGGAGATCGTGTATAAGCTCGGCGGGCGTTTCTTTAAGAGCACGCAGAACCACTGCCCTTTTGACGTCGTCGCTTGGCATGGGAACTACGCGCCTTATAAGTATGATCTCACCAAGTTTGTCAACGTTGGGTCTATCTCTGTTGATCATATTGATCCGTCCATCTTTTGCGTTTTGACAGCTGCTTCGCGCGATGCGAATGCGCCGTTGGCGGACTTTCTCATCTTTTCGCCGCGTTGGGATGTCGCGTCGCATACGTACCGACCACCGTATTATCATCGCAATGGAGCTTCGGAGCTGATGGGGCTTATTTATGGAGAGTATGCAGGACGGTCTGATGAGTTTCAGCCTGGTGGTGTATCTTTTGAGTGCGGCTGGGTTCCTCACGGTGTAGCCTACGAGGTAAATCCCTTCACATCATCTTCCATCACACTCATACTAATATCTTTCAGGAATTCAAAGCAGCATCCGCTCAGCCCCCGCCACAGATGCAAATCTCCAAGGGCGCAGTGGCATTCATGTTTGAGAGCTGTAGACAATTGACCATCACAGACTGGGCGTGGAACAGCAACAAGAAGCACGAGCACGAGCCCAAGATGTGGGATAACCTGGTTGACAACTTTTCCGAGCACCTTGATGAGATTAATGAGATCTTGGGGAAGAAGACCCTGTAAAAGTCGTGGGGGAGAATGTCACGGCAGAAAGACAATTGCAAATGGATTGGTTTGATTGGGTTCGGCAATTTTTTTAAAGCATGAAATTGATCCACTGTTTTTGGGGGGAGTGCAGAAGCTCAAGGCTTCCTCGGCCTCCGAGGTTGACAATATTAGCAGATTGCTAGTATAGATTTATAGTGAGACGTGCTTATATTATTTTGGTGTGCTTTTCGCGTCCGTATTCGTACGGGGAGCAGGACTGTACTCCACTAAGTAAATGCATCATCCAATCACTGATGAGATGTTTCGGGTATCTTTAATAGCTGTGGGCCGGGTTAAGCTCTTCCGTGGACTTGAGAATGGGTCGATATCAATTGATGACATTTCTACATTAATAAAAGCATCAACATCGTCACTTTCACTCACTGACCAAATACTCCAAACCAACACTCTCACTAAATTACTCACTCATTATTCTCAACTGTCCCTCAAAATGAAGGACCCAAAAACACCAGAATACGAATTCGGCGGCCCGTAAGCACCCCCCTCACCTTCTCCCCTTCATCACTAACTCCCACCAGCATCGGCGCCACAGGCATCGTCTTTGGTCTTCCAATCCTCATGCAGCTTCTCTATCTCGGCTGCAACGATATTTCAGGGTGTCCCGCGCCAGCTCTTCTTGACCCAAAAACATTGACGTGGCAGAAATTCAAGGAGCAAACGCCTTGGCCGAAAGAGGGCATTTGGGGATTTATGAGCTGGGAGGTCACGGGGTGGCTTTTTGCTTATTATTTTATGAGTCTGGTGCTTTATCGCGTTTTGCCGGCGCAGGAGGTTTATGGGACGAAATTGAGAGAGTCGGGAAAGGCCCTCAAGTATCGCTTCAATTGTAGGTGTTTCCTTTGGTTGCATTGCTTGGGGAGTGAAACTGACAAAATCGTAGCCTTTTCCTCAAGTGTTGTGCAATTGGTCGCCTGCGCTGTTGGGACTTACCTCTATGGCGCTGAATTTCCAGTCTGGACCTTCATGACCACCAACTATCTCCAACTCCTCACCACCAGCACCGTCCTAACCTTTATCGTCTCACTCTACGTCTACATCGGCAGCTTCTCCGTCAAGAAGGGCAACCCCGAACTGCGCGAGTTAGCTAGAGGCGGACACACCGGCCGCATCATCTACGACTTCTTCATCGGCCGTGAACTTAACCCTCGCGTCACACTTCCTATTTTCGGTGAGATTGACATCAAGTCTTGGTTGGAGATGCGCACTGCTCTTACAGGCTGGATCTTGTTTAACGGTGCCTTTATCGCTCAGCAGTATCGCAACTACGGCTATGTTTCCGACAGTATACTGGTCATCGCTACGGTGCAAGCTTACTACGTGCTTGAGGGCCAGTACTCAGAACTTGGACTGTTGGTTATGATGGACATCACGCAAGATGGTCTCGGATTTATGCTTACTTGGGGTAACATGGTCTGGGTCCCCTTCCTTTACTCGACTCAGTGCCGCTACCTCTCTGTCTACCCCGTTCATCTGGGACCTATCGGTGTTTCCGCTATTTCCACTGTCTTTGCAATCGGGCTCTACATCTTCCGATCCTCCAACAACCAAAAGGCTCTCTTCCGCAAGGATCCCAACCACCCTGCTTTCGCAAACATGACCTTCATCCAGACCAAGCGCGGAACCAAGCTTTTGACCGGCGGATGGTGGGGAATGGCTCGCCACATCAACTACTTTGGCGATTGGCTTCAGTCTCTTCCTTTCTCGCTGCCAACGAAGCTCGCTGGTTATGTCATTCTGCCAGCTGGTAGTGCTGTAGCTGGAAACGAGGTCGTCAAGATGCTGGATGGTCGTTTGGTGACTCCGGATGGCGCTGCGCCTTGGGGCATGCTGTTTACTTACTTTTACTCAGCTTGGTTTGGGTTCCTGCTTATTCACCGGGAGAGAAGGGATGATGCTGCTTGCATCGAGAAGTATGGCAAGGATTGGGATGAGTATAAGAACAAGGTTAGATACAGGATCTTGCCTGGCGTGTACTAATTCCCGTAATTGTGACGGCGAGAAAAGATGATAGCTTTAAATACCTAGGCTTATGAAAAAGTTTTCTGAGTTCTTAGATGTACGAATTTACAAAATATTACACACGGAATGAGAAACTAAGCATAATGGAATGGCTAAAATGCTACGGGTGTGCTGAGGCAAAGACTTTAATAATCGAAATAATTTCATGGCGCATTCTAGTTCCTTGTCTAGATATCTATATTGCTAGATTATACTAGGATAAATACGTAATAATTACATGTTTTGAGGTTATCCAGGGTATGTGACGCGTCTCCACGCGAAGGAATTATACCCCGCATGACAAAACGCGTAGTCGATTTAACTGCCGAAAGATTGTTGGTCAGCGACATGCTCTTATCTTATCAGCGATCGAACTTATCTTATCACCATTCGAGGAGCTGAAGCCCAACCTGAGATTCACGGTCTTGAACCCAAAATCGCTAATTATCAGCAAGCATTTTAATTCCCATGGCTACAATTGCGCCGCAGTGCCAGGCACGGACATTGAATTCTATACTGTGTAATGGATGAGGTTCACATACTTAATGACAGGCACTGCGATTCCCTGATCAGCAGCGATGCACGGAAAAGGCCACTCACGCAAATGAGCTGTTCTGCCTCTTGCATGCAAGACAAGCCCACGGCCTGTACATTGGCTACAAGAGGCGAAATGCTCAGCTTGATGCTCTCGATAAAGACCCGCCTAATTACCTGGCAGAGACGCATGTCCCGCTGGCCAATGATGACTCTAGCGGTGTCAGCGACAGCAAAGAGATGGAGGAAGTTGTTGATCATCTCCACGTTAAATGGAACACCCTCAATCGAGTCATTGAAGCTCGCAGGAAGCATCACGCTCATTTCTACTCCATCAGCTACGACTATGGTCACCAAGCATATATCGACAAGCTCGTCAGCCACCGCCACATCGTCCTTCTGGCCCTTGGTCGAGCCCGGAAGCGACTCATGGCTATTCTGTACACGAAAGAGCAATGGTCTCATGGGTGCGCGATGCACAAGACGACGAAGAAGCAAACCGCGAGAAAGAGCAGAAGAAACTCAAGCCAGAAGCTGCTCTGTTCAAGCGTCACATGAAGCAGATGGAAGCAAGAATGGAATTGATGCGCAAGAGGGAGGAGCAGAAACTTCAAGATGCCTTCCTCGAGGAAGCATACCGAGAGCGAATGGCTATGAATGAAGACGCAGATGATGAGGCCTGGGATCCTATTGAGGACATGGAGGATGAGCAGAGACATCGATACATTGACTTGATAAGCACTTCTTGTGGATGGAAGTTGAAGTCCATGAAGCTACTGCTGAGAAGCCCGCTTCGACTGATGCATCGTCGATCACACCTGCAGAAGAACCTGCACCCGCTGAGGAGGCCCCCGCGCCTACCAAAAAGCTGAAGAACAAGAAGAAGAATAAAGGGAAGAGTGATGCTGCCGCCAACAGCTCACCACTGGAAGAACTTCAGAATCTTTTTGGACATAAGAAGCTCCTTTCCATGCAGGCCAGCGGCAAGCACAGCACCGAGACTGAACTAAAGGAGCCGGATAAGAAGAACATCAAGACTGAGGAGGAGATGAGAAAGCGACTGAGTCAGGGCGTCAAGAAAAACCTGGACAACATCTCTGGCATGCAACTCGTTGGTACTATCGAGAACCCTCATGAAACATGGGACAAAACTGCTCCAATGGAAGACGGCGAGATTGACGAATTGATCCGAGACATTCGGGAGATTAAACTCCTCCTCTTCTGCCGTCTTGTTCTCTTACAAGCATCTCCCCTCCCCGCTGCCCTTCGAGCTACAACTGTCCAAGAATTCCTCGATGACACTTCCGTCACAGAAGCTGATCTCTGAGATCTCTGCCTCAAGGTCGCTGAACCAACTCTGCAAGACATCCGCGACGCATGTGCCGATTTCGCCCGGGGCGACAAAGCAGACGATAACCTCCCCGCCCAAGACGAAGACGACGACGACGACGACGACGACGACGACGATGAAACTATGGAGGAGCTTTTGCAAGGCGATAAGCGATATCATCATCTCCACACTGATGATTGGTTTAAGGAACGAGTGATCAAAGAAGTCGAAAGCCATCGATTTAAGAAAAAGGCCAAGAAATTGAAGCGTCAGAGAAAGACAAAGGTTACCATCTGTGGGAAGAGTATCTGAAATCATGCTAGTGAGAATGCCATGTCTCGCGATGGATGGCTCCAATTGTCCGTCATGGCCAAGGACTGCGATTTAAAGCATGCCATCCAACTTTGCAGAAACTGGTCCGAGTTCTCTGATCTTAACCTGCTCACGCTGTGGTAGTACTTCCCAGCATCGAACTGGACGTCCTGGGGCCAAGACCGCTTCATGCAACAGCTCCAACAGCTAGGGTTCTTCCCCTACTTCACAGACTTTGACGCAGACAAGTATAGTCATCATCATCAGATCGGCGGACGAAGCCAAAGTCGTCGGCAGCATGATATCGTTGAGACGAGGAACATTCTCGTTGGAAACATGAAGCGGAATGATCCTGTTACTAGACGCTTTTTGCAGTATCTTCTCATGCGGAGGGGAGAGCTTCTTGTCATGGTGCGGGATGGCAAGACTGGGCGTGTCATTACTGCGCCGGATGATGAGCAGCTCTGGACGTATCGGAAAAAACAAGGTCTTGGAAGGGCGTCGAAGAATGACTGGTTTAACATTTTAGAGGTTGGGCCTGATTTTATGAAGTTGACGGATATTCTGAGAGAGTGGAGGTTTGGGTCTGATGATTACTATGATGTGTTTATCTGGGACTTTGTACCCGGCGAGCCACACATGCACCTCTAAACATTGTCGTCATGGTAAGCCCCCCAATCCCCAGCTTGTTCACTATCTCTGACTCTGGCTAGGAAGTTCGTAATGCCTGGCGAATGAGAACACCTCGCGACATGTACGTCCACATGGAATCTCTCCTCCGCAGCCTCCACCGCAACGAAAAGACCATGCGAACCCGCCAGATAAAACCCGGCGAGGACCTCAAAAGCCTTTGGGACACCATCACAGACGAAAGATCAGAATTCCGACTCTTCGACGTGAGCAACAAAAAGGTCACCGTGCGCAAAGACACCGAACTAGCTGAATCACCATACATGTTCTACAACAAAGCCAACGAGGTCGAAGACGCTATTCTCTTCCCTGACGAACTAACCTCTGACAGAAAGAGTGTTGCGTTCCGGGAGATTAGGAACGGTGTTGCGAGTATCGAGGATGGCATTCTGCCTAGTACCGCTAGGCACTTTGTCAAGGGGCTGGAGGCTATTAATAAGGGAAAAGATCCGATGAAGGCGATGCGTATGGCGAAGCATGATGATGAGAATAATATTTGGGGTCTGCCCAAGGTCTGGGAGACGGCGCTTTTGCAGGCGAGGAGTGATAAGTTGAAGAAATCGCAAAAGGCACTTCTTCAGCGGACGGGGCTGTTGAATTCGTATAAGACGCTGTCGTATGATCGACGGCTTGAGGAGTCTGATCCCATGGAGATGATGGAGCGAGACAGGGCTTTTAGTAAGTATTTCACTTGGTCAGAATGATCGAGACTAACAGGAACAGGCTTCAAGGAGTCTTTTCACGCTGGAGATCTCGAATCAGGGTATAACGCCAAATACAACCTCCTCCAAGAAACACTCCGCGCTATGCTCAAGACGCCTCACGTAGGTTCAACAGATTGGATCTTTTTCATAGCCGAGATTCTCGAATGGCTTGACCTTCGCGGCGATTACGACGACTACGTCCAGGATCCGCAGTATCCCTGGCCACATAGCTTTATCGTGCAAGACGTCGTCCAAGCCTTCGCCATGATCGCCATTTTCTTCTCAAACTCGGATGTTGCAAATTTACCGACCATGTTTGTCAACTCAAGCCAGTGCGACGAGTTCAGAAAATCAGGAGTCTTTAATCCCAAGGAACGGAGCAAAGTGCGGCCTGATCGAAGGACGAGAACGAGCTATAAACTTAGGGAGAAGGAGTTCTAGAAGGAGTGGAAGGAGTTTTATAAGACGGAGAGATACTTTGGGGATGTGTACCCCATGGAATGGAGTCTCGCAGTCCGTCCTATCATCGCTCATTGTTCGTCGTCCCTTACTGCTACAAGGCATTACTAACGAGTAACAGTGTATCGAGCTGGTGTTATAGGCCCAGCGTATATGCAAAACCATCCCGAGGTTGTTCTCGGCATGGTAACAGCCAACACCGAACCCCACCGGCCCGACAAACTCGACCTCTTCATCAACTACCAAGACCAATACGGCAACTTCCCCATAACACACACCCCCAGCTTCGTCGACCCCTCCAAATGGCCCCAAGTAATCCCCACTGCCCGCACATTCTCCTCAAAGCATCCCACCGCTCGTTTCGCCCTTCTACGTCTCTGGTCAGCACCGCACTACTACCCCTTCATGGTAGGAATGTTCACCCGCAGAAACACAAGCTTCCTCGATAGTCGCGGCCGATCGTGGGAGTGGAAGTTTGTCCCGAAGGATATGCCTGGTAGTGAATTCAGTGCGCACCACACCACGGGGAAGAGGCTGGATGTGCTGAAGGATAAGTTTGGGGATAGGGTTGTGCATAGGGGGGATTTGATATTGGTTATGGGGGTGGATGAGGATGACTTGTTGAGGTTTTGTACGGCTGTTATGTTTGTGATGCAGACTAAGTTGTGGTTGAGGGAGATTGATGTCTGGAAGAGCTTCATCAACGTGGACTTTGAATTTCTACCGGACTTGGAGTCTTTTTGGTTGGATTAGAAGAGTTTGAGTGCGGCTGAGAAAACTGGAAGCGGCGCAGGGACTGCACCAAGGTCCTTGCCGATAACTAAGTTACTACTGAACCCTATTTTCCCTAGCACGCCTATAAGAAGTAATCATACAAGGATTACAGACTCTACCTACTTAGCTGTAACGCTGGTGAGAACTCAATTGTACGTAAAAGCCAATTAGTAGGTAAGATTAGTTCTTAATGTAACCCCATTATGCCTCTGATAATTATAAGAATCCTTCATTAGTGGGATATTCGTTATATCTGTAAGCTTGAACTTTCCTGCTCGTATTACAAGCTGTGCTAATTAACCAAGACACCAATTTACTCTTTAACGTTTAAATGGTCCTAGTAGCAATTTTATATTGAGATATTTAAACGATCTGATGTCTCTCTTTGTGTGATATCTTCTTATGAATTCATTTTAACCTGCCCTCATCTCAAAATGAAGTTCACCTATTACACCTTCCTCCCAATTATCCTCCTCGCCACGTCCACTCACGCAGGATATTGTGGTCCAAGGGCAAAGGTATATAAAGTCGGGACCCATCCGCATTGGCATGAACTCTTCCTCGAGTGCGCTGAAGGCTACGGCGATCTGGTCTGTCCCTATGGCACTACAGCCCAAGATATTCATCGCCATGAACCCGTCGATGAGTATGATTTGTGTTCAACTACGGTACGATAAATCCGGAAAGTCTGCTCGAGCTGTTGCTCACTAGAATTCGTTTATAGTACACGTGTTGCCGTTAGGAATTGAGCGCTGCTCGAAGGCTTCTTTTGGGCCAGGTCATCAGCATTAATGCGCCAGGATAGGGGGCCAACCTCAGTTAGGCAAATCGGGTCTTACTAAATTTCAGCTCAACGTAGAGTAGCAAGGATTAGGCCACGGAAGCAGAAGTGGAATTTAGTGTTGTAGGCTGGGAATTTCACAGCCCTAATTACAATTTAGAACCGCCCGCGTCCACCTTCATCATCACACTCTTAACCTCCAAGAAATTATCCATACTATAAAGCCATCCCTCTCTTCCCTGCCCCGAAGACTTGTATCCCCCAAAAGGAAGATCTCTTGCAGTCGTGGGACTGGTGCAGTTGATACCGACATAGCCCGAGTTGAGCTGTTGAGTGACTCTCATAGCTCGATCAATATTCTTCGTGTAAACCGCTGCATACAGACCATATTCTGTATCATTCGCCTTCTGAATAGCCTCTTCCTCTGTTTTGATGATGTTGATATTCACCACCGGCCCAAAGATCTCCTCCTTCATGATCTTCGCATTTTCAGCCGTGTCCAGAAAGATAGTTGGTTTAATGAAGAAGCCTCCCGTCTCGTCATAGCTTCCCTTTCCACCTTGAACGAGCTTTCCCGACTTTTTACCCTCATCTATATAAGACAGAACAGTCTCGTACTGAGTCTTGTCCGCTTGCGGACCGTGGTCAACACCCTTTTGCGTTGGATCACCTGGTTTCGCAGCTGCAAGAACCTTCTTACTAACTTCAATGAATTTCTCAGCAATGGTATCTTGCACGTAAACGCGAGAATTCGCCATGCAGACCTGTCCACTGTTCCACTGGATACTGTGCATAGTGTCTTTAGCCGCCTGTTCAATATCCGCATCATCAAAGATAATAACAGGCGATTTACCACCGAGCTCAAGAATCACCTTCTTCAGGTTAGACTTGGCAGCTGCTTCCTGAATCGCCCGTCCTGTTCGTCCCGAGCCAGTGAACGAGATTGCGCGTACGTCCATGTGTGACGAGAGGGCGGCTCCTGAGGGGTTACCATGGCCTGATATGACGTTGAAGACACCAGGTGGAAAGCCTGCTTTCTTGATCAGCTGGGCTAACTTGGCTGCGCCGAGCGGCGCTTTCTCGCTCGACTTGAGCACGACTGTATTCCCGGTGATCAGCTCCGGGGCAGTTTTCCCCGCCAAGAAGAGGAGAGCGGCGTTCCAGGGAATAATAGCACCGACAACACCGAAGGGCTGGCGTAGAGTCATGGTCACATAGCCTGGCGTGTTAAGACTTGCCTGGCCTTGAATATGAGGCCAAGCCTCAGCGTAGTATTCATAGCTCCCAGCAGCGGCGTACCCCTCAAAGAATTCTGGAAGTGGACGACCCATTGATTTGGCCTCAAGTAAAGCCAGTTCGTCATTATGTTGTCTGATCAGACCCGCGAGTTTCTTCATGTAGCCGCCGCGCTTGGCGGGATCTAAAGCAGACCATGCGGGAAACGCACGCTGAGCAGCTGCGACCGCGTTGTTGACATCGTCTTTTGTGGCTTCGGGGACTTGATAAAGACAGTTTTAGCTGAGAATCAAAGCGGGGATTGTGTGTCGTACTGTCTGCGACTTTATCGCCTGTCGCTGGGTTAAAGAGGGGAAAGGTGTTGCCATCAGAAGCGCCGACCAGCTGATATCGTCAGTTTGCTTCAATTGTCAAGCGTGGAGTTGGCTTGTACTTGGCCGTCAATTAGCATCAGAGGCTTGATTGCCTCACTTCCATTCGTGGAGCCCATATTGAATGATGAGTATTTGGTCTTTGTGTGAGTTTGAGTACTGAGAAATGTCTCAATTTATCAATGACGAGATTGGTTTCACATAACATCAATCATGAACTTGATAGGCAAAACATCCGAAGGAGTTTATGCGCCACCCCCGCAATAGTTCGGGAGGGGGAACTGCCGTGAAAGACTGCAGCCGAGACGCGGCGCTATCAACGGCCCGAGATGATGATCGTGGTGGAGTGGATCTGGCAGAGTACGAGGTGATGTTTATCTATGACTCTATGTATTATGCATAATAATAAGTCTATGATCTCTATCTGATATCAGTCTTCGAAATTGTGGACGTGGATACAGTTTGTTCTTGTCGCCACCTAAAGTTACTCTACAGGAAGCCACTGACAGGCCAATTCCTTGATCTGAGCAGGGAAATGGTTTTCCGGCACCTGCACACTTTCTCTACCACTGAACCAAGCGTAAAATGCCCGAAGACTAGCTAGTTCAGGGTCTGCCAGAAGATCCAGAGAGTAGAGGTCTTTGGCAAAGTGCAGAGTCGAGTATATAACGCAATCAGCGATAGTGACCTGACCATCTCCACCATCAAAGCGAGTATCCCCCTCGTAGTATTTCTCCAGCAGTTTAAGATTCTTCTGACAGTACTCAAGAGCATGTTTCGCAGTAATTGCATGCGTCTCCTCAAGCATGTTGAACAGCGCCGTCCCCTTGTGGCACGCAAACCCAAATTGACTTGTGACTTCATCCGCAAGACCCAGAACTTCTCTGACGCGTGCTTTCTCCTCCGCCGTCCGTCCGCGCATACTGCCACCGGCATCCTTAGCAAGTTCAACTTGCCACGGTTGCTGCGGATTATCGCAGATGTCTTCAAAGTACTCGAGAATGGCGATTGACTGCTTGATGAACTTTCCATCAGAAAGACGCAAAACTGGCACTGTGCCTTGAGGTTTTCCGGGCGCCGTTAAGCTGTTGCTATTGGGGGAGACGGTCACTTCTGTGATTTTGACGAGTGGTGATTTGAGGATGTTCTTCTCGGCGAGATAGATTAGAACGCGGCGGGGATACATTCCCCATGAGAGGGAGAAGAGTTCGAGAGAGGTTGACATTGTGAGGGTAAGTGATAGATTTATAGGGTGATTGAATGAGCTGTGGCAATAAGATTGACTCAATAGGGACTTTTATATGTCTTTGGTGAGGAGACTTGGCGGACTGTTTAGCTGACGTGAAGTCTCCGATAGGTCGGCCAGTTTTGTGTCGGGATCTTTAAAGTGGCCGGTGGCTACTGCTATGAAATTTGAGCTAGGATATGGCCGAGAAAGGGTCCAGTGAGAGAATTGAAAACACTGAAGCCGGGAGAAAGGTTTTAAGGAGATGCTGGTATCATTCGAGGGGGTAGTTATGTTAGCAAAGTATTAACGAAAGTACGTCAAAGTATCAACAGGCTTATTATTCATCTAAATTTTGAGTATAATTTAGCTCAAAGTCCAAGGAACAACTCTCGAGCAGATCTGATCTCAGTCCCATGGCCGTCTCTACAGTTTTGGAACCATCCGTTGAGTTGGGATTTGAGCTATGTCGACTGAGGCATATCTCCTCCGAGTACATCGTAATGTTTCAATTAATGTTTCTAAATTGCAAGATGTGAAGGATCTACTGAGAGACATTTCTTGAATGGTGATGGTGATGTCAACGATCCCGTATGCTGCATGTGGAGTTAACATTTCGTGTCGCCAACCTCGGCGTTGTAAACAAAATATCATAGCATTTTGAGTCGATGGTGCAATCGAGCAGCCCACAAGCCATGTCGGGAAAACGCAATAATACGTATGATTCTAGCCTGTCCATTTGTCTATAAATTCAACACTTCCTCCCTCATCCAAACTCCTTTCGAAAGACACCACATCCTGCTCCCACGTCAGAGGGGGCATTCCACCCTATTACCCTTCCTCTCTACCCCTAATCTTCCAAAATGGCTCCTTCATGCCTTTCCAAACTCCTCGTCGTCCTCCTGGTGGGAGCCACCCACGTCGTGGCTCATCCTTTGAACATGGACGGCCCATCCCCCGTCATCGTTGCGAGAACACCATGTACAACAGGGAGATGCTACAAGAACAAGTACAAGAACCAGTACAACAAGGGTAATGTCACCTGGAAGACGGTCATAGAAGAAATGTACGAGAACGAGAACAAGTACAAGCACGGTGATCACGACGATAAGGAGCCCACAGACGAAGCGTACAAGGACGCGTGGAAGGACGCGTTGGAGAAGTACAAGAACGAGCAAAAGAACAAGGACAAGCACGGGAATCATGACGATAAGGAGCCTACAGATGGAGCGTACAAGGACGCGTGGAAGGACACGTGGGAGAAGTTCAAGAACGAGCAAAAGAACAAGTACAAGCACCATGATGACAAGTACGCATCAAAGTACAGGCCTGAAGAGAATGGAGTCAAAGAATCGACAAAGACCGAATATCCAGAGGAGGTTTCTTCAAAGGATGACAAGAAGACCGAAACAACCCACAAAGGCAAGAAGTACAATTTTAGTGAAAATAAGAATAGCAAAGACGACCAGGAGTACTTGAAAGACTCAGCCCAAAATAGTAAGAAGCATGAAATCGACGAGGACAGCGAGTCTCAAGTCGGATCGACGGTGCAATCTTCCGTCAAAAATCCTAAGAACGGGAAAAGAAGCGACAAACTGAAGGCTCGCCAGGTCCTCAAAAACAACAGAGATGGAAAGTCCAAGCATGGCCAGGGCAGCAAATACCCGGGGAGGAAAGGCAAAAAGAAGAAGACAAGCAAGTCAGACGGGCGTACGCTGTCTTTGATAGATGTTTTGACCGGGGGAAAAGGGAGGCTTCTATTTAAGCTAATCGAGAACAAGAAGAAGAAGCCCAAGTTCAGGCCCCCGGGCCCCATAGTACCTTTTCCAGGCTTCTCCGCCAAGCTTCACAACAACGGACTAGCTCCTACCGAAGAGAAAGGAGTTGAGAAAAAGGCAAAGATTTCGCGAAGATGCCTACCATTTTGGGCTTGGCTACTTATTGGAGACAAGATCGGAAGGAATAGGGAGGCAAAGAAGAAAAATAAGCAGATAAAGGAATTGGAAGAAGCTAAGAAGAAGCATTGGAGACCGAATGGGAAGCTGAAGCTCCCCGTCCTGGCTCCGACTTGGGCTACAGACCCCCAGGGTCAGAAGGTGCAGCTCAAAGAAATATTTCGAAACGTGCAAAAGGAAAAGCAGAAAAAGCGCCCGAGCAAGTTGATACCCAACGTTGATGGTAAAACCAGCAAGGCTCCCGTTAAAAAGCCCATCAAGGAGAAGGGAAATGTGAAAGAGAAGGTTTCTGCAGCCAGCGGCAAAGAGTCAGATTCTTCCGAGACGAAGCAAAAGAAGACCAAGGAGAACAAACAGATGTAAAAGGTGCGAACCCAACACGGCCTCGGTATATTTCCTCGACAAGTACGCTAACTAGAAATCAGGGGAAGAATCTGATAAGGCGTTTCTGGGGGGCTATCAATGTATTTGTATGATTATGGATGGGCCATGACCTGGGAACCGAAATATCAGTGGATGAGAAAACACGATTCGGACCAACATTGCGATTGCGAGACGTATAAGAAAGACAGAGGCAGCGGGGATTGAACGATCACTGGGGCAGCACGTGGGACTCCCAAGGATCAAACACAATCAAGTTACTGCACGTTCAATCAGTTCTTGGTCTGCATTCCTCTTGCAAGCTCTCGACCCGACAAGGCTCTCCGTGGTGGGGGAAGAAAAAAGGACAGTTGGATCTCTGGGGTCTAGATTGCGCTTGAGTCTAGCCTTGGTTTGGTAGTTGATCTTCGATAGCTGGCGCCACAGCATACCAATACAATCGACTGTCTTTGAAGAATTCTCCATTTGTGAAATAAGCTCCAGTGGCTTCATGACCGGAAGCGTATTAGTGCATGTGTGATGTGTAATACTCTAGCAGTTTGTGAAGCTGAAAACAGTGACTTTTATCAAGTTCTTTAGATCATGAGTTATAAGAGACCATCCCAAAATGAATGAAGGTATTAGTCCTGTGTGTCATACTTTGTGATAGACAGTGCCCTTGCAAGTCGCTCCGATAAACTATCCACAGTTTGCACATTTTATTCATCCAATGACTCCCTTGCACGAGTACGAACCCGAGCCAATTCAATCTCAAAAGCCTTATTCTTAGCATCCTCATGTGAATCCGAGGAGTCAGGGCAAGACTCCAAATCAAAATCTCGCGATGAATGTGATAAACGTCTGATTGGTCGACTGGGCGAAATACCCGATTGATCTTGGGTAAGTCTCGCTGCTTCTGGTTTCTGGATGGAGTCGGTGGTGTAACGACTGCTTTGGCTTGTTCCCTTTCCTCGAATGCTGTTGAATGCGCGTGAGTTGGCAGCGAGGTTGAAGTAGGGTCGTAGTGAGGGGAGACAGGCGATGACCAGGCCGAGATATAGATCCAAGGTGTTCCAGAAGTCTAAAGGTATGTCAGTGTGTGTTTATGTGAGTCTGGATGAGATACTTACGGGCTTCGACGATTGAAACCTTGCGGTGGGCTCCGGCGATGAATAGTTCATAGAAGCGGACGATACTGATGATCATGTTGATGATGCCGAGAAGGAAGGTCAAGTACACACCAACTCGAAGCCATCCTTTGATCATGAGATCAGGTACAATAAGCCAAGGAAGAATGAAGACTGAGTATGTCAGCTTAGGGCATGTCATCAAGATGAGGCGCTTACTGAATACATCGCCAGCAAAATGCAGCGCCCAAGAAGTCTTCAAAAACTTCATTGCAGCATTATGTGGGCATTTATTGTCAGGTTCCAATGACCTATCGATGTTAGCAACTTGCATAATTCTGCTGCTGAACGGTGACCAACCAAAACCGAGTGACCGGGATACAGACACAAAACGGAAGAGCCATGGTGACGATATAAGATAGAGCAACATAGAGAGCAGTCGCCCACAGAAACATTCTCCTCTTGTGCATATGAACGGGAATGACCTGGCGGTAAACAGCAAGCAGAGCAGCTTTGCAGAGATAAAACGCCGTGAAGAAAGGCAAAGCACAGATCCAAAGCAACTACCTAATGTTAGCCCTTGACCTCAATAACAACAGTTATTCCATACCTTGAGAATAAACTCTTTGTCCTCGCGAGTTCCATCATAGTCCTTTAAAGTGTCGTCGACCCATGGTTCCATGACGCCCATGTGAACATATGTGACACAGAACGACGCCACGGTTATACCAGCTGCCCATGCTAGAATCATCCATATGTCGCTGTCGATGAGTCTTCGTTTTTGGATGACGAGTCGGAGGTAGATTCGCGCGATGATGACGACGGTCGATAAGGCGATGAGTGTCCATTCTGTGATCTGCACTTGTTAGCTAACGGACGACACTGTAACAATAATACTAACCAGAAGGGTTGACGGTCCTATCGCCATGGCTGCGGTGTGATAATGTCCACGATCTAGTATGAGAGTGTCGTGTTGCTTAATACTGTACGCACGTACAAGTGACGCTATATGTAAGACATGGGAAGAAACAACCAGCAAACCCTCGTCTCCACGAATGTGATGACACGCTCTCTAAATACCATGCTCGCTCTTTCGCGAGGAGGAAAAATAAAGTTTGCCTTCCGTTTTCATAAGCGATCCGGAATCTCTTAGCGGACGGGACGTGGCGCATTCCGTATGCAAGGGCTCGAAGCAGATCTGAGCAACCACAAAGCTAAAATAACTGGGTAGTGAGACCACAAGAGTCGAGCCTGTCGTTGGTGATGGACGGTGCTGGTATGTTATGTAAAGTCAGTTGGGTGTAGCGACTTGGTAGACCTCATAATGCTTACGCGGATATGCTCGCTTAGTTGGTGAGGCTGGGAATGGAAGGTTGAGGTCAACACGTGGCAAAGCCATCATTGAGCAAACAGATTGTTGGGAGGGATGATGAGGTGAGTTATCGTATGTCTTGGCGAAGGGATTGCCAGATTGAGCAAGTTGAGGATGTCTGGACTGACATGGCTGCGAATTGAGGGTTTAACGGTGTCTATTGTAGACCTGCTATACTGAAGCATTAATTTTCTGAGGACAACATTAGGTCTAGCACCCGTTCCAACGTTTGGAGACATGATTAGTAAATAGCCGACTTAATAGTGCTTATGTAGATCCAGCGTCAAGACCAGGTCATGGGGGAGTACACTCATGTGCACCAGCGTTGCTCAAAGCCCAGCATTACACGCGATGTCCATTATTTCGAGCTTACATCAGATCATAATCCTTCAGTTCACCTCCAAAATCACCCAACGATAAGAGAACCTCGCTCTGCATACCTCATGCCGACTACCTGCTCCCGAAGCAAACGCCGTTGGTCCGAGGCATGCAACCTGAGCAAAGACGTTATATATGACCATTGTATGCGTCATCTCACACCAACTACTCAACGGATCTACGGCAGCAGCGTTATAGACAATGGTGCCTTTGTCAATGCCCAATGTCAGTGGCGCCGACGAAAATGTCGCTGATCTGCAGCATGTCAAGCGACTCTCCGATCGACCAACTCTATTCAAAAAGACCTGCATTTCGCCAAGACTCCAAACATCGCTTGTCCGAAGTTTGAGACAAGTTTAATTGCATAACAGTATTGCCCTTGCTTGACGGTGAGCATCTCTCCAGGACTTGAGGGAATCGATGGTGACCTCATATGATCGGCATCATCACAGAGAATTTAGTGAGGGGAGGCTACTATGCATGTAACGTTCACGCGGAGTCTTTTAAAATTATAAAATGGATCATTATGGAGTCGCATTGTCAATTCACGCGGTGAGCAGGCATACCTGAGATCTTTTGTGCTTAGTTCAATTTATGGAGTAGTTGGCTTGGAAAGTGATACAGCGTCGCGTAGAGACCCTAGTAAATCCTCCGCGGAGAATATCGTGCAAGCGAACGTATATTATACGACATATGCCTAGAATTGTATCATGCAAATGTTTCATGTAATGTTTTGAGTCCATGAAACCAAGAATTGTTTCAGTGGGGAACCCTCAGATGATCTGAGTCGCCATGACGCGCTATCAGGGTACGTCTGAGCTCAATCCGAGTCACGAGAGGGCCAAAGCGCTGTCATCTTCTTAGCGCGAATAGTTGTTTTCCAAGCTAATTGGATTATCTGCTACGTCAATGCCAAATGTCACGATAGCGTCGAGACGGACTCACATCTCAGTGCCATATTGACGGGCCCAAATCATTAATGGACCAGGGTAGTCCCCAGTCACATGCTCGCTCTCTGTAGCGGGATCTTCGTTCGTCACCGGCCAGGTTACAGATCTACTTGAAACCAAAAGACACGCCTCGGAATTACGGATAATCACGACATTCGATGTCGCTCGATTATCAGGCAAGAATCAGTCAAAGCGGTGAAGCCAAACCAAAACAAAAAAGCAAAAATGAGATCTGATATGCAGGTCATTTCAACAAGGATATGGCTTGGCATTGATTCTTCCCAGCCTGTTGGGCCTCTTGGCTAAGCAGCGCAATATCACCAGTGGAGATTCCAACAAATTGATCGACGAAACAAAAGACCGCACAGAGCTTCTTCATCGTTACAAATCCCTTACAAACCCACAATCTTTAACCTCGGAAGATTCGGTAAAGCCTGTCAGTGTCAACGCCGAACCCCACTTCAACCACATGGGCTTATTGTGATCGGCAGTTAGCAAAATCCAAGCTCACGTCGCCCGCAACAGGCCTGCGGCAGTTGACGCCTTGATCTGGTTGGTCGCAGTAAAACAACGATCAGCGGTATTCTTCAGGTCCAGGGTATCATTGCCTCCGCAGATCAGGTCGGAGAGATTACAGCTTGAGGAAAGAGATGCACGATTAGATCATCACTCTGCAGGGGGGATATTGATGATTGGATATGCATTATAAGCTCAAGCTCGTCGATCTCTTACAGTAGTGAGACGGAGTCTGTGAGAGCTGAACTATGAGCCCCTCTCGTGGATTAATATTAATATACTTAACTTGACCTTATGGCCCCCGCGTGAGGGAAAATGTGTTTCTGATGATTCCAAACATATGCTGAATCTGTTTCCGTCGTGAGTGCACAATGTACCTACGTTGGGCCGACGAGAGTCGTCCAACTATGGATACTCGCTCAATGCCAGCGGATAGTTCATCCCGCTCGGTAGAGATTCAAGCCATTCTCATTACCTTCTCCATTCTTTCTACGATCACCGTCGTATTACGACTCTATGTGCGATACAAGGTTCTTCAGTCTCTCGGCTGGGATGATAGAGTTATGGCTGCTGCCCAGGTCCTCACAATTGGAGCTGCAGTGGCCATCGGTTTAGGTATGCTTCGATCCACATTGTTGTGAAGAGTGAGTGCTGACGAGGATGTAGAGAATAATTATGGGCTTGGACATCACACTTGGGAGCAGTCGAAGGAGAACTACATTGCTTACATGAAGGTTAGCTTCACTCTTCCGTGACCTCAACTCATGCTAATATTTACTAGGCATTCTATGCGTCCGTCATTGTATACAATGTCGCCATGGGTCTCGTCAAAATCGGAATTCTTCTTCAATACCGACGCGTGTTTGCCATACCGATCCTACAGGCCTTGACATTCTACGGACTGATCATCATGGTCCTCTGGACTATCACAATCGCTTTCCTTAATACTCTCATTTGTGTACCGGTCGCCAAGTTCTGGAACTCGACTTTGGACGGACATTGCACTGACCCTTTGACGGTCTGGTACGTCATGGCCGGTTTCAATCTCGTCACAGACATCACAGTATTCTGCATGCCGTTGCCAGTCATTGGAAGCTTGAAGCTTCCGAAGAAACAAAAGATTATGCTGTTGGCCATCTTCAGCATTGGCTTCTTGTAAGTAACTCAATCGCTTCTGCTACGCTGTTACTAACACGACCAGGACTTGTGCTATCTCGATTATCCGCATTCGAACACTAAAGACAGCTGCTTCAACAAAAGATCCCAACTGGGACAATGTCGACGCCGCGATATGGTCATTCCTCGAAGTCACCCTCGCTATTATTTCGTCATGCCTACCTACCCTCCGACCATTCTTCTCCAAGCTCATGCCCAGGCTTTTTGCTTCATCATTGGGCCGAAGCAATCGTGCTTCTGGGTATGGCTATACTCGAACACGCAGCAGTCAAAATCTGCGAAGTATGTCTCGAAGGCGAACTCAAGACATCAGTCATGACTCAATGGAAGATACATCCACCTTGCGAAAAGATGAAGTCCCTCTGCCATCAATTACTCACAAACACTACCGTACCTACCCCGGTGTTAGTGTCAGTATTAAAGCTGAGCAGGGACTGAATCATGTTGATGAGGCAGCGTCGCAGAGTCCAATGGAACCAAGCTCACCGAGTCGAGGCATCAAAGCCACGACTGTTGTTACACAAGAGATCGTGGTAGAGAGACGAGCAGACGATGAATGGAGCCACGGCAGACCAAGTGACAGCGATGCAACTCTTTGAGAATGAGATACCTACCACAGAAATGCCATTCCGCCGCTTCTTTATGAGACATGCATATTATGACCTATCCCTTTAATGTAATCTTAATACACTTTTTGTTTATTTTTAGCACTCACCGTATGTTCTAGACTCTCAAAGCTTACCCCAAACTCTCGCTTTTTAGCTGTAACTCTCCGGATTGGGAAGTTAGTGCTATGGCGGAAGCCTCGGGCCCTCGGCACGGTTAGCTCAGGTCGACGCTTTCGGGATAGCTACGCGATCTAGCTCTGGTCTATTCTTGTCACAAGATGGATCGATACGAACCGATAATCGCCCGTATAACCATTAGTAGAACGCCACAAGTTTATGCCGGCTCGTATTCAACTTTAATCGCCGTTCACCGCAATGTCCAAACGTTTGGCCATTTTGTATAAATAGTGGCTGTTGATCAACTTATTTTCTAGCATCTCTCTCAAGCACTTTCTCTCTCAACTACAAGACTCTCTCAACTCAAAGACACTCTTCTCACTCGCCAAAATGAAGTTCAGCATCCTCACTGCCCTTACCGCCATTGTCGGCAGCGCCGCCGCCGCTAACCAGGCTGTTGTCAAGAACGACTGCTCTGGTACCATCTATGTTCAGTCTTGGCCTTATAACGGCGGTGCTCCTGGACCTCTTGTGACCCTCAAGCCCGGACAGAAGTTCTCTGAGAACCTCCGCTCTACTGGATCTGTTCGTATCCCTCATTGATTGCTCCTTAGCTGGACAAGTGAAACTAATAAAACTCCTCACAGACCGTCAAGATTGCCACTACCAAGACTCTTTCCAACCCTCTCTTCTTCGGCTACTCCTCCACCTCCAGCCCCAACTACGTTTACTACGAGTTCAGCACGTAAGTTCAAGTACTTTCTCACTGTCTTGACGTCATACTAACATATCTAGTCAATGGGGTAACCCCTTCGCCAACAAGCACAACATCCTCACCACTGGTAAGGGATGCAAGCAGTTTGACTGCGCTGCTGGCGATGCTTCTTGCTACAGCACTCCCAGCATGAAGAAGGTCTATGGCTGCCCTAGCCCTGCCACTATCACTGCCACCATCTGCACCAAATAGAGGACACACTAGACAGGACCCTTTGGACGGAGAGGTGCGCTATTGGAGGGATGGGGAATAGAGAAATGTATAGATCTTATTGGTTAAGTTAGTATTGCATATTTGATAATGGAAACACTTATCCCGAAACAAAATTGGTATTCGTGAGTTACATGCAATGGCGATTACTGCAGAGTATGAACCCTAAGGAATAAATAGTAGATACAAGGGTAAGATGAAAAGTCACGTAACTAGGACGTTTCTCAGGCGTATTACACGAGTATTTACTTCAAGCATGTATCCTATGATATCTATCCCATGCTTCTGATATCATAGTTGAAATACACTTGATCAATGTTTCTCAAGCTAAAGACTTATTTCCTCTCACAACTTCCAGAATGCATCTGTCTCACAGGAACCAGCCTCAGTCTTGATACATTTACCATCCGAAGCCGTTAGACTTGAGTTCATTCGCCACCTGTTCAGCCACCAGCTGGTTAATAGCAATTCCAGGATGATAATCATTGAACCATAGCTATTGGAAATTTCAGTATAAGGAATCTTCACTCAAGGGAGGTTACTCACGCATGACTTTCCATCGCTGTTGTAGCAAGTCGCATCCGGAGCACCATAAGCTTTAGGGTTGTTGATGGCCTTCTTGAAAGAAACAGATGTATCAACAAGAAGAGTCTTGGCACCAGAGTTGGCTTTATTGAAAGCGCTGAGCTTTGAGGCCAACTTGCTGTTGTAGAGCTTAATAGCCTTGACAAGAAGAGCGTTCGAATCAGCGCCTTGTTGGATCATCAACGGCGTCAACTCGGTTGCTAGATACATCGTCAGCATGCAAGTTTCAGAACGCTATACTCCCCAATTACTCACGTGGAACGCTAAGCAGCACAAACTTGCGCAGACCAGCACTGTACAGAACCTTCAACAGCTCAAAGTATCTCGTAGTAGCCTTCTCAACCACTGCGTCTGCATCTTGCAGATAGAAAGAGTTTCCAACGTCATTAACGCCGATCCAAACCCCTGCAATGGTGTTCTGCGCTGTCCACGACGTGCCAGCTGGATGCTTGCCGACAGAGTTGGAGAACTGGTTGACTTGGTCTACAAAACTCAAGACAGTGCTTGCATAGGGCTTGACGATGTTGGCATCGACTGTAGCGCCTCCGTATGCAAAGTTGTATGACAGAACGAGGGAGGTGTTTTGCTCTTTGACCATGTCGCCGACCCAGTTTGCTCCACCGGCTGCTGTCCATCCTGGGAATGGGGGGTTGCCGAGGGGGTTTGCGGCGGAGGGCTGTGCGCCGTTGGGGTCGAAGCCAGTCTGGGAGTATGAGTCGCCACTAAAACACGTCAATTGTAGTCTTCAGATGTCTTGTTGGCTTGCTCACAAAGTAAAGAGGTAGCTGATGCTTGACGCTGCGTGGACTGCGGCGCTCTGAACCAAGATGCTGCCCATGGCAGCAACAAGAAGCTTGGACAGCATGGTATGAGACTCAACACAAAAACACTATAATTTGAATAGTCTGCCAAGACAATTTATCCAAGCTTGTAAGTTTCACATGGCAACCAACGACCTACTTATATCTACTCAAATCCACGTTTCAGAAGGACGCAACCTCGTTTCCCCATCCCACAAATCACAAGCTGATCTTGTGACCAAGGATTGTTGACGGAAGATCTTGTTTAAGCATAATGTCTAGAAAGGGATAGACGGAGGTGGTCCGAGGCGGGGTATAACATATTTGGACTGGAGATCGCAGGAGATACCATGATGGCGGCATGCAGATCTTACATTGATGCCTTCAGTTGAGAGCTGTAATTGGTACGGAAGAATATTTTCCGTGGACAGATCTGTACGTTCCCGTCGGTCCGGTCTTGATATCGCTTAGCTTATTAAGTTGCATGACATAGTATAGAGGTTCATTGAAGGAAGAGCGTTAATGATTTCCGCCCGAAAGTCATTATAGCTTCGGTGGTGCATTGGCCGTGTGTAAGGTTTAATTACATGGATTCGTTGGTTAACAGCCCTTTACCTTTGTGAGATCTCGAGTCCACGAGTTAAAATCAACAACTCCAGCAAGTACCTGCGTTTTGGTTTTGGGTACGCCTTTAAAAAGTTAGATTTTTTTTTTGACTTTCTGTTAGTAAATAATACAGGTTTTGGGTCCTGAAAGTTATGTTGAGATATGGTGGCACGTTGTTGGTATGTCAATCAATGTCATCTCAGGTGTTTGATGCAGGGTAGCTAGCTGTCTTCCAAAGCTGTTGTTAAATCGTCCTTTAATACTAACCAGGTATCTATCTGTAATCTCAGAGTAGTGCGATATCTAGTCTGATAAGATATACATTTTAGCTTCCCTCTAAACACATTTCTGGCAGCTCGCGAAGAATGTGCAGCTCCGTTGCAAGTAAGAGAATAGTGACAGAAAAGACTTAACTTGATAGAAGGGCCAGTTGCCGCTAATCTGTTAGTGCTTTCTTTCACCCTCAGTGAACCTGGTTGGCACTTTTGAACAAACCACGCAGGGATCTATTCACAAATGCGGGGGACTCACTATACCAACCAATAACGACGCATAAATTACCAACATCCCTTCTGCCGAAAAGCCGTGATTTATGGAGTCCAACCTATCAACAAATACAAAAACCCCAACAATGCCCTTTACCACGTGGAAGCGGCCCTCCAACACATTGGCTTTATCGCATCAACCCGAGGCTTTAAGCTGAATACGTTATTATCGGCCGAGTCTTTTTGCCAGGAGCTTATCTTAGTCTGCTTATCACGTTTCATCTTGATTGGGCCACAGCGTAGATTCACAGGCGTAATGCTTAAGCTAAACTTGTTACAAACTTGTTACTGCCACCGGCGAGAGCCGTCAGATCCGATTGTTGTTAATGTTTGCTGGATGTGGTGATGATTTGAGATGACGATCCGGCAGCTGAGTTCCGATCAGATGGGGAGTTCCGCGATGATAGGAATTATACATATATATCAAGGTTGCATTTGAACTAAGAGAGTGACAGGTGTAGATTCTTTACTGTTCTCATTACCGACTCGCTAGGTACATCATGAAGTCCCTCGCTGCCCCCAGCCTCCTGGCCGCTCTTCTCACGACACCCGCTCTTTCAAAGCCCGTCGTCGATGAGAAGTATCCCTACAAGGGCCCAGCAGTCCCCGTCGGCGATTGGGTCGATCCCACCGTCAACGGCAACGGAAAAGGATTCCCTCGTCTCGTTGAGCCTCCCGCCGTGAAGCCTGGCTCTTCAAACCCCAGCAACAACGTCAATGTTATTTCGACGTCGTATACTCCTGGCGGCATCAACATTCACTACCAGACACCTTTTGGACTCGGTGCTGCGCCAGCTGTTCATTGGGGGACCAGCGCGTCTGAGTTGAAGAATAAAGCTACTGGGTCGACTACCACGTAAGTTCCCGCGTCTTCGCGCATGAGAGCTTACCCGATTTGTCTGCGCGTTGGATCGTCATTGGCTTACTTACTCTTATCTAGCTACGATCGCACTCCTCCTTGTTCTGCTGTCAAGGCTGTTACGCAGTGTAATCAGTTCTTCCACGATGTTCAGATCAGCGACCTCAAGCCTGGCACGACTTACTACTATCAGATCCCTGCTGCCAACGGCACCACAAAGTCTGATGTCCTTAGCTTCACTACTGCTCGCGAAGCAGGTGACAAGTCAGAGTTCACCATCGCTGTTCTCAACGATATGGGCTATACTAACGCCGCTGGTACTTACAAGTATCTCAACAAGGCTGTTTCTGATGGCGCTGCTTTTGCTTGGCACGGTGGTGATCTGAGCTATGCTGACGATTGGTTCTCTGGCATTCTGCCCTGTGAGGATGACTGGCCTGTTTGCTACAACGGAACTTCAACTGAGCTTCCCGGCGGCGGCCCTATTCCCGATGACTACAAGACTCCCCTTCCCAAGGGCGAGGTCGCTAACCAGGGAAGTCCCCGTGGTGGTGACATGAGCGTTCTGTACGAGTCGAACTGGGATCTTTGGCAACAGTGGCTCAACAGCATCACCCTCAAGATTCCCTACATGGTCGTCCCCGGTAACCACGAAGCCACCTGCGCCGAGTTCGACGGCGGCAACAACACACTCTCTGCGTATCTCGACAACGACAAGAGTAATGCCACCCAAGCCAACATGACGCTTAACTACTACTCCTGCCCTCCCTCGCAACGTAACTTCACCGCGTTCCAGAACCGCTTCCACATGGCTGGCGACAAGTCCGGCGGTGTTGGCAACTTCTGGTACTCCTTTGACTACGGTCTTGCGCACTTTGTGTCTATCAACACAGAGACCGATTACGCCAACAGCCCTGAGAAGCCTTTTGCTGCGGATCTCAAAGGAGATGAGACGCATCCTTTGGCGAATGAGACTTATGTCACTGATTCCGGTCCTTTTGGTGCTGTGCATGGTTCTTACAACGATACTAAGAACTATGAGCAGTATCAGTGGTTGGCTAAGGATCTTGAGAACGTTGATCGATGCAAGACCCCTTGGGTTATTGTCATGGGCCACCGTCCTATGTATAGTTCTGAAGTCGCCAAGTACCAGGTCAACATCCGCGCTGCTTTCGAAGATCTGATGCTGAAGAACAATGTCGATGTCTACATTGCTGGGTAAGTCAATATCTTAATCATCAAGATCGTGCACTAATACTCGACAGTCATATTCACTGGTATGAGCGTCTTCAGCCCATAGGCCACAACGGCACCCTCGACTCTGGCTCCATCATCAACAACAACACCTACAAGACCAACCCCGGCAAGTCAATGGTCCATCTCGTCAATGGAGCCGCAGGCAACATCGAGAGCCACAGCGTTCTCGACGGCGAACCTCGTCTCAATATGACCATGTTCCTTGACCAGACTCACTTTGGTTTCGCCAAGTTGACTGTCCATAATGAGACTGCGCTCTCTTGGCACTTTATCCACGGTGATGGTGGTGTTGTGGGTGATGAGCTGACTGTCTTGAAGGAGAGTGCTTCAAAGTGCGCTGCTTCTGGAAACTCTTCTACGTCTGGAGGTGCAAGCGGTACAAAGGCCCCGGTTGCTACTCCTACTAAGGCTACTAGCGCTGGTACCAAGACATATGTCTCTGGGGCTCTTGGCCTTCTTGTTCTGGCTCTGGCTTTGTAGAGGATACATATAGATAGTACTTTTATGCTTAGACATTCATCCTCGAGAGGACTTGTGACACATAGTCACATAATTGAATTGATTTCTGGCCTTGATTGGGTCGGTCATATGGCCTCGGACCTTGAGCTACGTGAAGTGATGTATTGATAAGAGAGGAACAATGAGACGCAGTATCACTTACCTCTTGGCGCATGCATTGTAGCATTTATAAAAGTCTATACGTCCGTTTGACTGGAGTGCCAGGCCATGTTTTCTTTCTACATGCTCACTATACCTCGCCAACTGCCATGATCTCTTTCGTCACAGCCCAACTACTTTTGGCCCAAGAACTAACGCCGCATACGTCAGATCATCTGTGCAACACGGGATGCGACAAGTACTTCCCCAATGAGGAACACAAGAGGGTGAACATGACGTAGATAGTGCCGGATCAGCTCGGCAGATACTGAGCTAAAATGATCTTGGCAACTTATAAGGGCAAGATTTTCGCTTACGCCTTGGTAGCTGAAAGTTGATGTCTCACCTTGGGCAGATCGATGATGCCAGTCTGACTTGAAAACAGATAATATTTTATGACTGCGTTTCAATAAATTCTCAAATCTCAAGCTGAATTTCTCACCTTTCTCGTGCCGGGCATTGTCGTAAATTAACTGATTCCTTATCCTGCCTTTTGTCGCCAAAAAAAACTACCGACTACTTACCATGGTTATTATCGTCACCGGGGTAAGCGAGCCTATGACAGTGACGCAGAAATGCAGCTAATCTTATCGAAAGGGCGCCGGGTTCCTCGGCTGCAATTTAATCCAGCTGCTTCTTGAAAAGAACCACGAAGTCGTCGTGATTGATTCACTATGGACTGGATCTCAAAGTACCCTCGATAATTTCCGATTGGACAAGCGAGTGCGATATATTCAGTGCGCTTAGATATTTCCAACACATTATTTCAGTGCTAATATTTTACAGAGCTGATGTACAAGATCCGTTGCCGTGGATAGACAACGTCGAGCAAATCTATCATCTCGCGTGCCCTGCGAGTCCCGTACATTTTGAGACTCAACCGATCGATATCTTGCAAACTTGCTTCAATGGCGCATCGAATGTCTTGGACTATGCAGTGAAACATAACGCTCGAGTGCTACTCGCCAGTACATCAGGTACGAGTTCTCGCCTTGACGAGTAGCTACAATGCTGACTGGCGGTGGCCTCCAGAAGTCTACGGCGACTCACAAATTGCCTGCCAACGTGAAGATTATCGAGGCAACGTCAACTGCTTCGGCCCACGCGCCTGCTACGACGAAGGCAAGAGAGTCATGGAAGCGCTCGGGTACGCTTATCAAGCCGAACACGGTCTGGAGGTCCGCATTGCACGAATCTTCAACGCCTACGGCCCGTTCATGGAGCCAGAAGACGGCCGGGCAGTTCCAAACTTCATCATGGCAGCTCTGAAGAGAGAACCAATTACGATATTCGGCGATGGACACGCAACACGATGCTTTCAACACGCCAACGACTGTGTTCGTGGGTTAGAGGCTCTCATGAACAGTGATTATCATGGACCAGTCAATATCGGCAGTGATCTGGAGATGGAGATTAGTGAGATTGCAGATATAATATCTCGCGTCGTGGCGGAGAAAACAGGATATGAGGATCCTGTTGCTGTTCAGTTGTTGCCCAAGAGGGAGGATGATCCTATCAGGCGGAAGCCAGATACGAGTCTTGCTGAGAGGGTTTTGGGCTGGAAGCCTAGGGTTTCGTTGGAGGAAGGAGTAGCTTTGACGGTTGACTGGTTTATTCAAAGAGAGAATGGCATTTCGAGCAGGCTCTAGGGAGATATAGAGCCCCTCGTTTATGAATAATGATATATTTGACTTATGTAGCCTCATTGTAAAGCGGCTGCCAGTGTTGTATGACTGTTGGAGTGACAACATGGATTAACTCTGCCCAATACCTCAGCGCCGTAAGACCACTCATTAAGCATTTATAGAGTAGCATTTCATCTTAAACTCGTATTTAACCCAAACTCAATCCGCCGTGCCTTACTCTGTACTCCGTTTGTGATATGACATGACATTCTTATTGGAACGAGGGTCGATCGGAACATCGGATCGGGTGCCTCCACTACTACCCTATATTATTATATTTTGAATCAAACCCATTTTGATTCAGCCTTGGGCAAAGAAACAGCTGCCCAACATAGTAAAGACATTCTCCAGAAAGTCACCTGCATATACGAGATAGAGCATTGACTGAGGTATTTAAAATGCTTATCATGTCAAATAAACCACTATGAACAAGACAAGTGGCATGAGCACAAACACCTTCTTTCGTTCAGTGCACGGCCATAAGGCTTATTCCCCAGCCCAACACCAACATGCCCATCCCACCGACACCCGAAACACCGGAACGATCGGATGCCCGCCGAGTCAGCGCCAGCCGCTTCACAAATGCCGAACAGAATCTCACCACCAAAAAAGAAGGCTACAGAATTGCCGTGATCTGTGCGCTTTAGACTTTAAGGCTATGTAACCCGGACCTATGCGCTCTCACTGGTGGAAATTTGAAACCTAGGGCGTCAAAGGGTAATTAAACTCTATAGTAGTACTAAATACGCGGTGAAACGCTGACGCGCTCATCTTCTAGAAAATGTACTTTTAGCTTCTAATTAAACTTAATTGACCAAAAGGGACGGGCGGCACTGCGTTAAGGGCGCATTTAAACCGCCGCACCGCGCCATTTTTTCTGTATTCTAGCTCATCAACCTCCAACGGTCTTCATTCTTTCGTTTTTCCTGTTTTGCAAATACATACATTCCTTTAACCAAAGTCACTCATTTCTCCCTTCTCTAATCATGCGCGTTACTACCCTTCTAGGCCTGAGCGCCTACGCCGTCGCCGAGGCGAGCTGTTCGCGCAACATCATCTACTACGACCAGTGGCACACCAAGGATCTGCCCTCCAAGGACGTCACCCACAGCGTCACCCACGTGATGATGTCCTTTGCCAACTCTTCGCTCTTCACTACTGAGCCTGCTGGCAAGTATGAGCCTTTCCAGCCTCTGAAGGAGGTCCGCGCTCTGTTTGACCACGACATCAAGGTCTGTCTTGCTGTTGGTGGTTGGGGCGATAATGCTGGTTTCGATGCGGCTCTCAAGAGCGACAAGACCCGTCAGGCGTTCGCTCGTGGCGTTGCTTCTAATCTTGATAGACTTGGTTTCGACTGTGTTGGTATGTGCACTATTTATACGTGACATTGATGGGAACATGCTAATAGGTTTAGATATCGACATGGAGTACCCTGGTGGCAACGGCGCCGACTACAAGCAAGTCGTCAACTCCAAGAAGACCTACGAGATCAAGGCCTTCCCCAAGCTCCTCAAGGAGATCAAGAAGTTCATCGGCTCCAAGGAGCTCTCCATCGCTGTCCCTGGCCTTGAGCGTGACATGATCGCCTACATCCCCAGCGAGACCCCTCTTATCGAGAAGTCCGTCGACTTTGTCAACGTAAGCACTCCATCTAGCCTTATATCACCCACCACTAACTTCTGCAGGTCATGACCTACGATCTCATGAACCGCCGTGATACCTACACCACCCACCACGTCTCCGTCAAGGGCACCGCCCGTGCCATCGACAAGTATCTTTCCCTCGGCTTCCCCGCCCACAAGCTCGTCCTCGGCATTCCCTTCTACGCCAAGTGGTTCACCACCAAGAAGGGCTACAAGTGCACCAACCCCATCGGCTGCCCTACCGAGCTCCTCGAGGCCGCCGATGGTAGCGACACCGGCAAGTCTGGCTCCATGACTTTCGAGGCTGCCAACTTTGTCTCTGCTCCTACCAACCTGACTGCTACTCCTGATACTACCTGTGGTGCTGGCACTTTCTTCAAGTGCGCCACCGGATCTTGCTGTGCCGCTTCTGGCTGGTGGTAAGTAATCTTCCAAAGCGTTCCCTGACATTAGCTAACATGCGATAGTGGTGATACTGCTGCTCACTGTGGTACCGGCTGCCAGTCCGCCTACGGACATTGTGACGGCATTGATCTCTCCGCTTCATTCCACGAGGCTCTCGACAAGGGCAAGACTGACAAGGTCAACGGTGGACAGTGGTACTGGGATGCTCCCAACCGCATCTTCTGGTCCTGGGACACTCCCGAGCTCATCGCTGAGAAGATCAACCTTCTTGCCAAGACCCGCGGTATCAAGAGCGTCATGGCCTGGGCCCTTGCTCTTGACAGCCATGACTGGAGCCACCTCAAGGCTATGCAGCAGGGCTTCGACCGTGTCAACGCTTAGATGCCTGGTAGCTGGGCTCTCGGGGCCAAACCATAGACTCATAGAATAATAGCTGGGGTGTAAGGTCAACAGATTTATTTAGTACTGCAATAAATGAATCTTCCCTGGTGTACTTTACTACTTGCGATATATGTTATTATGTTTTGTAATCGTGAATCCTGGATTAAAGACTAAATTGATAAGCTGGCAGTGGTTGAATGCTTATACTGGCCCCATCAATCAGACCTAGCCTGAGATTTCGACCCGGCTTGTTGATGTGATTTTAATCCATGGTCTCAAGATGTTGTGGGGTCGGCTATATTACCAAATCAGTCGCTTACTCAACTTAGGGACTTTGGTCGAACAACATTCATTGGCGAGCTATCAGTGCATGGGACATTTGAGTCGGATGTACTACTAACCAAGGCTAATCCAAAGCACAAGTGGTACTGGATCAGTGACCAGACTCCAGATGAGGTTCTTCTTATGAAGATAATGGATACTGAAAGTGAGAAGGACGGGAGTGACATAGCCGGAGGGGTTCACCACTGTTCGTTTCATCTGCCGGGAACTGAGAAGGAAGAAGTGAGAGAGAGTATTGAGACCAAGTTCATTGCTTTCTGGTAGTGGCTGTTTGCTTACATACTCCTTGTCTCATAATCAACTCTCCCTGGTTATTATTTAATAGCCATGAGTACGAGTTTTCAATTATCGTGACCTACGTGGAAGCTCAATGGCATACGATGATGTGCTATTTCAATTACGCCCTCCTCGGAATCTCACCATGTTCTACGTGCTAATCCTCTCGCCAGTCTCTCCCATTATGTATTCACCTCGCTCTATATCCTTTTATTAAGTGGTGGCCTGTTGTGCACTATATCATCAAGGCGCTGTATGTGTTGGGCTACTTATCTGATCGCGACTCTTTCCAGAGAACAAGAGTTACTAAGCAGTGGCATGTAGCTCCAACTCTACTTGAAGGCTTTAAGTTTTCAACAACAACCCCATCTACAAGCCAAGACATGACGTGCATCAATAGCAATATCTTCACAGGAGTTGGCACAAGGTTAGAAATTACTGTCAATACTATCGTCTGATGTAAATACATATCTTTCTTCTTTGCTCGCGTCTTCTTCCTATCTAAACTCTCGCCATTCTCTGATTCCATACAAGTAACACTTCAGACAAATCTTCTTTATGCAGTATGGTTCCTACTCACTCCATATTCTGTGAGCCACCTCAAAGAGTGACCACAACCTAAAGAGGGTATTATCAGTGTTAAACGGAGAAGGTTTCTCGTTGGTCAAATATCGGGTAGATATTCGCTAGTCCTTTCCATCGCCGCCAAAGTCTCTATACCTCTAACAGGTCTCATCTACACGGTCCAAGCCATGCTACGTTTTCCCTACAATTACGACACTCGACATAATGTCTGACTCACAGTCACACCCAGAGACATCTCGGCCGATCAATGGGGACCGATATCATAATTTGCGGGTGCAATACCAGGGCGATGAAGCGTCGCGCGAACCATCTTCCAAGTGGTTGCGAGTTGTTTGACCCAAGGCTCATCAGTCTGCACGTCGTAATCTTTAACCGTGATCCAGCCGTAAGCACCACCAGGAATCTCCTTCGTCTGGTCCCGAATAATCTATACTCGGGACACAAATTCCGGATCGTTGTCACCCGGAAGCTTTCGTCCAGTCTCCGGCTGCTTCTGCCGGTGAAAAATCGGTTCGACTTCATCCCAAGTGAGTGGTCGGAATTCAACTTCCTGCCTCTCTAGGTAAACACGAAAACCGGCCCATTGACCGCCTTGGGAATATTCCTGGCTGCGCGGGTTGCGCCAGTCACGGCGAGTCTTGCTATAACCGTGTAGGCCAATCATTGGGACCTCTTCCGAATAGAGGTCGTCATCCAACCGAGGATTAGTCCAGCGGAATCCTGTATGATGGACAGGGTGGCTGAGGTCTCCCAATACTGGGTCAGCTCGCCGATGTTCCGGCTGGGGGCCAAATTGCTGGAATGAGGAGATGTACCATCCGGGAGCGGTCTGCACCACAACGACCATCTCCCGAAGCGATCCTATCTCTTGGGCGATGGGAAAGTCTTTTTCAAATGGTAGGCTCTCCTCGTAAGAAGTATCAAGTGGGTGATGGTGTTTTACATTGATAGCCCACGGGTGCGGTGATCGTAGTAAGGCTCTCTCCATGTAAGTGTATAAACTCCACCCAATTGTACAAGAGTGAAAGGTCACGAGCCGACGAACGCCATGAAGGTTGGGAATTTGCGGGGTTTTGAGGAAGGCCGGGATGTTTATGCCTATGACTGAAAGCGAGTCACGTTCAACGTCAAAGGTAAATGCTTGACCGGTGGAGTTATGGCCGGTAAGAGGTCGAGCCTTGAGAAGGAGGCTTCGGAATTTGCGGCATGTCGCCATGATAGCGTGGGTTGCATTGTGCTCATTGCCAACTGTCATACTTCCGCTCATGGTGAGGTCCTTTGGTAGGACCATTGGAGGGATCGCCAGCTGCATAATTTTAATCTGGATCTCCGCTGGAAGATCCATAAATCCGGCGCCTGTCATATTGGGCAATGGTATGATGCTCGGAGCAAAAGTCTCTAGGTTTCGTTTTCTGGATTGTGGGCGGTACAGAAGGAGCACGCGAGGTGATAGAGGTGGCTTGGGATATGTTATGTAAACTGAGGCTCTTGAGGTAAGCTAGTGTCAGCTGGTATGGAACTGAGTAAGGAAGGGCTGCTGACTATAGATATCAAGGCCCTGCCACGAGGCTTAGGATATCGTCGTTGAAGGAGTGAGAAGAATGAGTTGGGAGAGAACGAATATGAGTTTTCAAGGTCGTTGAAGAGGACCGGCAAGGGACGGATGGGTGGTCAATGATGTAGGTTCCCGTGTCAATAGAAGGAGTGTTGCAAGAAAGCCTCGACTACTGAGATCTTCTCGTCAGAGCTTTCTGGGATCAGTGCGATGAATGTGGTGAGGAAAGAAAAGTTTTCGGGAGGTCGGAAGCTGAGGGATGGGATAAACAAGGCCTCTGACTTTGGCAGTGGATTTGAAAAATACTGGCACTGGCATAAATCAAAACCTTTGCCAGTGACACTCAGGGCCAGCGACTGAGCTGTCAGCGGACACAACGCCAAGTACTAGTCCACTATTGGACTAGAGAAGAGAGCCCTCAATACCATGGTTGATTTTGAACAACTAAAAACAAGATGGAAGAAATACTGCTTGTTTAATTCGGACACCTAGGCTTTGTGGCTGTTCGAGCCATCAAACAAGAACAACAAGTCACGACGCGGCGAGAACACGACAGTGACTCAAGGTTAGATCTGCCTGTCCCAAAAGAGGTTTACTGCTTCAAGCTAGCGTCTCCAAGCTGGCATAATTACTCAGTAAATCTCAAAATCCTCAACCAAATGCTCCGCATCATGAAACAACATGTCCAAGTCAAGCCCATACAAATAACAATCACCGGCCAACATCCAACCCCCGCCCTCCCTCCTCCTCAACAGAAACGGCTCAGTCGAACCAGGAAAATGAACAACCCTATCTCCCGCCTTCACTCTCGGACTCGCCAGTCCCAAAGACCCCTTCTCACTCGTGAAAAGACATCGACCATAGCTCGCAAAGGTGAACTTTTCAGAAAGCTCTCTGAGATCATACCCAATAACTTCAGGTTCTTCGCTTGACTTCTCTTCCGAGCTTGTGTCAGGGTCCTTCTCTTCTGAATCCTTCCCGACGCTTATCCACCAAAGATAGAACTCGTGGTCGCGAAGAAACATTGATGGATCTGCTGGCTCGAGAATACCGGCGCCGCAGTGTCGATACCATTGTGTGAAGCCCACGCCAATGCTGAAAAGCTCAGAGCCATGAGTTGCTGTAAGTGTCGTTGCAAAGGCTTTACTGACTGATGATTCATCCGCCTTCCACTCAGGGATCAGCTTCACAGCAAGACTTTCCCACTCCTTCATCACCATTTCGAAGCCCTTAGTCCCCGGTGCATGGCCAACACCATCCTCAAGTTCCGGCCCAACCTCCCGAATCGTATCAACCATCTTTCCTCTGATCATCAAAGTTCCATATTTGGAGAAAGTCAAGCCCTGAAGATACTCCCTCCCAAGGAGTTCCCTGGGGAAGCTGAGCTGTGTTCCATCTGCACACCGAACGTCGTAAATCTCCTCCGCGTCTTTGCGATACGGTGCGTACCAGTTACCCCCCGGGAGACTGTTACTCGAAGTCCCGGTGAAATCGGGGACCCAAGATGGCAGGTCTGGATAGTTGCGCTTTGCACCGATATTTTCCAGGATACTGAGACCTTTGGTGACTTTAATCACAGCCTCCGTGAACTGACGAAAGATATCTTCCACCGGCTGATCATAGTCAACGGGTATGAATCCGGGTTCAAACAAACCCAAGATACCATATATCTTATCCCGAATCTCAGTAGTCTGACAAACACGACTATACCTCAAAATACTCATCGGATCACTCCCAACCCCAAGCATCCTCAGACTCCAAACATGGCTATCCGGATCGAATCCTTTAATCGGATGATCACCTCCGCCACCACGCGAAGTCGACAGTCCCTTCGCACCACCCGAAAAGTCAGGTTTATAACTGATCTCTACGTTCCTCCAAAGCGTCTCCTCCTCTCCACACATCATGACCGCTCTTTTCGCAAGGGCTATCTCTTGAATCACCCATGTGCGGAAGAACCAGGGCCTTTTGACAAGCGCGCTCCAAGCACGGCGTTTATCTTCTGGTGGAGGTGAGCCACTGTGAAATGAGTCGGGGATAGTCTCGTCGTTGAGATGTTGGAATACGAGATGGGAATCATCTGCTGCGTCGCCGAGCCATACTACGACTTGACGCGCTGACTTGTAGATGTCGCCCATGATGCGGACTTGTTGGTTTCGTTCGCCGTGGACGGATTGATTGATACACAGGGCGTCGACCCAGAGTGTTCGGACGGTGTCGGGGGAGCGAAGGTGGATAAGTGCTGAGTGGAGGTTTGGTGTGATTGATATATCTTGGTCGCCGAGGTTGATGTATCTGACTTGTGTCATGTCTCCCCAGACGTAGGACACAGCTTCGTAGTCGGGCTGAAAAGTGATATCGCTGTCCACTAGGTGTCCAACAAGAGGGTCTGTCTGGTTACTCGACGGGAGTAGTTCTAGAAGTCGAAAGGAGCTACTGCTGCTCAGAGGCTGATACACCTCTGCTGAAGAAGTTACGACCAAAGGAGAAGATGGCGCAGAGTCGTTTACTTCCTGAGGAGTTGCGCGGGGAACCTCCTGTCTGCTTTTGACCATACTCTCAATTGTCTCATCCCAAGCCAATCTCTCAAGCGCGACAGTTTCAGCAACACGCTTCCTCACCTCAGAATAGGAAGGCATAGTCCACCCCTCATCACCAGAGATCTTCTTCTCCAGCATTCCAACTATCTCCAGCCACTTCACAACACCGCGGACCGACCCTCGGCCCCCTTTCCGTATCAAAGTAGGTGCATCAGCATGTAAACCAGGACACTTAACATCAGCCCCGGCTTCCAGCAACATCTTGACAACCGGCAGGTTATGTTTGATGATAGCGGTATGAAGCCAACTCGTCTTCTTTGCTTTGAGATTCTCACGATGAAGGCGTCGTGAAATAAGTACCATGTCGATATGCGGACCCGGGTACTCAGTAATGAGATATCTCGTCTGCTCAAGGTACATATTTCCAGATGAGAGAAGCCATGTCACCATCTCTCCCCAAGACTTGGGATCATCGGGCAGTTTCGCACCGTATTCACCAACACACCATCGCAAAAGATTCAACCGTCCTCTCTTCAGCGCTCTCTCCTGCAAGGCCGCTGGATCAAGCTGGATATTGTGAGAAACTAGCAACTTTGCCATATCAACACTTGAAACCCAAGTTGGTACTTCATCTAGTCGTATGTCTCTGTCAAGAAGCCGTGTGGCTGCATCTAGCTTATTGTTCTGCGCGTAATGTTTCAGTACAGCTTGGTAGTCCGAATCTGGAAGATCACTGGCTCGTGCCATGAACGCTTCCAGATAGTCGACAAGGTTTTCATCGCTTCCATAAGGGTCTGCTGCTATCGCGACTTCGATGGGCGTCATATCCTTGTTGCTGCCTCCGCGGTTGAAAATACAGTGCCGACGACAACTCGCACTTTCGCCATGTTTTATCAGAGCCAACGCGATGTCGGTGTTTCGGCCCGCGGCTGCAGCATGCATCGCTGTCCCAAAGGTCGACCCTTCGCCTTGCCCACCATCTACCATTCTCGGGCCAGCGACATCAGCAGCGGCACCACACGCCAGCAGCATCTTTACAACATCCAGCGCTCCCTTGTGACAGGCAATGTGAAGCATCATGACTAATCCCGGATCATCTTTGGGACATGAAAGTCCCTCCTCGAGGAGATACATAATGATCCCGCCCCAGGTAGCTCCGATATCAAGATCCCATAAGGGTATGTCAAAGTTCACACCAGGTGGCCAACCAACCCACGTCATGTCGACGATCTCCTGTGGCGAGATCAAAGCGTCAAGGGTAATCTGAAGAAGGTTGGACTGTTCCTTGGGCTCATCTTCCACAGTCTTCCCATCTCTAGCGGCCTTTCGTATCTTGGCAAGTTGTTCTGGGGACCTGCGTGGCTGGACTGTCGAAATATCCGCTCCAGCCTCGACCAAGAAGCGGAAGAGCTCCTGATATCCCAGCATACAGGAATAAGCAAGGGGTGAGTGCCCCCCATCATCAAAGCAATTCACCGCTGCTCCGTGAGCCATAAGCAACTTGACCATCCCCAATAGCTCAGGATTCGACTTCTTCGGGTCTTCACCTAAGTAACCCGGTTCAATTTTCGCCCTCTTAATCGCAACCTGCAACAAATCCCTCTCCCCGACGAGCAAGTCTCCCGTCTCGTCCTTCTCCAGCAGTGCACGCGCCATTGGATAGTCCACTCGCAGCTCTTTGGCTAGGCACCTACGCACGGCTTCGACATGGTACGTCTTGAAAGCGGGTGATCTTCCGTGCAGACTGAAGAATTCGTCGAATTTTATCTTTTCGAGATTGGTGAGGAGTTGATCTCTTTCCGCAGAAGGTTTCCGACTGCAGAGGCTGACAAGCCATTTGCCTGCGATTTCTTCTGGTGAGGCCATTTTTGATGATTACGGTGAGTGAGTAGAAGTCAGCCTGGCTGACGATGTCAAGACTCTGCCTTACAAGCGGGGCTAATTGATCCTGGTTATAATAATTTAGCGCTATATCCATGATCACCCAGACTTGCTCTAGAGCCATGATGTAAATTGACCTGCTGCGTAAAGGGACAGACGCCGTAATTACAAATTAACTGATTTTGAAACAGAAGATATAAAAACTTCCCTGTTCTCGCCAACATTGACATCATCGACATCGAGCTTTTGGATATGCGGCTTGCCACTCACTAAACTCGCTCTTACATCTCAGCAATTCCGCCAAAATCTGAACAAGAGACAAACCTTGATGCCAGCATACGTAACACCGCAAACTGACCTCGATAAGTTAAAAGCCATCAAAGTTCAGCCGTCGATCACAATCCTTGTGCAGATCTGGGGGAACCCTGAAGCCACCCCCAAACTTAGTCATAGCCCCAACGCCACGATTCGTTTCGGTCTCTGATCTGTCAATTACCTTTATCCGAATAAGCCAAATTGTATGAAACAGTGCGTTCCTTGGTCGTTCTAGTGGTATCTATCCAAGCCTCGTCGTAATGCGGCAGATCTTGGCGCAGATCGTTTGCTTGGACCTGGATCTTTTGAGCTTTTTCTCGGATTTGAGTTCGACTATGTATTAGTGCAGAGCCATGTGTTTGGTACATTACCATGGCCAAGAAAATGGAGAATGCAACATGCAATATTTAAAAAGCCCATCGTCCATTCCTTTGGTTCTCATTAACAGCCATTCTCTTCCATCAATTTAAATCGTCAATGTTCAAACATGGGTCAATACGGCTTTTTAATACCGGACAGATATGTCCGTGAAGTTCCAGATGAAGTCGACATGAATACCGCCAGCATATTCTGGGGCTTTTCCCTCGGCGTAGCTGTCTTTTCAGTGGCTAAGGCATCGGAGCAAAGCTGGAAGGCATGGAAGAGGCGGCGACGTGTGACATCTTGTGTCGCTATGATCTGGGCTGTTTGGTTCAGCAGTATGATCCTTGGATGTTTGGCTTGGGGATTTCAGCGGCAATATATAGACCCCAGGTGAGTTTATGCCATGAATGTTATTATTATTTGGGTGTTTACTGATTGTAAGATAGCTTTGGCTTCTACTTCTCTGTTGGTAGGTTTCCAATCTTCGATCGCTGAGAGTGTCTTCTGACATGGGTTAGCTTTGTTTTGGGCGCTCCAAGTCCAATTCCTTCTTCAGATCATCCTCAATCGTCTCGGTCTTTTAATGGTCGTTCCCGGCCGAGCGGCGCGTCTAAAGTGGATCGTATTCGCCATCATATTGGCAGTCAACATCAGCGTATTTATCATCTGGATGCCAGCGCGCTTACAAATTAACGACCAATGGATATGGTTGAATAGTATCTGGGATAGATGTGAGAAAGTCATCTTCGCCCTAGTTGATGGAGCGTTGAATGCATATTTCATCTACCTCGTTCGGTCAAGGCTTATTGAGAATGGGTTGACCAAGTATATTCCCCTCTATCGTATGAATCTGTTTCTTATCTTCGTATCACTTTCATTAGATGTAAGTAGAGTAATTTCCGTTTTTTATCTTAACAGCTGACGTACTCTAGGTTGTGCTGGTCGGGCTCATGTCTTTGCCAAGTAGCCTGGTGTAAGTACCTTGACTCTTAGTAGGTCTTGACTGACAGTCCGCAGTTATCTCTCATTCCACCCAGTGTGCTATCTCCTAAAACTACAAATCGAAATGAAAATGGCTGAACTCATTACAAAGATCGTCCAGTCATCAGGTGCAACAGGCAAAGACAACACTTACTGCCACCACTCCAGTGCCAACCATGCAAAAAGCATGGCAACAAATACCATAACCAAGCCCACCGCCTCCCATTCCCATTCAGGTGTCCATGGAACAATTCCCGGAACCAACACCACCTATATCGAGGCTGGGGATCGCGATAGCTCTATTGAGACAGAACTTCAAGGGCGCATGAGTATGAGTCAAAGCGGGATTCTGAGGACAGTAGAGACAACGGTCGCGACTTCACCTGCTCCGATTCACGATTATCATCGTTCAGATAGCATAACAAGCTCAACGGCAGGATTGGCCTTTTAGCTCATCGGCTAGTCACTAGTAATGTTTAATATTCAGCTACCCATTCCTATCCAGGTATCTATAGATCATTCCCCGGTGCGAACACAGCCTACAAAAGAACATCCCTGCAGCGGCAGTGTACTGCGGCAAGCGACCGCGGCAACCCTCTGCGGCAGCGCACAAATATTAAACTTTAACCTTCTGTATAAATACTCTTTAGGATTAATACATTAACGTTCAAATGATTAACCAAAACGTGAAATTTCTTGCATCTCAGTCTATGTCTCAGCTACCCTCACGCTTGTCTACAGAGATGCCGGTTGGGGAATTCATGCCCAACGGCCTGGGTACTGATCCGCCCTTGACGTCGGACGACCCTACACTTGGTTACAAATTGTTCCACGTCATGTTACGCATCCGAGATCCTGTACAATCTTTACACTTCTATATCGACCTGATGGGAATGCGAACGGTTTTCACTATGGACACCGGCCCCTTTACGATTTACTATCTTGGTTACCCTCAAACGGACGAGCATCGGGCAGATCTAGGAAAATTTGGCCGTGATACTCTGGCTCAGTTAGCCTACACCCCAGGACTTATTGAGTTGTACCATGTACACGGGTCAGAAAATGAGCCTGAGGGCTACTATAGTACTGGAAACCAACCACCAAATCTGGGCCTCGGACATATCGGATTCTCTGTACCAGATGTCCCCCGCGCCGTTGAACGCTTGAGGAATCACGGTGTTGAGGTGGTTAAAGATTTAGGTGCTGCCAGTCGAGAAAATGTTCCCTTGAGCCAATGGGAAGCTGAAAAGAAAATTGGACTGGGTGATCTTCATCCTGCTTACCAGCATGTATTTGGACAGATTGCGTTCGTGAAAGACCCGGTAGGTATCAAATATTATCAACGTACCACTGCTGTATAGTTCATAAGAAAACACTAATAATAACTCTTAGGACGGATACACTGTCGAATTAGTTCCCCAAAAACTTCAAGAATGAGTGCAAAGTAGTTATAATTGTCATCACCTGGAAAGCGTAACGAGCCTAACGAGAGGGCTGGCTTTTTAGCCGATATACTAGGCACGATTAATATTGATGTTCACTATCTGATCCGTTAATCCAATTTACACCAATGCTACACTATTATCAGAGATTAGCACCCAACACTCATAGATTACTAACTCTTATTCTCGCGTATACACAAGCTTCCCGCCACTCACTCTCCCCTCCCTCATATCAGTCAGTCCCTTCAAAACGCCTTCTAAGCCACTCCCCCCTCTATTCAGGAAAACACGCGGCGGCTTCAATAGTCCCTCTTCGAACAACTTCTCAGCTATTTTGACAAATCCTCTCTGGAATGCAAAGTCTGCTGGTACAGCCTCGTAAAACTCATTCTCATACATCCACGGATTACCTGTGGCTGAGTATGCGAGGATAGATTCGGCGGTGACGTGAGGATTGAGGCGTTTGACTTCGTGTTCGGGGCCGGGGTTGAGGGAGATGTAGATTGCGGATGAAGACTTCTGGAGGATTGCTGCGGAGGTCGTGAGGCTGGTGGGATTGGGATGGGTGTCGAAGACGTGGAGAAGGGGACCGCGTGTGATTTTGAGGATGTCGTCGATGAGAGTCTTGGACTTATAGTCGAGAACATGATCGGCGCCCAAAGACTTGACATAATCTGTATTACCGGGTGACGAAGTAGTAATAACTGTGGCGCCAACGAGCTTTGCAAATTGGATCGCTGAGATCCCCATGGCTGTACTGCCACCGTAGATAAAGACAGGAAAGGGCTCCTTTGCTGGTTCATCTGGCAGGGGAAGATGAAGATGCTGGTATAATCCAACGCCCTGTCAAAATTCTCATTAGAATGAACTAACAACCTTTGGAAGGAATCGTGGTACCATCGTGATGAGCGCAACTCCCTGGGTTGCAGCATCTTCGTCGCTCATGTTATCGGGGATCTTCATCTGAATATCTCCCTTGACATGAATCAAGTGCGCAAAAGCACCATCATGCTTCCGCAGAATATTCCTAACGATATCTCAGTACTGGCCATACACCAACGTCTCAAATCTACATACTGCCCGACGACACCGCCAGCGATGCGATCCCCAACTTTGAAGTCCCTCTCAACTCCAGGCCCAACTTCCACCACAACACCGGCATAGTCTGTCCCAACGACAGCACCAGCGCAACTTTCATCATCTTCTAGGCCAAGGTGGTAAGCATCATCCGGGTTGATAGCCCATGCGGTGGGTTTGACTCTAATGTAGCCGGGCTCAAGAGCTGGCACAGAAATGCCCTGAACCTCGGCGTGGCCTGGGCGAATATTAACGAGAGCTTTCGTAGTGGCCATGGTGCATTTAACATGTCAATGTTTAACAGTGAGCTCTTCAGCCGGCCTATAAATACAATTCCAAGTTGAGGATTACGTGACTTGATAAGATATGCATGACTAATTGTCGTATCACCACATATGTCAGCCGTGAAGACACAACGTTATGCTAATCTGCTTATCAATAGTTGTGCATCCCTGCCTCTTTATCTCACTTTATAAGAATTGGAAGACGGCATTAGATTGCGGTCTGATAATGTCAGCTAAGGGCCCCGTGGCACGACTACCCAGGTCATAATGTCAGGCTGCAGATAGCGTTGTCTCAATCACTAAACCTAATTCGATATTATAGTAAATAAAATCTACACAAATAAGGGAATAAGAAAACTTCTTTAGATATTATAGTATAATTCAGAAATAACAGACATAAACTCTAGTTAGTTATATTATTTTTATTATACTAGCTTTTATAAGTCAGAATGCCTGTCCTCTCCTCTACCCTGCAAGCCTCGGTTTGTTTTACTCCCCCACCAATCAAATCCGGGGTATTGAGACTAACTCCCCTTCCCCACACCCCGCAAACCTCGGCTGATTTCACTTGGCCACTAATGAAGTCTGGGGTATATAACCCATCTCTCCTCTTTACTTTCTCCTTTCACATACTCACACACACATTTTCAATCACTCACCATGTCAGGTCCTGGTGTTGGTTTTGAGTACCCGCCCGTCAAGGTTACGTGGCTGCAACGCGATGTCCTCCTCTTCGCCAACACCATTGGCGCTACCGTCGATGAGCTACACTTCCTCTACGTCCGTCGCGATCCTACCTAAAAACACTGAGCTCTTACTGACAAGACACAGGAGTTTCATCCGAAATTCGCCGTCTTCCCCACGTACCCCGTCATCCTTCGTCAGTCCCGCTACCCTAGCCTTTCCCCGCAATCATTAACCCATCACAGCCTTCAAGAAGGATTCCCAGGAAGTCGTGGACTACTACAAGGAAAGCAAAGCTGTTCAAATCCCGGGTGTCCCCAAACTCGACTATACGCGCGTCGTCGATGGCCAGAGGAAGATTCAATTCCTCAAGCCGCTCCCAACCACCTCCGCGGGCCGCAATTTCGAAACCCGTCAGAAGGTCATCGGCGTCTACGACAAGGGTCGCCCAGGCACTGTCCTCGAGACGCAGATGGACCTTGTTGATGTAGACTCTGGCGAGGTGCACGCCCGAGTCACCAGCAGCGGCTTCTTTATCGGCCAGGGTAACTGGGGAGGCCCCAAGGGTCCAGCAACAGAGAACTACCCTCCACCGAAAGACAAGGCCCCCGATGCTACGATCGAAGTTCAGACTAGCGCCGAGTTGGCGCTGCTGTATAGATTGAATGGCGATTATAACCCGCTACATGCCGATCCTGAGCCTGGGAAGAAGATGGGTTTCGGAGGGACAATTATGCATGGGTTGTATTCGTGGAACTCGACGGCTCATTCGCTTTTGAAGGAGCTGGGTGGTGGAGACCCTGCCAATATCAAAGAGTATCAAGCCAGGTTTGCTAGCCCTGTGAGGCCGGGCGATAAGCTGGTTACGAATGCGTGGGTTATGGGGGTCAATCAGGACGGTTGGTCCGAGGTGAGATTTGTTACACAAGTCGCCGGTGGCAAGGTCGTTTTGAGTAATGGATTGGCTTTGATCAAGGTTACAGGCCAGGGGAAGAGTAAATTGTAAATTCATCCACTTTAGAGATATCTACATCAATCAATCTCACCTCATGTCATAATTTGAGTAAAGAATGGAAAATAAGACATGAATTGCTACCGTGTTTATACTCTATTTGTTCTGAACTCTGAAACCTTGGAAGTTGCCATCAAGAAATAAAGATCAGAGGCTCAAGTTCGTCCCAGGCATACTAGACCCATCAAGCCACTATCCTGTATCGTAAATAAGCCTGTCGCCGTATATACGGCAAAGATTCTTGGTCCACCTACTCTCCGCCTCGAGTGAGGGCTCAGTCGACTCGATGTCTTCTTCTCGTATTTTGACCATGGCTTTGACGATCAAATCCGTCTGTGACTCAATGCAACTTAGGCCATTAGAAGCAGCAGGTCCATGGACAGTAAAAATGTGAAATAAGTTTGGATTACGGACCCTACGTCCGATAAACTCAAAAACATCTGATAATCTGCAGTGAACATTACGGCTATAACGGATCGATCAAGGTAGTAACAGAATATAGCAGGGTTCACCTTGGGGATGGAACCGTCGACTATGAGGCCCTTCGCATGTGAGTAGCGTTCAATGCGGGTTGTCAGCGGCAGGCCAGGGTTATTGGCTCGTTTGACAATTGAAGAGCGGCTATTGGAAGCGGCTATTGGAAGCGGCACTTGATCCTTGATCACTTCGTCATATAAAAGGCGTAAAGTTTATTCGTTGTATACTGCCTTGCTTCATTCGAATACATCAAGCCATAGAATGATGTGTAATACGCGTAGTTTGACAGGTGAAAGTGATATATCGCAATGCTGTTATACAATGTAACGCTATGCTACAGCGTTTCACTGTCCCAATCAGGTATCGTCTAACCCCATTCCAGCTCCCCCATCCGCGAATAGCGGTGATCATTACTGCCCAAGCAGTCAATGACATCCTCAGCCGTCGTTGCAACCCGCAGAATAGTAGCATCCTCAGTGCCAACAAACCCTGCCTGTGCAGCTTGACGAATCCAGTCCATCAAACCCTTGTAGAAGCCGCATATGTCAAAGACACAGATGCCGCATCGATGAATACCAAGCTGGTACCAAGTCGTTGTCTCCAGGAGTTCCTCCAAGGTACCGTATCCGCCACTGAGGGCTACAAAGCCGCTCCCTGGAGCGCCACCAATGACTGCCTCGATCATGAGTCTCTTGCGTGTATGCATGTCTTTGACAACAGTCCTGCTCCCGAACTTTGAAGCATCGGCCCTTTTCTTGGTGAGTCTTTCTTCGTACTTTGCGAGTGCAGCCGGAATGATGCCTTGGACGGCACTTGGTCCAGAGAGTTGCACCAGAGTGCTGGCGATGGCGCCCATGATCCCAGTTGTGCCGCCACCGTAGACGAGTTTGTAGTTATTTTGGTGGAGAGCAAACGCAAGCTTTTTAGCTGCATCGATGTGACTCGGATCGTTCCCCGGCGAAGATCCGCCGCTAGCGTATGTTAGTCTATGATCGGCAGGTAGGAGAGAAGGGAGATCTACAATAGACCCACGACTCGAGAATTGGAGTTAGAGTTCAATGTGCCGTTAGTGGAAACTTTGACCGTTCGCAAACTGTAACAAAGCTCGTTGAGCATTGAGATAGCAGGTATCTCGACATCAGACATCCATGAAGCCTTATTAGTGACAGGGAGGCTCATGCATACTACGCCGGCTTGGTGTAAGAAAGGGTTCAGGACGGAGCGAATCCACTCGAGCTGATGGAAGCCGTACTGCAAGGTATTGGCGTTCATGAGTGCGAGACCCCTTTGAAACGACGACTGCCGGGCGTTGCGTGGCGAGTCTGCCTCGAGATAGGGATAGAACTCTTGATACCTAATGGCCTTCCATACACCCTTATGGAAGCAGGCGTTGTCATCCATCAAGCTCTGCTGCAGGTCTCTCAGCGTCTCAAGTTCGTCAAGGAGACCCCTCTCGAGCATTTCGCTGGCTCTAACTTGGATAAATTTCCAGTATGTGGACTGGCGCGGGATCAGAGTTGCAGAAACAAACCGATACTGCCGCTTTAACGCCTCATGCAGCAATGGTATTGCGAGAGACGTTGAGCCGCCGACAAGAATAGGGAGGTTCCCTCGGTTTGTAATTTCGTCCATCTTGTCAGCAGCCAGGGCCACAAAGTCATCGGGTTCCTCATCAGCCTCGAGATAATCAATCAGGTGATGAGGAACATTAGCTATCTCTTGAGCAGTGGGCTTGGCGGTGATAATGCTTCCCGCCTTGTAGCACTGTAGACTATCAACGGAGATAACCTCGCTCGGAAAGGTCTTCGCAATGGCAACCCCCAACTTGGTCTTCCCGGAGGCAGTAGGGCCAAAGATAGCGATACAGAGCTTTTGATTGGATTGCATGGCTGTGAGACTGATATGAAGATGCAAGGAGGTGACTTGATAAGCAGGCCATGAAAGAAGCAAAACAGATATCGTTTGCGTTTAAATAGTCTACATCCAGTTTGGTCAATCACGCATTTGTGAAAAGACTCATCAACAAGATCGTGCCGATAGTCTCGTTCCTGTCCAAATGCGGTAGGTAACACGCATTTTCTACTCATAACAGCGTTCTATGATAAGTACGGAGTACTTCCGCAAGCTATCATATGCATAGTACCGAATAGGGACAGTTTGTCACGGCTTCATAAGCCGGCTAACAGGGGTATTCGCAATTAAGATTTGACGAGGTCGATCAGAGAAATATGAACAGGGATCTTGATAGCAATACCTATCAGTCGTGGTATATCGCTCGGAATGATATTCCGTGGTCAACTGCCGGTATTAGTATGTTGTCACAGACGCGAGAGGAGGTTATTGATGCCGCGATCCTCCGAGACCGACAAATAGGTGTGTTGGTTAAGTTCGAGTATTGTTTTCTCTTATTCACTATCTATACCCCTTCGTAAAACCTTCTGGGTAAAAGCTTATATTGGGGAAAGAAAACATCGTGTTGTCATTTATCACCCATGTTCGCCGCCTAAAGCTTAACCTTATAGGCGGTAGTCCACCCCACAGCTATCTACACCTCTTATATCTGGACATCATATTCTCTAGCATGGAAGCGTAGCCATGAAATAGACAGGTTATAAAGCATGAAGTGACGTTACAGCTACCGAGAGTATCAACGACGATTAAGGCAGGTCACCTCGGAAAGACGAAGCTAAAATGCCGAAGTTCCTTGATATCGTGCTATTTCAGATAGAATCCGGCACACATCTTGATTTCATCCCTGCTGCTTTGTTTCACCAGTTCATTCCTCGCTTACAGGAGGCAGATCTAGCCCAATCCATGCTATGGCATTAAACTAGCTCCCGACTTATTCCTGAGGGTAGCAAACCGGCTACTTTAGCTTTAGAAGTGAGGCCAATATGATCTTTCCTGCTATCTCTTCTCCATGTTTGCCATATCTGCAAAGGCGCAGCTCTACCTGTCCATGCTGTCGAAATACCAATGAGCTCATGGGAACAGACTGTTTAGTTGGTGCTCTTATTGACCGGAATCAAATCATTCCGGATAGCACCAAATCTCTTATAACCTCTCCATCGGTGTTACCCCAATTCCTTCCGATATTGCCTCCAATCCATAATACCGTTTCAACAATGTACCCGACCTTACTGGCCATCGAAACCGGGGCATCATCGGGAATACTTGCCCACATTCTAATATTCAGAAACGGGGAATGGGATCTTTACACCATCAAGATACTACAAGGACTTCTCATTGTCTTTGGCCTCCTGACACTGAGCTTCAAGAGGCTGGGAGCTGCAGAGGCTGGGTCACCGTACAGCTTCTTGGAGTCCGTCATAGCATCCATGTACATGGTTTCGTTTCTCGTTTCAGGGACCTTTTTCAGCATTTTTATTTACCGCATCAGCCTCTTCCACCGCTTATCAAAATTTCCGGGACCTTTCATGGCCAAAGTCTCCAACTTGTATCTCACCAAGCGTTCCGTTGCTAGGTTTCAGCTCTACAGGGAGATTCAAGACCTTCATAGAAGATATGGTGATATTGTGCGCGTCGGCAAGTGGCAAAAACCTCTGCTCATACTAATGGTGCTAGCCTAATGCTGTGTAGGACCCTCAGCACTATCCATCCTCGATGCGAAGGTCTTTCATGCAATACACTCCAACAATTCGCCTTGCAGTAAAGGACCTTGGTACAACATCGAACAGCCAGCAATCTCTCTTCATATGTCGCGAGATAAGAACGATCATTCTCGTAGGCGACGAGTCTGGGACAGGGCGTTTAGCTCAAAGGGTGATTTCCAATGAGTCACTATCAAGCTTGCGAAGGCTAACTAGTTCACATAGCTATTCGTGATTACGAGCCCCGAGTGGTCAAATACACAAGCCAGCTACTCGATCGACTAGAACAGAGCCAGAATATACCTATTGACATCGCAAAGTGGTTCAAGTTTTACAGCTTCGATACCATGGGTGACCTGGCCTTTGGTCAGAGCTTCAACATGCTAACAGGCGGCGTCAAGCATCCATTCATGGCCCTGGTCGAGTCGCATATGGTGATGGCTGGGACCTTCAGCCAACTGATCTGGATGTTTCCCTTGTTCAGGGCGATGCCGTTCCTTGGTAGGGAAGACGCTATTTTCCAGAAATGGCTTGAGACTCAAGTTCGGCATCAAGAACAGGTGTGTCACATAGCATTTAGCCTTCCATGCAAAGCTGATATGATGATACAGAACAAACCATAACTTCCGAATATCTTCTCATGGCTTCTTGAGGATTACAAATCCCAGCTATATCCCAAAGAGCAGGATTGGTTAAACCTACAAGCTGACATGCAGCTTATAGCCGTTGCTGGAAGGTGAGGGCACGTCCTTTACGTGGCAGAGGCTGTCGGCTAATCTTTTATCCAGCGACACCACTTCTGTAACACTTGCTTGCCTGTTCTTCTTATTAGCTACCAACAAAGGTGCTTGTATTCGGCTTCAAGAGGAGATCGACAACTTGTTTTCCAGCCCTTCAGAACCAAATCACTCAAGCTTTTCCAAGTTGACATATCTTCAAGCTTGTATTGATGAGACACTTCGACTATTTCCTCCAGTGCCATCTGGATTGCAGCGTATGACACCTGCAGAAGGACTGCGAGTCGGTGATATCTTCATTCCTGGAGATACTGTAGTGACTGTTCCCTCATACACACTATATAGAGGTATGCAGCACTAAAGGAGCAAATCACCGTTTTAACTAGTGTCTTGAGTTAACCTGGCTTATAGATGAACGGTACTTCACCGCTCCGGATGACTTTGTCCCAGAGCGCTGGACCACAAATCCAGATATGGTAAGGGACGGTTCGGTATTTGCGCCATTCTCAGTTGGTAAGTCATGACCGTCTCTGTAACCGTATTTCTTGAGTTTCCAATGGTAATCGCATCGTTCAGGTCGCTATGCATGCGTGGGTAAGCAATTGGGCCTCATGGAAGCTGGCTATGCTACGTGTATGATATTGCATCGCTTTGATGTCTGCCTTTCTGGCGCGGAAACTACCAGCAAGTCGGCGTTTCTTGAGGGTCTTAGAGACCATTTCACACTGGATGCGCCTCGGCTTCATCTTGTACTTAGAGCTAGGAAGCACTAAGTTATTTTGCCCGTCAAGCTTTGTTTACTTAAAGGTAATTGCTCTTTAATTCAATCCGGCGGTACATGATAGGTAGCTCAACTTCTGCGGCCACAAATTCACGAAATCCTTTGAAACCGCGGTAAATCAAACTATGAAACTGATGTCTCTGAACATGTATTGTATAAAACTATTCGGCCAAGGCGTCTCACTCTATTCCTCCTCGTACCGCAACCTAGTACAGGTTAACTTGCTATAACAAGGACAGGGATCATGAACGAACAAGTTAACTTATTTAAGACTAGACCCATGCTGCCAGGCCACTAACCCACCGATCTCGCTTGTCTGGAACCCCTAAATTTTCCACCATCACATTTCAGCATCACTATCTACAGCCCAACAGTACCAGCACCTCTTAGTTTTTCCCTTGACCAGTTCACGTTCACTATTTTACTGTATCATGTACTCCTTCAGCTGTCAAATCTGCGGCGTCGACATGGCCATCGCCCGCATCCGCACTCCAGATGAGCCGCCTAGCGCAGCTTGGAACTTGGAGGGTGCTGACTACGTCGGCTTTCGTAAATGGCCGCATCAAGATCAATTCGAGGACAACGATAGCCCTCAATGCGCAACAGAAGACAGGGGTCCAGCTAGACTTCCAGAAGTTGACGCATGGCCGGATCAGGACGATGAAGATGACCCAAATTGGGCGCCAGATGCACAGAGTTCCAGCGAAGAAGATCCTCTGGAGTATGATTCTGGATGGGAGACTGATAATGAAGATATAGAGGCTGAAGTCTCATCTACATCTGATGAGGAGGACAGCGACTACTCGAATGATGCACCCGACCAGTACCCTCTTACGGATCTCTATACCTGCGAATTTCCTGATCGCTTGCCACATGGCACATGGCACAACGGTCTTGCCTACTACACAGGCGATCGCAAGCATCCTGAGAAATGGTCTCTACTAAGTCCGGACGATTCAAACGTCCCCTCAGAGCACATCGCTTCACCTTCGTGCCAAAGTCTGCAAGGCATCAACGGCCATGTTCTCAGCGTCGCACAAATGAAGAACTGTCGAAATGTCCGATTTCTCGTCCCTAAGCCGTCGATGTGGAAAGCTGATTTAAGCGATCAACTTCTTGAGGGAAGCAGTGATAATCTATTCTATGTATCTGGAGAGTCAAGCGGTTCAAATATGATTGAGGGCAGACGTTTCAGAGGCATTCACTCGCTTTATCCACCACGACATGGATTGAAGGATATAAGTACCAGCTGGGTGTATGTGGACGAAGGTTGCATGGTAAGTTTATTTGATGTGCTTTAATAATAATAGGTACTAACAGGTATGCCAGGAGCTTGATTACTCGCTGGTTCCACTCCCGGTGCATTCATATTGTCTGGATATGTATGCCAAGACCTCACTCCGTCGTCTAGGGCACATTGACTTGAATGGATTGTGGCACTGGCGTGAGATGCGGAATATGCCAGCTTCATACGGCCTTGAAGATCGTATTCCGGAACCGATACGGAAACAGATACACTTGCCAGAGCTGCAGCGAGCCCGCACGCAGTGGGATTACCCTTGGCTCCATACGCCTGGCGATGAGTGGCTTGTTGCAAATCCTGTCGAGATCCCCGGTATTTCCCGAGTTTTGGAGTCGTGCGTGAAAGAGTTGTGCTTGAAGGGATATGTACAGCAGACGACGGGGTTCTTAGCCTTACCCTCTGAGATCATCCAACATACTCTATCGTTTCTTGACATACCCGACGTCGACAGCGCGGCCAAGACTTGCAGAGCGATATTCAAGCTTGCGCAGCTAATATTCAGAGAGAGTGTACTGAGATCCATGCCTTGGCTGTGGGAGGTTCTCGAGAATAATGAATATCCCGCGTCTCGTGATTGTCTGCCGACATGGGATCCTCTCTGCCCTCTGGGTATTCCACCACCAACACTCCCCATCGGATTAGAGTCTGAAGAGGAGGAAGAAGATCGATGGCAACCTATTCTCTTTGAATTCCCTGAGATGCAGCAAGTTTGTAAGGCGACCAAGGCTGTCAACCGCCAGCGCCGAGAGGAGATTATAGCACCTTATCATGAAAAGCTGAAGGTTTTGCCGCAAAATTGGCACAGCTTTCGCAGAAATGTTGAAGTTTGGATACATGGCAAAGGCGAGCGACGCGATATGAATTGGAGGCGAGTATGGCTCCTGTTCAACCCTGCGACGAGCCCGTTGCCAGGTATAAGAAACAGGGCAAGGATCTGGGAGGACTGCAAGACCATCATGGACTTTGTCGCCTTGGCTCGTGAGGGAGAGCATATGGAAAAAAGGCATAAAGAGTTGAAAGCCAAGATATTAGACTTCGTTGATGAGAACTCATATGCGCTGCCTGATACAGTTCCAGATGTCCCTAGTTGGCTGCAAGCATATTAGTACCGGGTCAATGGTATTTCACCAATAGATACAGCAAAAGGGAATCAAACTTTAGAGAATTCCCAAAATTGTCCTAACATGATGGCTAGGTTAGACTCAAGTTCGCGTGCCCATCATCAAGGCCCTTGTAGTTCATGTCTCCCTCAGGGTCACAAGTTTGTTGAAGAGGCAAGATTGATCAGTTATGACGGTAACACTCAGAGTTTCAGAGCACGGCTTATATCCCAGCCAAGAATAACATCATCATTGCAAAGCACCATATGTAAGTTGGCATTCTCTTACCTCCGCCGCCTGAAATGGAGAGATCCGTCACACCAGAAAGTAGTTACGACGCGAGACTACGTAGTAGATTGATAGCTTCTCTCAGGTTTACAGCAGTTACCCAACTTTGACGCATGATAGACAATGGTCGGGCACCCGTAAAATATGTATAGAGGGGCCAGAGCACATCTCCAAGCCTTTCAAATCCGCACACATCACACTGTAAGCTACATATGCAGTACCACGATAAGCTCGTGAGTAATGTCTGCGATAAAACAGTGAATATGCATACACATACGCCAATGGTCAGTGCTGCAGTACGCTTCATCGGGCGCTATGTAGGGTATATCGAGCTCTAATATGCTCATCACCTTTTCCAATAGCAACTCTTTTTGCAACCCATGCTATCGGGGCAAGATTTGACGGCACAAGTGACATTATTCTCGTTGCAAATTAGGCTTCATGCGATAGGCTAGGCTCAGACCGGTTGCAAAAATAGCAGTTCTCGAACCAGCCTCAAATCAGCTGATTGGCACCTCGCGGGGCCATCTGTTGGTGGCATTTACGCCAGGGTTACACCAGCCGTTGGTAGCCAACAGCATTGACATCTCCAGCCCTATCGCGATTCGATAACTTCTTCTGTTGGTTCCGGGCTTCGGACCCCGGATGGTAGACGCGTCACCGGTTTGCTGCAAGATGCAGTGAAGGTATTGGTTGGTGGGGATTGAGAACAAACATGCATTGGAATGGGTACTGCTGGATAAAAGGTCGCCTGCCGTTACATCGTCTCTAACCATGCCGTATAATCGTCCACTTTTACTCTCGACCAGGCCAGCTCATCCTTATTGACCGATCCTCTATCCCCGCATTTCACATTCGTATATCGCAACTTTATTGAACTATAACCTACAGTATCATCTCGCAATGGAAGCCGGTAAGAATATTATCCAACTAGACCTCCGCTACCTCTAACAAACATGGCAGACGATGGAATTCCTGAGCCCTATCCCCCCGCCGCAAGTCTGCTTCAGCTCTTCGACAAACGGCCTGTTCCTATCCTTTCACCGAAAATTGTCGAAAGAATAACTTTCAAAGACGTCGATCCATCAGACCAAGCCGCAGCCGTTGTCGTGTCTTTCCACGATGCCTTGAGGGACAATGATATCCAAGCTCTTCAAGACTGCTTCTTCGCTGATCAAGCTTACTGGAAAGATACATTGGCATTTACCTATTATTTGCGAACCTTTTATACACCTTCGGTCATTGCTGCCAATTTGTTGGAAACTAACGAGATGAGAGGTCCTTCTATGAGATGGAACATGGAGAGCGCGGTGTTCGTCGCTGCGACGCCAGTACTGGTATGTTCGCTCCGATAGCATCACTACTTGATGGGAGACTGATGCTGGCTTATCTTACTCTAGCAATTTATTGACGTCGCGTTGTCGTTCAGAACAGCGTCGCCCGCGGCTTCATGCAGTGCAAGGATTGTGCTCCTCCCGGTTGAGAGCAGCGAGGATAAGCTCGAATGGAAGATCTGGATTTTGAGCACCAAGCTTGAGGATCTTGATGTTCACCCAGAGAACGAATCCCTGCTTCAATCACCCGGTCGCAACTTGAGTGGTATAGCAGATATTGATACCGATGTCTTCATTATTGGCGGCGGTAACGCGTTAGTCAATTATTCGAGTCCCTGCTTCTGCGTTGACTAACGATGCTGTAGCGCGGCAGCTCTCGCCGCTCGGCTCAAGACCTTTGGTGTCGAGAGCATCATGGCCGAACAAAATGCCCGTGTTGGCGATAACTGGGCCAAGCGCTACGACTGCATGAAGTTTCACGTGCCAACTTCATTTTGCGACATGCCCTACATGAGTGAGCTAAACCGAGCGCCTCTAGAGACGGAGGTTCAGCTAACTAACCCGTGTAGGCTACCCAGAAGAGCTTCGGGGCCTTCACCGTCTGAGCAAGGATGAACTAGCCAATCACTTGGCACAATATGTCGCGTCATTCAACCTCAACGTCATTACTTCGGCAACAATTCAGTCGACGGTTTACAACAAGTCAAGTGTGAAATGGACGATTGAACTACAAACTCCTGCTGGAGCGGTCACAGTGACTGCTAGGCAATTAGTCCAAGCAACCGGGGTTTCCTCCCAGAAGCCTTATGTTCCTACTCTTGAAAATGCAGAGGTCTACAAAGGAATCAACATCCACTCGTCGGACTACAAAAACGCAATAGCATTGGCCAAGCAAGGCGTCAAGGTTAGTGGACAAGCTTCAGTATCGTCACACAGTCTAACATATACAGTCGGTTCTCATCATAGGATCAGCAAACACGGCTTTCGACATCCTCGGCGACTGCTACGCCGCCGGTCTCGAGTCAGCAATGGTCGTGCGATCGCCAACATACGTCTGCCCATTCGAGTATATCTGCAACGACGTCAGTCTAGGCGCGTACAACTTTGACGTCGCACGCGGCGACAGGATGTTTCTCATGCTTCCGTCCGCCGTGGAAGGTCAGCTCGCGCGAAACCTCTTCAGAGTGCTCGCGTCCAAGGAGCCAGAACGCTATACCGCTCTTAGAGAAGCTGGATTCCCGGTGCTCGATAGTACAGACTCCAAGCAAGCGCTCTTTTCTAATTTGATCGAGAGAGCTGGTGGACACTATGTTGACGTCGGCGGAACAGACATTATAGCACGAGGCAAAGCCAGTGTAAAGACTGGAGTCGAACCAATCGCGTTTGCTGAGGATGGTCTTCTGTTCTCAGATGGAAGCTCTGCCGCTGCAGATGCCGTGATTTGGTGTACCGGATTTGCAGATCGCGACGTTCGGTCCGTAGCCGCTGAGGTCCTGGGAGGTGAAGGGGGTGAAGGACGCAATGCCAGCGATGAAAAGGTCCTTGGACCGCGCGAGATTGCTGATCGTCTCGACCCAACATGGGGCATTGACGCTGAGGGCGAAATACGAGGAATGTGGAAGAGACACCTGAGACTGGAGAATTACTGGGTCATGGGGGGTTATACTCAGCAGCATCGATGGCACTCGCGGACGTTGGCTTTGCAGATCAAGGCTGCCTTGGAGGGAGTTCTTCCTCCGGCGTATCGGGAGACTCTTGGGAGAGATTAGTTGTTATCCCCCGACTTCCGAGGCAGTGATTATTGATCAAGTCCGACCGTTTCCTTGAGGATCTTCTGCTCGCGTGACTAACGTAGTCTGTAATGCTTAGTCTGTCTAAAATTCCGGTATTCCTATAGTCCACGAATGGGAATTTATGGTCCCCTGGATCAATATGCTATCTTTGGAGCTGTCACCCTCCTCTGCGGACATCCCGCAATCCGACAAACACGTTACATTGCAGCTCCAGATCTAAACCTCCAGCGGCCTGGACGACTAGAAGACATGGAAGGAGGGAATAAGGCAGTGTGGCCCTCTAATTCGGCTTCGATGGCTTGTTCTGCACGTCATATTGATCCTGAGAATGACAACCAACTAAGGCATCTAAACACCAGGGACTTCGCCTGGCCTGATCTACTCCTCCGTTCTCGCCTTGATCTGCGCCGAGAACAGCGAGCCAAACACCCGACTGCCCGTAGATCCATGTCTCAGAGCAAGGTTACACTCGTAAACCATCTATCGATTGAAGCGGACATAAAGACGGTGAGTTCCGTGCGGATACGGATGGCTAGCCAAGTCCAGTCAGCGTGGACAAGGATTGAGTTTATGGCGTGTTTCAAGCTTGCGGGCTAATTTGCCCATTATTCTTTGGTTTTACGGGTCCACCACATTGTGCCGACAAAACAGGAACGGGCCTCCAATTTGAATGAGGGGCGCAGATTGATTAGATGAGGTCGTATAGGAGGGGCACAGCAATCCTGGGATTCTATTACTTCTCCCAATCGCTATGCCGTAAAGCTTACTTGCTTATATTTTGCCTGTGTGAACAGACCAGCAGTATGGATGTGTTGTTAGTTTCGATTAATGTGGCCAATCTCAGGGACGACAAGTGTTGAAGTAATCGCGAATTTTGATGTGAAGCAAAATGTCGAAGGACAAGTCCCGTGCATTTGCTTTGAGGCTTGGGGAAGGGATTTCGATAAAGTCCTAAGTGACCTTCTCTCAGTACAAAGTTATCTGCTTAAAACTCACGAAATAATTAATAAATTCCATTAAGTCTTTATACTAGCTATTCTACAAAAGACTTCTTAGGTACAGTGAGGAAATCTCATTGATTCTGGCTTGCTCTAGGGTAATGACTATTTTTGACCAAATTACAAAACCTCCAGACTCCAGCTATTATTATCGACCCACGCAGCACCACTTTTTGACCCCGTCGGCAATGGGAAAAGCTTGGGATTTGATCATATTCTGTGGAGATAAAACAGTGACATTCCATCGTGAATTGAAGGGCCGAAATACGGGCTCTCACCACAGAATCCACAGTGGAATATGGAGTCATTACCAAACGACTGTCTATTATACCCAGGGATATCGGAACTCGGGATGAATAAACAACCCGAGTCCTTCAGATCTCCCTTTCAAGCCACTAAAGCAAGTTCCCCGTGACTTCTTCTGGCAGGCCCCTTAATTTGTAGCGCGTGCACAGACATCTAGCTGAATACGATGTCTGCGTTTCAGTTATGGTGTATCTACCTAAGCTTAGCACGCTTCACAAACAAGAGCCACAATTGTCTGTCACTGCCAATGAAGCTTGTTTTTAAGCATTAAAAAAGATTAAGGGTGAATTTAGACATAAGTTGCAACAGGGGCAGCGTAAAATTGGTGCACCGTATCTTGACCACTCTCGGGCTAACCACGTCCGAGAAAATCCACCTGTCATGATTCCACTCTAATTTCCGGAGGGGTTAGCTTGTGTTCCTTTTCAGCCCTGTCCATCGGACGATGTCACTGTTTGGGTTTACCGCGATTAACTTTTGCTCTTATCGCGATCTGATGTCTCGATTTAGTATGGGTTGGATTCTCGTATGGATATCGATGCAAAACAACTACTGTCCGCGCACCGAATACGCGTTGACTGATACAAAGAACTGGAGATTGACTATATGTGGCCCTTGCTAGTATGTTCGTCTCCCTGCGGCTCCATCCGAGAAACAGGTAGATGGGTTGCAGGGTGACACGTTCTAGATTAGGTCGATGGGTGACATGCTCTCGCGGTACGAATAATATTTCTCCAATCAGAGGACATCTCCAGCCAACGACACCCTTGGATGAGATCTGAAACATGAAAGCCACAAGGGCCATCTTGAGCATTCCTCTCGTGACATTCTGCTATAAAGACTTCAGATCCTCCCTTCAAGTTTATGCCTTTCGTTTTGCAGTTCAATAGTCTCTCTTTACAATCTAACTTTCTACACTCTTTAGCCCTGGTGGTTATCCTCTCTTTTACAATCTCACAACAAATCTCAACCCTTTTTTTTAACCAACAACAAATCAATCCATCAAAATGAAGTTCTCCATCGTCTTCGCCGGCCTCTTCGCCTCCGCCACCATGGCCTCTCCCCAGGGCAACATCACCCCCAACACCATGGGTGCCCTCGAGCGACGTGCCTCCTTCCCCATCCCCGCCTCCAAGGGCTCCGTCACCTACAAGAAGGCCCAGACCATCTCCGGCACCTTCGACGGTGGCATGAAGACCTACGGCCGTGGCGTCAAGTGCACTGGTCAGGTCGAGGGCACCGACGCCGACGCCGTCTTCATCCTCAAGAACGGCGCTACCCTGAAGAACGTCATCATTGGCGCTGATCAGATCGAGGGTGTTCACTGCGAGGGCTCTTGCACCATCGAGAACGTCTGGTGGAAGAAGGTCTGCGAGGATGCTCTCTCCCTCAAGGGCGACGGTAACGCTCTCATCAATGGCGGTGGTGCTACCGGTGCTGAGGACAAGGTCATCCAGCACAACGGTCTCGGAACGGTCACCATCGATGGCTTCACTGTTGTTGACTTCGGTAAGCTCTACCGATCTTGCGGTAATTGCAAGAAGATGGGCACCCGCAACGTTGTCGTCAAGAACGTCAAGGCCTTCAACGGAAAGGTCCTCACTGGCATCAACTCCAACAAGGGCGATATCTCCACCATCACTGGAACTTGCGCTTCTTCCGTCAAGGAGATCTGCGTCGAGTACGAGGGCACTGTTCCCGGCAAGGAGCCCAAGAAGATTGGCTCTGGTCCCAGCAAGGCTTGCAAGTACTCTTCCGTCAAGTCTTGCTAAGTGCTTTACCGTTGAGGCCTCGAACTTTACACTGAGGCAGTAATACTGTGGTGGATGGATGGATGTTGGATAAGGGGTTAATAAGGTGCTTGAAGCACCTCTTGTTGAGGTTGGGAAAGCTACCAGTTCTGTACTTTCAACGTATATATCTCTTTACTATAAATACACTTCGTTGAACGAGAATTATTATCAGTGATTTCATTGAACGATCATACTTGCAGCATGGGAGCTAAGCTGACACTATAGCCTGAGTTCTCTTGTTATACATGATCAATTAGAACTTCTTGTAGCCCTGCTTAGAGACAAAAGTCTGCTGCCAAACTCGCTGCTCCGTGCCCTCAGCAAGCTCAACATAGAATTGAGCGTGGCCCTCCGCAGTTGCTCCACTGTACATAGGTGTGCCATCCTCCTTTCTCTCATCAGCATAGTAGAATCTGTTATTAATCAGCATTATGTCTCGTGGCAGTCTCACTTGTAAACTCACCTAAAGCCTTGATCCTTGTATGAAGCTGCAGCGACTTCAATGAACCAAGCAGCCGCGGTCTTTCCAACACCTAGCGACATGATGGACGGAATGCGCATCTCATTCTCAATGTTGCCAGTGTAAATGTACGTTGGGCTACTGTTTTTGGGGAAGTCTTTCCAACCCTTCACAGCTTCTTGGGCTGCGGCGTAAGCGCTAAAGATATTGACCGTACCGCTTGTCTTGAAGCTGTCCAAAGGAACTTGGAAAATGTCGTCGGGATCGTTAGGTGCGCCATGATAAGCTTTCAATGAATTAGATGGCGTTTCAGTAGCGAATGCGATTCACTGACCGTTGTAGATGACGACGTGGGGATGACCAAACTCGCTTCTGACCTTTGCAAAGGCCTGGATGACGGAGTCTGTGTTGCTCAGATCTGTAGGGATATGTAGCTCTTTGTCGGTTGAAGTTGATGGATCTTGTGATCGTGAGGCTAGAGCTAGTCTATAGCCCTTTGCGCTAAAGGCTTGGGCGACACTTTTGCCAACCTTGGCACCAGCGCCAAAGATAAGAACGATGGGAGAAGACATGGCGATGATGAATTGATAGTGTAGGATTGAATGATATGATGTTAGAATGTGGAATGATGGTATTGATGGTTAAAGCTACTGGGAGAAAATTCGTTACTTATATAACCTTGCTCATTACCAATACTGCATCTCGACTTTACTAAATGCATTTCTTGGTGCTTCATTGCATATCAAATTGGTCAGCGATGCTCAGGTAATCGTTGAGCCATAGGGAGACCATTTGCCTATTATGGTTAGACCCGAGCATGAATAAGCGTCATCTTGATATCTTACCAAATACGCGCGCGTGCGGCATTCACTTATCTTTTCATACAGTGCTCTGCGACACGCCTTATAATACTTCAGATATGTGAGGAAAGGTGACCAAAAACCGCTGATGACCACAATAAAGGTCAAGGTCTCCATTAACAGCAACTGAAAATCAAGGTCGAGTAAGGCCCCAGATGAACATCACCTATCTCAAAAAGCAAAGACGCGTACTTCAAGAAACATCCCTCGAGTAGTACACTTTTTAAGGGGGAGCAAGAACTTTGTAAATAATCGCCATGCGGTCTCTCCATAAATCACTATCCCTATCATCCACCAAAACACCAAGTCCCTGGTCAGATAAGAATCTTGTCGTGGCAAGGCCGATCCGTGTTCCCGGAACCAAAACACCAAGATAGTGATGAGAGGGTCTTGTCTCTTCTGGTATGTTCAAAAGCCTTCCGTGAGAAGCTTACAGCGACCATGCCGAAAAAATCCAACACAGCTGTCTTCTCGAGAGCCTGGTTCGAGAGACGAAATCCTCATAAGCCCTTATCATCCCACGACTGTCCGAAGTCATCCATTTCCCCCAAGATAGTAACCACCTTAAACACGATGGTTGAGTATAGGTCTGCGAAGGCATACCAAGTCAACATTAACTGCCTCGTACTTTGTGCTGCTTTACCACTCGCCGCGATCCTTGGCCTTCTGAATCTCATCACTGAATGTTTGCGCCATGGCTCTCTGTTGCTTTTCAGACAGGCCTCTATTGGTCCAGCCGTGGTTGTGGATAATACGGTCTTGTCGAAGCTTCTCTTCTGACGTGTACGAGCTGATGCTTGGCGTGCGCGAGCGTGGAGGTTTGGCGTAGCTAGGCTCTAGCTGTTGATAGGACTTTCGCGTGGGATCTCTTCTGCCAAAGCACATTTTGATATGTACTGAAGTGATGAAATAGTGGGAAGAAGTCTGAGTGGAAGGTGGGGAGAGTGATGAGTTGAAAAAGAGGATCAAGGGGATATGAAACCAATTTATAGAAAGAAGTATACAAAGTTCAGAGATTACGTTTTATACCTGACGTCTCGTTTGCGGTTTTAATAAAGTTCTAAATGGCCAGATATCGAAGTAACAAAGGAAAGATGAATTGAAGAAATATAACTGGGTGGCATAGTTTGCTGCGTTTGAGAAGATCCAGTTACTCGAAAGTATAAGTGAGACTAGATTTGTTTGGCGAAAGCTACGACAAAAAGACACCCGACCTGGCAAACCATAAAATGATATCGTGTTCAAATCCACCATCTGCATTCGAAACTCAAATCTTAGTCTTGTAGGCAGCAACCGACTCTTGGTCTATACATAGTCGCTTATTGGTATTACTTCCCAATAGCTTTGGGGCAGCGGAACTTTAAAGTTACGTGGGAACCTTTCCGCACGGCGATTGGCCTCTACGATTCAACCTCGAGGACTCAGTAAATCACAATGAAATAGAACTGATATTAGAAGGAGAATTGGCCAAGATGCTGAATTTGCTGGCAATTATTCTGCTTCCAGCAACACCATGTTCTATCAATCTTCACCAAACTTTCCCTTGATAAAGTAGATACTCATATTGAGTACTTCGCCACAACTTCCTCAAGCTCCTTTCTCATCTCCTCCTTCACCCCATCCTCAGCCCAGCACATATCAATAGCACTCTTGGCCAAAGTCGCCATATCATTATTACTAAACTCGCACATTTTCTTGGCTAGGAGCCAATCATGCAAGATCCACGTATCTTCCATATAAGCTGGATCATCACTTCCGATCGCAATCGGAATACCGGAGTCGAACAGGGTACGAATTCTAGGGAAGATCTCGTCAACTGGCTCGTGGCGAAGGTACCCCCATGGTGTGAGTGTCATCCCAATGCCTCTTTCTTTAATGCGACGCATGATTTCGGGGTCTTGTGCGGCGTTGATGCCGTGGTCTAGACGGTCGGCACCAGTCTCACCGACGTCATTGACGACTTGACATATATGCTTATGGGCGTCTTTATTGCCGACATCGCAGTGCGCAGTGATGCGAAAGCCGTCCTTCCTTGCCTTTCTGTAAATCTCTTCGAACATTAGTGGAGGGCGATCGTTTTCATCTGAGTCAAGACCGATTCCGACGACCATATCGCGGTAGGGAAGAACAGCGTCGTAGGTCTCCATGGCCGACTCTGGTGACATGTCACGCAAGAAGCACATGATCCACTTAGACTTGACCTGTAATTTGTTAACAACGATCACAGCTGAGACCGTATTACTTACGTTCAGCCTTTTACCAGCCTCCTCCTGTGCCCGACGGAAGCCATTCATCATAGTCTTGAACGCCACTCCACGGCGCGTATGACCCTGCGGATCAAAGAACGGCTCACAGTACCTCACATTCATACCCGCAACATGCTCAAAATAATTCATGGCAAGGTCATAAAAGTCCTCTTCAGTAACAAGAACTTCAAATCCTCCGTAGTAAGCCTCGAAGAAAGTGAAGCTCTCTTCCGCGTTGTCAATCTGATGACCTGGACGGGCCTCCATGATGTAGTACGATGCTCTGAGCTGCTCGAGGTTGGTATACACAGTTCCAGTGCGCTCGAGCTTGAGGGTTTGGTTATTGCGCTTAGCGAGTTTCCAGCGAAGTTCGGGGGTTAGAGTGCCCTCGATATGGACGTGGAGTTCAACCTTGGGAAGGTCGAGAATGAATTTATCGTCTGACTCTATGAGTTCTTGACGGAGCGATAGACGCTCTTCGAGGGGCATGGCGAATTCCATTGCAAAAGATTTGAGAATAATTGACTGTGATCAGAGACTTGAGAGATGTTTGTTAGATGAGATAGCAGAACTCGGGGATAATAGATCAGCATTTTATACTCGTGAGGTTGTAACGCCCAAGTCAGCTAGTCCAGAATAGGGTCTCACCCGCAGCAGGAATGGCGAGACTAAACCCGAATAGGCTGCTCTTCAAGCAAAATACCTCCGATCATTCGGGGTAAACTTGGTCAATGAATCATAAACTCATGGTGTGACTCACATTCGGTATATCATGCCCCGAGGCGTATTCGCCGACTTTAGTTCTGTGATCACGGGTTGGAGTACGCCTTGTGCGACAGCCAATTGAGATTATTTCTGACTTGTGTAACTCGCATCGCCTCGTGACGATTGTATTCGTAACATGAGTTCTCTTAGGGTTAGGGTTAGGGTTATAAAAGAATTGTGTAACAGTAGTACAGCTAAGCCTCCGGACTCGAATCTTTTCCTGGGATGGCTACCAATATAGGCCTCAAGTAGTAACTCCCATTCCTGGATACTTTATCTACCTCATTAATGTAGTCAATCGCTTCGTCTTGAGCTACTTCATCATGAGTCGCCAATCTTCCTCCGGAGACCATCTGCGTCGGTCTGATTATGAAAGCCTCGACCAAAGCCAAGACGAAGAGAACTTGGAAATGCAAAGCCTCCAACCCGAAGGTTCTCCAATAAGCCAAAATGTCTCAAGCAGCCCAAGCGAAAGCCCAATGACTATAGGTTTTGGTGTCTGGTTGGCCATCGCCACATCCTTTCTCGTCTTGGTAGAAGCCGTCGTCTTTTTAACATGGCTCTGGTTCGAGGACAGGAAATCAGAGCCTTGGCGATGGCTCATGCTCAGTGGACGAGCAACCCAGTCAATCACGCTGATGAGTGTTCTGATAAGATGGGCCATCGGTACTCTCGCTGCTATCACGACATCTATGGCTGCATCAATTGCACTGAAACTCCATGGCGTACCAATTTCTGATGTTGCAGAAGTATCAGTTGCCCGCTTCACAAACAGCGGACCGCAATCGTCGAAGAAAATGCTTCCTGGTGCAACATTCAGACCTTGGCTTCGCATCCTCATGATCTGTCTTTTTGCGCTCGTTGGGGCTTCACAGTTCGCTTCTACCTTGCTAGTTTCTGATCTTCAAGAACTCACCATTCTATCGGTAAAGAAGAACATGAGTTATGGATTCAACTTTGGAGTGATAAATGACTCTTCATCCCCGGATTTGAGACCTCTACCTATAAGAAAAGACGATTTAGAGTACTGGAATAGAGCCCCGTCTCAATTCGAGATATTCGCAGAGTATTCTGAACCTGGAGAGTCGTCTGAGGAGTTGGACGATACTGGAACAGTCTTGAGAGCGTTTCTTCCCATTTCAATCAAGGCTCAGAGGGAGTCTATCCAGTCCTTCAACGGCATTGCTCGAGTTATCGACACTCGTGCGATATGCGTACGGCCCAAGTTTACTGCTAAATACTGTCGCTCGCAGGGTCAACAAGGCGATTGGTCCTTATGTCTGAATGCGACAGTAGATTTATCAGACTTCCCACCATATCAAATTTACAACAATACTAGCTTGAGAATGGTACCCGGAGGTCATGGCAACCAGATTTCAAGCTCTTTCAGCTGTTGAATCCCGAGACAACGGTCGTTCAATAACATATCCACGAGGTGGTTACTCTGCAAGTGCGAGGACATTTTTGAACAGCGTAGGATGGTCGCTCTTGATTCACCTTTAACAAAATTTACAAAAGGCTGGGCATTAAACCATGCGGAAGGATATCGCTTTAAACTATTGTGGGTACTACTACAGGAATCAACCCTAACACCGTTAGCTTGCTTGGATGACAATCGATAGTTCTGTCTCGGCTATGGAAATGACAGGGGTTTAGTGACAGCTGAGATCAATAGCTTCAAAGACGCCAAGCCCCCTGAAGGTATAAGAAGCCACTTCCACCACCACTGATGAATGGTCTCTCTTTGGAACCTTTAGGCGATTTAATTCTCACCTTAGTCTTTCGTTAGCAATGCGCTTCTACGCCTCGCTTTCTTTAGCCTTTGGGCTTGTGGCTGCCAGCCCATGTAAGCCGTTGGCTTCAGGTATATTGACCTACCTCTAATACTTTGTCGGAGTACGGTTTGACTGAGACAAAATAGGTTCGGCCGCTGTTTCTTTGACTTTCTCTTCTTCTGCAACTGAGATCACCAGCACGTTGGCTGAGTCCGCGTCCTCCACGGCCGAAACTCTCGCTACTGAAACTTCCACTGGAATCAAATCTGAGACATCGACTGCGATCGAAACCGCCTCTACCGATGCCACTATCTCTGTTTCTGAGACGTCGTCTCAGGCGACGTCTGGCTTGACGCTATTCGCATCAGTGACTTCTGCTGACACGACGACCGCCGCTCCAACTGAGACATCCGCTGTCGAGACATTTGAAGCTACGACAACCATCGCTGAGGCTTCTACCACAGCCATGGCAACTACCACCACATCTGAAGAACCTGTCCCCACTGACCATCTCCTCATCGCCGGTCAAGGCGCCGCCCAAGGCCTCCCCCTGAAATCGACGACTACAAATGGCGAAGCAATCACCTTCGGTGACCGTACATCAAGATGGACAGTCGGCCGCTTCGTCGTCGATGACACCACCGGATACCTCACCCGAGACGGCATCCCCGTTTGTGCAAAGTACGTTTACATGGATCGAAGCGCCGCCTTGACTCCTTGCTCAGCCGAGTACTACCAGTACGGCACGGCTCGTCTTGTCTGTGCACGGAGCCCTGCGGCTGGTACTGCTCTTCAGTGCTCTGCCGTGAAGTTGGACTGTGAGGCGAGCGGGCCAGGTGACAGACAGACTTGCACTGTTTCCACTGAGGCCAATTGGACCAAGTTCTTTATCAGCTCTGACAAGACTGTGTATCTCGGTGCCAACGACTTGGCAGTGTCGTACCTAACGCCTGTCGACATTTTCGTTGATCGAGCCCCCACTATCGTTACTCCAACGGCGCCTTAGTCTAGAGGTGGATTACCGTATACATAGGGTCCTACAACGCGCTTTCACTTCTCTGTGTCTATATACTAGTAATAGATAGATAATATCGTACTATATTGCCTTCTGTCTTGGTAGCAGGTGTTTACGTCTTACCGTTGAAACTTATCACTCTAAGAATCAGCTAGCTATTAAACATACTGTCTGTCTTTTAAGGTTATTAAATTGAACTATAAACTTTAACCACGCCGCTTTGTCGCTGTTTGATACAGAACACCTACTATTTCCGTCAACTTAACTCTATTCTATTATGTACCTACAGCTCTAATAGAGTCACGACGAGCCAGCGCTATACGTCACCATGTATGTTAGCCGATTCGGGCAGTGAATCTGTCTTGATACTTGATAGTCGCCTGGCCTGCACCATTGTGGCCTGTGGCAATGCGGCAGAGAGCGGTGAGGAGTCATGATGATACGTAAAGGAGAAATGAAGTGGTTTAGAGTTTCCAAAAGCGAGGCTATCTTTGAAGATTAAGTATGCTATGTTTCATGACATTGACCACGGCTACATAATTAGAGAGTCTCGCGTTCCGAAATCGACGATCAACATAATGAGGCCCTCTACCTGCAAGTGTCTATTGGCTTGAAAGACGAAAAGATCGATCAGCATCAAATCATAACGGCACGTCAGCCTCACCGGACGGAAGACCCGAAGAAGACAGACCATGCATTGCGACTATCAGCTTGAGGACTTGGCGCCGAAAGCGCATGAAGGTGGAGACCTTACATTTTTCATTGGATACTTGTATCAACCGCTAGGGATGATCTACAAGACCATTGTCCAGCTATACTAGACCTTGTTTGTGGGTAGTTTTCTTGGTGCCTGAATGCCCAACCGAGACATATGTCTTTCCTTCACATATATGCCGTCCCTTCGAACTACTACCTATCCTCTCACGTTACATTCATATCACGATCTTGGCTAATCTGATTTCTTTGTGTCATGATGCCGACCCCAATACTAGTTCAAGGTGGAGGAGGATGCGACATCGGCACAACTATACAGCATCTTCCGTCCCCACCTCCCCCTCCTACGTATTTTACGCCTCCCGCGCCTAATGATAGCCCGTCTATTTCGCAATCAATTGAAAACTGGTTGTCAACCTGCCACCGTCATCACAGCGATACCTGTGTTAGATCATCTTCGTCATCTAGCATAGAGCCGAAAACCTCTTGGCTTATTGATGTCAAGGATCGCTGTATAGTACGAGGGAATGTTTCAAGTGACTATCTGGCTCTTAGCTATACTTGGCAGAACAAGACAATTCAGGTCGAAAAGGACGCCGAATTACAGCTATTCAGTAACAATATCGACATATTAGCGACCGTTAATGCGCTGGAGCAGTATAGATCGAAACTGCCAAAAGTTATACTGGATGCTATAGAATTAACTAGCGCCATTGGCAAAAGGTACCTATGGGTGGATAGACTCTGCATAGTTCAAGACAATCCAGACAAAGCAGGAGAGTTTTCATCAATGGATCGTATTTATTCGGGCGCCTGTATGACGATTGTTGCTGCAGCCGAATATGGGATGTTTTCTTCTCTCAATTCGACTATTCACACCCCAGAAACAAGGCATCTAACGTCTGTTCGCTGCTCAGACTCAGATTTAAAAAATCCCATCAAGCTAGCCAAGGCCGCCAAAGCAGATCGCATCCAGTCTTACTACGAGACATTGTGTCGGTCTAAGTGGGCACAAAGAGCTTGGACCTACCAAGAGCACATTCTCAGCAAACGGGTCGTCTTCTTTCTGGGCTCGCAGATATTCTGGCAGTGCGAGTGCGCAGTCTGGGATTCGAGCCAACTTCGACCCCAACAGGATGGCGAACGTTCATCTGAGATTTTATCGGAAGTCGCACCTATGAGGAAGCTCTCTGTGCCAACGTGGCCCGACTTCAGTATTTATGCTGACCTGGTTTGCCCCTATAATGGACGGGAGTTATCGCATAAAGAAGACGGTCTATCTGCATTCCTAGGAGTCTTGAACTATCTGGCTCCTGCATTTCCTCAAGGCTTCTCATTCGGGCTACCCAGGCTTTATATCGATCATGCACTACTCTGGCAGCCATTGAGAGGGACCTATCGTTTTGCATGGAGCCCAGAAAGTGGCGGCCACAGGCCAAGCACCCCCGCAGCCCGAAGGCCCACTCTGCCCTCTTGGGCCTGGTGTGGATGGCAATGTTTTATTGACCCCGAGAGCTTTCGACCAGCTCTAAACATTGGTCCAGATGGCCACGATAAACCAAGCATTGAGAGCTCCTGGAAACTCCGAAATACCGTCACTTGGGAACACATGGCCTCATCAGAAGAATCTGCGCACGACACATTATCCATACCGAATCAAATTTCAGCTTCGGTAGCTCGCGTATTCTTTCTCCCTGTGGCAACCTTGGGGTTTCAATATGCGTCCACTATGAGAAGATCTGCATTTTACTGGGCGTTTGCAAACCCAGTGCTAGTCGATAACCCCCTAACTAGTCTCTCCAAGGTGGTTGTCGTTCGAGATACAGCAGGAAAGTTTTCAGGCCTAATTCGTATCACAGGGGACGCGACGTGTAGACCAGGAAAGCCCATTGAGCTTATTGCAATCTCACAAGGAAGTGTGAAGGGCAAATGCTTGCGGAGCTGCTACGAGGAAAAAGTTCTCCTAAGGAGCACGTACGCAGATCCAAGGCGTTTCCACGCCGTATATGATCGCGATGGGCGATGGGTCGGTAGTGAGGATAAGATATCCCGGGAAGACGGCCATAACTACCGAGTTGTCCCTGAAGGAGAGTATGAAGAGAGTCTTGATCTGCCAGAATATGCAGATGATCAAGAGTACCAATTTTACAATGTTCTCTGGGTGCAGCGTGGAGAAAATGATGTGGCGTATCGGGCTGGCTGCGGACGCGTGTTGGCGGAAGCTTGGGAGAAAAGTGATCCTGAGAACATAAGAATAACTTTAGGTTAGAGGATATTTTTTCTACACGTTTCTGTCAATACACAGCGCCGATTGAGATTTTGCCCAGGACTCGTCCTGTACCAGTGTTATGTTCATTTCTATTAGTAGCTATAATGTAAAGTTGCTGGTTTATCTTAGAGTATGTGGTACTCATACGGTCGAGCAGGGCCCTTATAAGTTAAAGATAGGCAAATCTACTTACTATTTTGCACTGTTTTAGAAAGACTGGTTAATTTAAAGTAAGAATATAAAAGCATGGTACTAATTTGCTATTATTATGAGTTGAAAGTAATTTATATAGTGTAGTAGGTAAGTAAGTTTCTTTAGTCAAAGAGGAGCGAGCCCAACACCACTTTGAGAGGCACTGGGCACCAGACGCAGCCCCTGTTCACAAGGAGTTCCTTCGGGAAAACCAGCCAGGCGCTTGTATGCAATCTTCAACTAGCTAATGGCCCAGTTCTTAATAAAAGCAGACCTTCTCTGTCAGAAATGGAGTTCCGCATATTGGTTTAGCGATGATGCGATCTTCTCGTTTAGGGAGACGCAGATCTGCAATACGGAAGCTACCATGTGTGTGAATTCTGCGACGTAGGCATTGTGGCATGTGGGATTGTACGCGTTGGTGGCACGAACAAAGCTCGATTGACACAGGAGATGGTGCTTTACTGCAAACCGATTCGGCGCCAATGAGCTATTCAATCAAGCCGAGAGCCTTATATAAAAATGAAATTAGATATAGTTAGCTTTGAAGGTAGTCTTTCATAGCTACAACCAAATCAGTTGGTCGAAGGAGGAGGGACATCTCCATTGGCGTTGACGTGGACTCCATCATCCAAGCCGGGAACCAGCTCACTTCCCACCACGGTGATCTCCGTATACGGCGGCGGCACAACCCAAATCAGATCAAACCTGTCATCAGGGTACTTCACTTCGCCAGTCCACCCAGTCTCCGCCGCATAACCCTGGATACCAATCGCCTTGGCAATACCTTCAAGGGATTTATGCTCCCAGCAAAGCAGTACATTTCCGGGACCATCGAAGGACAAAGCTTTGCTTGCAGCTCCAGCGTAATCATCCCGGTCAATCTTTTTATGGACCTTTAACCCAAGCGCATCTGCCAAGGGCTCCACGGTCTTCCAAGGGCGATCACGACCGCCATCTACTTCAATTAGAACGTCGCTGAGGAAAGATGTAATCGGGGGCACCGACCGTGATGAGGATGCTCCGCCATGATGTATCCAATATCGTAGGACGAATTCGTTCCAAAGACGTTGACGAGATCATTTGCACGCTCTTTGCCTTGAGGAGAGAGTCCATCTGGTTCTATCCCGTCTACTTCAGCGGGCTTCTCTCCATGTCGGATCATGTAAATGGTAGGCTTTGACTACTAATGCGTAAGCATTTCTTTCTGGCCAGCGGAACGTAAGAGGACTGACTGATGTTTCATAAGACATTTTGTCAATGTTAGTCTATGAGATGATCGTGTGCAATTGTCCGAGATATTGAATGGATTTAGAGCGGGTTTAGAGGTAAGAGAGAAAGGATCAGGATCTGATGATTTAAATTTACGCAGGGAAACAAAAACAGAGCAGCAGCGGGGGAATATATAAGCAGCAAGATCAAAAACGCCAACGGTCCAGAACTGGCTTCAAAAGGGTCAGAGCGGCATCGCACGAATAAAAGACAGAGATGAGCTGGACTTGTCTCAGCCAGCCTGCACGTCTCTCTATGGGGATGTGGCTAGCTAAAAACTTCGCGGAAGCTAGCGACGGCTACCCGGCATTCCTCCCGCAAGCCGCCCAGCCGTAGATGAGGGGTTGAGAATTACGTAGATACTTAACTTGGGCTGTCTGGTTTTTGGCATCGAATGTCAAGAGGGCTGAACTATGACCATTCCAGAGACATAAACGGGAAATTGATGTGTCCGATTTGGGATTGTCTAGACAATGACTGCTTGCTCAGGGCATAAATGTCAGGTGCTATTTTGTCTTTTGGATTATTCGTATACAACTATAGCTGACGTAGACTGAACGCGTTGCCTCGTATATATACAGTACTAATATAAGTATAACTACTAACTCTGTTATCTTACAGACCGCGCTGGCATTTTATTGCATGTCCTACTCCGCGCTGCGGGGTATATGCCAATTGTCTACCCTATCAAAGCATAGAGTTACAGACATTGCTACCAATCCTCTATAACTCGAGTGTTGCATCTCCAATAAGATAAATGCATAAATAATCTCAACAGGTAGTACGTCAAGTTTAATGTAAATCGCGCCGTGAGGGAGTTGCTTGTCCTAACTACAAGTATAGACTTAGCCCACCAATGTCTTGCAATTGTTTCTATGTTATTGTCAACTTCTTTCTATTATAAATCAAGTATTAACTATTGGTTCACCTCACAAAAATGCAAACTGCATAAGGTCAGTGGCAGCTACTAGCTATTTGCAATTTATGAGGTCTACCAAGTCCAGGGAACACGATTTGTGGTATTACGATTCGCAGTGATGTATCTTACCAATAAGGTTTAAAGCCACAAAGTGCTAACGCGTAGAACTTATTGGTATAAGTCGGATTAATATAAATTAGACAAGGCGGTTATCTGAGAACAAAAACCTTTGAGGATTTACGTCTTAAATCCGTTACTTTACGCCGCATAAGCCACTGGTTTGTCCTTCGGAGCTGAGTTCGCCACGTCCCCACTATAGAATCTCTCAACTCCGAACTCCGGGAGCCCTTGTATTTGCGTCATGATCTCGAGATGCCAATCAACGCTATAAAACCAGACTTTAACTTCAGTTCCTCGAAGATATCAATTATAGATAATTTCAATCACTGAGATATTATCAAACATCGTAAACAATGGCTGGCACAGAACTACCTGCAGCGGCTCCATTGCCGTCACAGCCCTATAGCATCTTCGACAAACGCCAAACTGCCTTGATCGTAACAATTGTCTCCATCGCAGCAACATGTAAGTCCCCATACGATCCTCAATCTGACCCTCCCCCGTTAATGAAATCATAGTCTCAGGTTTCGCATCAAACATTTATTTCCCAGCCCTCCCAACCATCGCCCACGACCTCGATGTCTCAATTGAAATAATCAATCTCACGGTGACTTCGTACCTCATCTTCCAAGGCCTAGCCCCCAGTCTCTGGGGCCCGATATCAGATGTCAAGGGACGTCGAGTCGCATACTCGCTCACCTTCATTGTCTTTCTGGGAGCATGTATCGGCCTAGCAGAAGCCAGGAACTACGTGACTATGGTTGTGCTGAGATGTGTTCAAAGCACTGGAAGTGCTAGTACAATTGCTATAGGCTCAGGTGTTATCGGAGATATTACGACCCGAGACAATCGCGGTGGGCTTATGGGTGTATTTCAAGCAGGGCTGCTGGTGCCCGTGGCAGTTGGTCCGATTATCGGCGGTGCGCTGGCTGGATCTCTTGGATGGAGATCTATCTTTTGGTTCTTAACTATCTACAGCGCTGTTTTTCTGGTTCTCTTGGTTCTTCTCTCGCCTGAAACGTTGAGGTCTATTGTTGGTAATGGGAGCCGAGAACCTCCACACGCCTTAGCCAAATACCCTCTACGTGTTTATCAGAAGACGACCAAAGTCGTTTGGCATAATGACGTAGTTTCTGCATCGCCTGCGGCCAAAAAGCACATCGACATTACAGGACCCTTCCGCATCCTCATCAGCAAGCAAGCCGCTCCCATCATCGTCTTCCTCGCAGTCTATTATGCTGTTTGGCAGATGAGCATCACAGCCATGTCTAGTCTCTTCGAAGATAAATACGGTCTTACAGAAACTCAGATCGGTCTGACATTCATCGCCAATGGCGTGGGTTCAATGGTGGGAACACTGATTACCGGCAAGATACTCAACATCGACTACCGCCGTTTTAAAGCTCGGCATGATGCACGGATTGCGAGCGATAACACAGGGGATGATGTTGAACCTACCAATGCGCAGAAAATGCAGGAAAACGACTTCCCGCTGGAGACAGCACGTCTTCGCCTCGTACCCCTGTTTTCTCTCCTTCAATGCGCGTCCATTTTACTCTTCGGCTGGACCATTCAATACCCGCATCGAGTTCACATCGCGGTTCCAATTGAATCGACTTTCATCACGGGTTGGTCTGCCGTTTCTATGCAGTCTGTCGTCATGACATATATCGATGTCTTTCACGACCGCAGCGCCGCTGCCAGCGCGAGCCTGAACCTCGCAAGATGCTTGTTCGCCGCGGGAGGTACGAGCTTTGTTATGCCAATGATCAATTCTATCGGCGTCAGGTTGGCGTTTACGATCTGTGTTGCGGTGCAAGGCGTTGCAGTGGTGAGCTTGGCTGTCCAGTGGAAGTTTGGCGCAAAATGGAGACGGGCAGCTGAAGATGAGAGGTCGAAGCCTTAGTCGCTTCTACAAAGCCGAGAAGCCGATACTCATTAAAGTCAAGAAGATTGTCGATAGATCCATATACGGTCCCTAATTAAATATGCATCTCTCGCACTTCTTCTCCTAGGTCTCATCCACTTTATTTGGCCTCGATCTTGCAATCATCGGTAGATCCAGGTCACAACGTCAACCCGTTCTTTGGTGTCACTCGCTGTCACTGCTATCCAAAGTTTCCATGATGGGAGGACCCTTTCGTGCTGCTGGCCATCTTCGCTGAACAGACGGTTGGCGTGCCCGTGCAGACTGGTCCGCCGCACTTGTAGACCCATCTCCGCGTCCTACAGTTGCGGGTTCGTTCTTCACCATTTGTGTTGGGGGGTTCGGCCTAAGCGGCGTGCTCTCCTGGCTCCCTGATGTTGACACGGGCTGGATACTTTGATCTGTATTGGCGCCCTCAGATGCCCTGTAAATGGCACTCTGTCTCGCCTGGCTAGTGGTCGGCGCATCGTTATCACCAGCAGTACTATCTTCGTACAGGTTTTCAGATTCATCTTCCATGTCGTTTCCATGTTCTGTATTCAGTTCTGTTAGTAAAGTGAAAAAAGGCTGTAGTCAACGATACTTGCCTGCCGTGCTTTTGTGCATGAACGTCTTGATAACGTCCTTGTCCTCCAGATCCTCGTCTTCAAGATCGAGCTTTCGAAAGTGACAGAGTGGAAGCCAATCGACCTTGTGAGGGGCTTCACCAACAAGGCACATGATCGGGTAAACCCTATTATTGGCATATTTCCCGTGCTCCTCGTAGCCCTCAGCCCAAGCATACCCATCAGACGTCTCATTAAGCTTGTAACAAGCAGGGATATCGACATCGAGGTCTGACTCGGTAACAGATTGGATTTCCATGCCATCGTCGGGCCGCGGGAAGAATGGCATGACCAGAAAGGCGTGCAGGCAATAGCCCTTGTCGTCGTCACCGAACCAAGCCATATGTATCTCATCCGTCTGGGGAGCCTTTGCGAGGTTCATGGTAGAAGCCTTGCGATGCTTGTTTTTCTCCTCCTGCTCTGCGACCCAGCAATTTGCAGCGTCGTTATTCAGCTTCAGAAGTGCGTCAGTGCACTCCAAGACTTGAGTCCCAAGCGATCTAAGCGCCTGAGTAGCGTTCGGCCTCTTACAAGCGTGTCCTTTGCCCTTAAGATGGCTCATAGCAGCTTGATGTGGATTGTCTTTGCAAAAGTGCTTCTCGTGCTTCTCGCATCCAAAAATATAGAAAAGTCCCTGGATCTTCACAATTCTGTGTTTCCGTCGAGCTTTGCCACCTTGGTACACCTCTTCATAAGTAATTGTTCTTTGTGTTGTAGTGTCACTTGAGGCACTTTGTCGGTGGCGCTTTGTAGAGTGAGGTAGAGAGGTGTTGCCACTTCTCTTATGTGGCCGTGCTGTTTCACCGGCCGGTTCAATTCCCACTTGCTGATCGACGTCTGTCGAGAAGCTTCTTGATGGAGTTGCGCTGTGTGTTCGCGAGGGGGTCGATCTGGGCTCGATCGTGTTCCGAATACCGGTGGTTTGGGGTGATCGGGTAGTCTCATGAGTTGCTCGGTGGTTGGGAGGGCCTGAAAGGTGACTCGGGCCGGGGCCGGGAGTTTGGACAGTATTTTCCCGCGTTTCAGAGGCTTGCTGGGTTCCTTGATCGTGTTGGAGGTCGGGGCTGGTACCAGTGCCAGTAGCAGAGGAAGCCTGAGCACTGATCTTACAATACCCTTCTTTGGATAATATTGAGTCAAACAGGTCCAGCTGCTCTTTGCGCTTTGCCTGAGCTGCCTTATGCTGCTCTAGCACCTCATCTAAACGATCTCCGTACTGAACCAGTTCCCTGCACCGGGCCCTTTTTTTCTCTGGGTTCGGTTCACGGCTGTGTCGCTCTTCTGCAGCATCGTAATCGGCCTGAGCACGCGCGATATCTCCCGGTGACTCCACGTCATTGAGTAGCGATCCCAAATCGTGAAGGATCTTTAGGGCAGCGGAGTGTCTTTCAGCGAGAGAGTCTCCCATATTGATCGACCTGTAAATTATTGTACGTGTAGCGGGTCTCCGGGGTAGCTAGTACTGTAAGATCAAAACAAACTTATCACGATCAATACAACGAAAAAACAACGCGCTCAAAAAGTGTAAGAGAATAAATTAAAATGAAATTAAGGGAGACTGGCAAAACAACAAGAGAAAAGAGATTTCGCTCACAGCCTGATTTATCTCTTATCCAATCAAGATATTGTTAGACCAGGGTCTTTCCCGTCTGTCTCGAATAGCCAATGATGAGCCGACTTTCAGCCCCCCTGTAGCCGGGTGTCTGCGCCTGTGGCTTGCCTAGGCTTGTTTCCCCGCTGTCAGAGCGTTGTCAGTCACTGTAATACGGTAGAAAGTAAACGGAGAGGAAATGAAGCGGGTATGAGCGCGGTGCGCTGCCGTTTGCTTCCGTCACGTATCTCAGATCCTGATTTGTCCCTCACCCAATTGCGAAATTCTTAATCCAGGATGTTTCCCATTGCCCTCCACCCGTCAAAACTTCTAAAATCCTGGCAATGGCATGTTGCGGCCTATGTGGTAACGTCTTGGACTTGGCTTGCTCACCCAGTTGTTAGTGATGGCCAACGGGCCTCTGGGTGAATACATATTTTAGCGTAGACAGGGCTTCACAACTACTACACCATGCACTGACAACTTGACAGGGGTTATCCATATTTTCTTTTTTGTCGTCCATCTTCTTGCAACAACCAACAGATGGTACTCCTTCGTGCGCCAGTACAAAATCTGTCGCTAATTGAAGGCCTGCTCTCAATTGGATCGGCGCGATATGGCGCATCCGCGGGGAGACGTCCTCTTCCGTTTCCCGACACGGCTCACAACGATGATCGTGCTGATGTTCAAGAAAAACACAATGGTTACACGAGCATTTCATTTTCATGCACCGAGACAGGGACTTGCTTGCATTTTGTATTCTTGGCCGCCACTTCTAATTTCTGTAGAGACAGTACAAGCTTCAATAAGTTGCTTACACTCAATCAGCCTGGTTGCTTTGGACATTTGGGCCAAGATGCTTGGTCTGAAGAAGACATTTCGTTCACCCAACCCCTCCAACCCTGGCTATCCAAATCTGGTCTGAGATCGATCATTCTGTCACCTCAAAAAAGAGATGGCACCTGACCAATTGCGTAACCGACACGTGCCTACTCCTCAGGTCTGTGGCCTTGCTCCTGCGATAAATGCCCTGTAAGTTTCCTGCTTGACCGATTAGCGACTTGCTCTTGCGATAAATGGCCTATAAAGCTCACTGAGCTTCAGGTCAGAGACCCCTATCACATAGCGAGATGTGACGCTAGCTAGCCACCTACCCACTACAACCTAGCTAACTAATTGCTCTGCCACTCCCAAAAACCACTTCGTCACTTCGCGGCCAATTTCCGCGACCATTTACGATCTCTATTGGTGCCCAGACCCAACGCCGTGCCAAACTTTCGCATCGATGCTGGTAATTGTCCTGGCCCTCCGCTTCCCAACGCAGACAGACACTCGTTCTGTCTTCCCTGAATCAAGTGCCCTCAAAACACCGCCGTTACTTCGGTGCGATGGTGCATTTTTAGAATGGGGATTACTATTGCCGTAGAGTTCTGAGCACCTTCTTTTTGAGCAATCAAATTCTTATGGTTATAACTCATATATCTTAATTTTATCCAGCTACGTACAGGTGTAACGACTTAATGGTGCCACTGAAAGCAAAATTGGCGAAGTATGTGTACTAAGGCTCTCAGTGTTGCACAGTATTCGACCCTGGTTTAGCGTCACAGAGCTTGTGCCGAGGACAGAGCAACCAGAAGAAGCCTGGAGTATTAGGCAGCGTATGGAATTTGTCTCTCTAAGAGTATATAAAAAGTTGACATTTAACATGAAAAGACATAACAAGAAGCGCTGGAATCATAAGGACAGCACACATTGGAACCATCACTACACTGACCACAGCCTCCATCGCAAGCGCTGTAACCACAATCTGCACTGCGAACATCCAAGCGACTTGGTTCAGCAGGCCCTCGAGGGTGCTTTTCGAGGATAGGCGTAGCTGTAGCCATCGTGGCAAACAGAATGGCTGAAAGGAGCTTCATGATTTGCTTTTCTATTGTTAGTGTTAACTTCTCACTGTCTAGCAAGAGATTTTTGGAACATAACATGAAGAGTGAGGTAGATCTTGAAGAAATATATAAAATGAGTTTATTAAAGGCAGATTAATTTCACCTTTCTGATAAAGTAAACTGAAGATAGAGGTTGGTTTTCTCGGGCTCTGCACACGTTTTTATATTCATCCTAGAAACAGGTTGAACATTAATCCCCGGGGGTAAAATAAGTCACTGATTGGCTCAGAAACAGTAGGATTAGTTGCAGATAATAATTATCAGACCGTACCTTGGCATAGACCATGATACTGCCGGAAGGCTCGGTTCCAGGGTAAAAGTTTAACTCAACTGCCGAAACGCAGGCTTCCTCTTTCTTACCTTAAATAACTAGCTTGAGCGTTCATACTGGAAATAAATATAGGTACCTATAGTTCCTACTCAAGAGAAAATGTATTATAAACATATAGACTGAGTACTATTAAATTATTCTCATAGTAAATACAGGTAGTTTAATTATATCAATTATGCTTTTATCCATCACTCAAAATGTGCCCCTTTTTATATAGTTTAGTACACGTAATGCAGTCCCACAGCAAAGTCCGATTTTCCCTGTCTAACTAGGTTAAACGGCACAATTGTGCAAATAGCCTGAATTGTGTTACAGTCAAGGTAAGTGATTCTAGTAGTTTCAGATCGATATTTCGGTTCGCCGTTAGATCCGTCCGAACGCGCTTACTTGGACAGGTCGGACAGAATTCGGAGAATGCGGTGAATTCGGCCGGTCATCCATAGCCTCTTAGAATAAGCCTGCGCCGTAAGGATGAGTACCTAGTGAACAGCTCAATATCGCAAAGCGGGGTAAGGCATTATCCCACGCCTTCATTTTACAGATATGCGCAGAATGACTATGCCTTGTCAGATGAACTACCCTGCGTTATTGTTTATGTCCTTAAAAATTCATATCATAAGAAAGCCAGTCTAAGTCAAAACAGCGGTAAACAAGCACCTCTCGTTGACCCACTGAACCCACCTGGAACTTCACAGGCACATTGTGTAGTCATGTGGAAGACCTAATCAGACGAGTCTCTAAGCGGGTCTGTCACTATGCCATCTCAGTCTGCATCGCAAAGAGAGCCTGTCAGCGCATCGGAGATCTTTCCAAGCGTGGAATCGCAAGCTCTTGAAGTACCTCAAGGCGTACCAAGATTAACATACCAGAGTCTCACAAACCCCACCAGCTTCCGCCTACTTCAGATCCTATCAGATGGTGGCCCCGGTATTCTCCGCTGCAGGATGTTTGATGCCGATCTCTCTGTGCAAGAGACCCCTCCATACATCGCATTATCCTATACATGGCACGACGAGTCTTTACCCAAGACCTTCCGGCCTGTACTGATCAACGACAAGTACCTGAACGTCAGCCTGAACCTCTGGAACTTCCTCCAGAATTACCGCGAAACAGCCGGCGAGCGCATCATCTGGATTGATCAGATATGCATCAACCAAGACGACACGGACGAGTGCGTCCAGCAGATAGGGCAGATGTGTGAGATCTACCAACGTGCTTCTATGGATATTTTTTGGGTTGGTGAGCCGGGAGAGAATGCAGAGGCAGTATTGGATCTTCTTTCATCTTTGAATCGCCTAGAGACGTATCTCCTTGAGTCTAACGGTTCTCGGCCTGGAATGAGCGCTTTGCTTAACCCTATCTTCATGAGGACTATCGGCCTACCAGAGCACGATAACCCAGTATGGGGCTCTCTCATGCAGTTTATCTCACGAACAGCGTTTCAGAGAGCCTGGATCATCCAGGAAGTCGCAGTCTCACGCAAGACATCTATATATTGCGGACTGTTGATGCTACCGTTTGACGTCGTCGGGAGGGCCGCGACTTTCCTCGTTGAGAGCTCATGGATCAAAGTCTTCCACGATATTTACAGCGTCTCTGGGGCAGCTGGTTTCATTACCGGTATGATGAACTGTCGTTTGCGACATCAGGAGGGAGAACATCAGAACTTAGATCTTTTGCTAGCATCGACACGGCGCTTCAAAGCTACGAAGCCAGTGGACAAGATATTCGCGCTGATAAATCTAGCTGAGAGCGGGAGAAAAGAAGCGCTGCCACCGGCTCTTAGACCAGATTACCGAAAGTCTGTTGTCGAGGTCTTTCGAGATGTCACACTTCATCTCATTCGCCAAGGCTCATTGGATATCCTTTCTGGTGTCAAAGATGTGAAGTTTCGGCAGATTCAACAGCTTCCAAGCTGGGTTCCAGACTACAGTGTACATCAGGTTGCCTCTATCCTATGTATGCCACCTCGACCTGGATGGTTCACCTTGTATGCCGCTGCAACAGGTCGAGACGTCAGTGTTCAGCATTCGCCTCCTAACCCAAACATCCTGACCTTGTCGGCGTACCGAGTTGACAAGGTATCCAAGATAGGTCCCGCAGCAGAGGAATCGATCTACAGCACCTTGGAGAAGTGGGCGAGCATGGTTGATTTCAGTGCACCGTACCGAATCATCAATGGAAAGTCCGTTTCCATGACTGACGCCTTTTGGCGCACGCTCGTCGGGAATATCGGCCTTGGAGCAAGTTCTTACCCAGTCAGTCAAGATTGGCTCTATAAATTTGCAGCATTTGCTTTGCAGGCACGGTGGGAACTCCTGCAACATCTTTCCATTTCGTCCGATACTCAGAGGGTAGCCGTGGAGAGCCCTAGTTTGACACCTGGCATTGACTCAATTCTTGACGTATTAAAGGATGACCATCAAATGGACCAACAAATGGAGGAGGCTCTCGATGAAGATGCTGATCTCTATCAAAGTACTATGCACCATATCTCTTGGTATAGAAGACTTTTCCTTACAGAGGGCGGGTACTTGGGTGTCGCACATCCGTCTTGTCAACCAGGGGACAAAGTGGTTCTTCTCTCTGGCGGGCGCGTACCGTTCGTGGTCAGGAGAACGAGTGCGGAAATACCAGAGTGTTACTCGATCATTGGAGAGGCTTATGTGCATGGAATTATGGATGGGGAACTGCTAGATTCTGCGGATGCCAAGTGGGAAGACTTACACGTTAGATAAATGAGAGCCCCCTATCATTGCCAATTGGAATACGTCACCATTCTCCATTCATTCAGCCATAGTACAAGCAAACACCAGGGATCTGGCATTAGATATGTCGTGATTAACACGATCGATTATTCTTAAAGCTCTCATTCCCTTCCGTTATGGCCTCTGCACGATGGTCCTGGCTAGACATGGGCTAAAACCAGATAAAAGGGCACGATGTTTTGGAAACGTTCTTTGACGTAGACGTGGTTTGAGAATATCCTTGGATTTTATTTCAGGCTCGCATACACTAACGGAAACGAGCCTCAAGGGGGGCGAGAGTTACCGCAGCGAGATAACTTTGGATACAATCTAAGCTCTACTTGAGTTTTGGATCATGACGCTCAAGGCTCTTTAGTAACCAATGTCGCTGCTGTTGTTTCAAAAGCGGTTCCTTTGTAGCGCGACGTAGCTCCTACTCGCGCCGCCATGTGCTGATTAAGGAGAGTAGCTGAGATGCACAGGAGCCTGGCCGTTCCCTCATTACTGCTTCTGAGACTGTCCCCAACGAGCTTCAGGGTGAGATTTCAGAAAGCTTGGCCATTTTTAGATGGCGTTTGTTTATACTATTGAAAGGTTTCGTGCTTTGAAAGTTTGTCTCAAGAATACTCCGCCTCTTGCACGTAGTGCTACAGTATAAGAATGTCCATATTAGTGCATTATAGGGAACTTACAGCGCTTTCAGGGTAAGTATTAAGAGAGCATTGCCGGTATCATGATCTTTGACGGCTGAATGTGTGATGATGAGGTTGGTGTTTCGGGCATGATGATCTTTGACGACTGGAATGCGTGATGTTGGTGTTGATAATTGACGGATGATTCATAGAAGAGTGGGTACTTGACATGCGATCTACAGCCTCTGTGCGGTTCAGGGCGCTCCCTGTCGTCAAGTCAGCCCGGTATCGAACCGCGTCGCCAGAGTTGCGACGCCTGCCTCTGTATCGATGGAAAACGCCATTTAAGGACTCACGGTGTCCGATTTTATCTTTGACAGTGGGCCAAATATCTCCTTCAAAGTCCAACCCTTCTGGGGCTTGGGACCCGTGTCATGCCGTGTCTAGGATCCAAAGGAGTTTATAAACATGATAGTAGAGAGGTTTACTTGGAATGTACTCGTACCCTGGCGATAAGTTTCAAGACAAAGCGATGTCTAAAAAGCCATTTTGAACTTCAAACTTGATCGATCACATGTAACTCTGAGTGGACAGACCTGACAGCTGATACGTATATCATGCCACGCGCCATAGACGAATCAAACCCACCATAAATCACCATGGTCTCCTAGAAACCATTATCCTTTCAATTACCGGTACGGATTGCCATAACAGAGACACTAGATGCATTTATCAAGCTACAATTATTGTCTCAATCTTCTATAGTAAATCGCATCTTTCATGAATTCCAGTATCCTATGATCTAGACTAATGCCCAACTTGCTTTCGGGCGGTGGCCTGCAAACAGCTACTATTACAAGGTTCGTACAAGAAACATAGGCCAACCGTGCAACTAAAAAGTCCAAACGCAAGAATTGCTACATTCCCAAACTTCAATCCAGACGCCAACATCAATACCTTTTCTCTCGTCAGTGAGTCTTGTTGGCATATAGACTCCGGCTCAGCTCAAAGCTCCAGACCCAATATCTAGAGAGTGCCGGTATGATGTACTCAACAGTCAATGCCACCCGATTTCGTCACTTTTCACATCCCTGTATGCTCCTGAGCCCTGACATTCCCTCAGTTCATCTGGAGAGTGTAGCCGGCATGCTCATGTCGACGAAGGAGTGTGGCTCGCACCAACTTCTAAGTGGTAGCGATCTCCTCCACGTAGGGTTCATCCTTCTCCCAGGGCTTGTTCGCGTCGTACTCCTTTGGCTCCTTCACTTCTATCCAACAGTGATGAGGCTCGTCTTTTGGTTCATCCCCATCTCGAATCATCCAGACCCGGGCCACGAACTGCGGATCGGCTCCGTTGGCAAGTGGTCGACCGTACGCGGGGTCGTATCCCAGCCGATGAACAATCGGCTCTACCTCGTGCCACGCCAGGGGAGAGAACTGAACTTTGTGTGTTTTCGTATGATACCGGAAGCCAGCCCACTTTCCTCCAAGCGAACGGGTTCCGCGGCTGTACCCATACAGCCCAATTAAAGGTCGGTCCAGAGGATGAATGTAGGTAGCATCCGGATCGATATGTGGATGGACATCTTCTGGCTGCGAGATAAGAGTCGCGTGGTGGGTCCACAAGAATGACCAAGGGTGTTTTAAAAAGGGTGAGCGAGGGAACTCCCATGGGATTCCAGTGTCGGCCTGAATTCCCTTGTCCTTGAAGTATCGAGCCGCAGTGACGCTATGCGGCCCAACGCGATTGAGTCCCCAGCTCTCGCCGTTCGTGCGTGGTGCTACAACATCTGGTCCCTCCATCTGAAAGCCGGAGATGTGCCACATACGAGTCATCATTGACACTGAGACGACGGTTTCCTCTAGGAAAGGGAAGCGCGAGAACATGGGGAGGTCGGTCTCGAAAGGCTCAGTCTTCCAGCGAAGAGTGTTGGCCACGGTTTGGGCACGGGTGGTTCGGGAAACTACCGAGATTAGCGAGTGCCATACAACGGTTTATGGAGACTTACTGCATCCAGAAGAGTCCTGCGACGGGGGCAGCATCGGGTAGTCGCTGAACGCGATCAACCGACGAATAGGCAACGCCTCGTCGTCTACCTTGTAGCCAGCCGCCTTCATGGATCGAATCCATGAATTGTCAGGATTCGGGCTTGGGATAGCCATCCAGAAAACCACGAGGGTATCCCGGATGGGATCCATGGTGAACTTGGTTTTTCCTTCATCGATGGTGATGGCCTTGATGCGGTGGAGTGTTTCAACCACCCGCTTGAAATCCTTGGACACGGACGCGAGATCTCCGACGGCGACATAGGCGGCTTCCGGGTGAACAGAGTTGTCGATGGGACTAGACATGGGTGGGATGACGTAGCTCATGATCTCAACTTTTAACTCCATCGGGAGTTTGGAGAACGGACACGCCATCTGAGAGAAGTAGCGTTAGTTATGAAACAGGGAGCGATATGGTGGGTATGAGAATGGCAATAGGTTAAACTGATAAAGGCTAATGACTTACCATGGTTGGGGTTAGATATCTGAATTGGTGGTGTTGTTAATGTTGACGTGTAGATCGAAGGTCGAAGGGTAGAGGGTTTGCTTGAGGATACTCAGTCGCAAGATCCTGGGACGAGAAGATATGAGAAAGGTGGGAAATATTCTTCTGACTGTTCTGTGTCAAGCGCGTGGCTCAATATGGAAGATGTGTTTTCGGTATAGTCAGTGGAATATGGCTGGCGTTCAGACAGTGCTTGGTCAAGGTGAGGTTGATACCTCCTCTCCAAAGTCAGCGGCGGTGCAAGATTTGATAGAGCTGTCTGATATCAAAAGAGAGATCTGTGAACAAGGAAATATCTGTCGATGGGTGCTCTGGAGGGACTATTCCGTGAATTAACGAAGTTGATACTCAATTTTCGTGCTTCCACGAGCTGATGTCTTCGGTGAAATATGACCGAAGTCTTGCGTTGTGTTGTTGTGGGTAAGAAAGATGCCTAGTTGCTGCTGTCAAAGAAGATGAATGAAAATGTCGGTTGAGATGATAGTTCCGAATGTTGGGATGATATGAGAACTTGGGGTAAGGTTTCCAGAACACCTCAAGACTGGGGACCATAGAAGAATAAAGAGGTGAGTTATTGATGGAAAGATAAGGGAGTGAGTTTTGTGGGATCTGTTTGGGGTGATGTTGGTGTATGGAGAGAGAAGAAGGAAGAGTTGATCGGACGCGAAGCGTGAGGTAAGAGACCAAGAAGGGAACGCGTCCAATGCCACTGGCGGCGGCGTTTGTTTGCCTGGTCAGTGGTTGAAACTGGCAGTGGAAGTAAACAGGGGGCAGGCTAGGGGGTGTGGCCTGGGCTGCTAGTCTCATGCCGTTTGAGCGTTGTGATGATGAATCATCCCCCATCGAACATGGCCATAACTTTCTTCTTAGGGCAAGGCGAATACAGCCCATAGCAGCAGTGGAGAGAGACAATGGTGATGTTCACCTGTAGAGACAGGCTCCGTAAGGCTCCTCACCGAACACCTCAAATGTATAGCAATTTAAGCCCGAACAGCTCCGGGACATTGCCATGAGCATTCTGGGGAAGGATATGTGATATATCTCGTACTTTGGTTATTGTGTGGACAGCCTTAGAGATAGCACAAAATGACAAACACGAGTAATCTTCTGATCACATAGCGAATAGGAAAATAGATTCCGATTACCCTTGATCGCTCTCGCTTTCAAGCATGTTCAGACCACTTGTCCAGTTCCTAGTGAACTGCCATGCCGCTATCTTCGTGTCCTTGGTCTCAAGAAAACGTCAACCCAGGGACTACGCGATCGAAAAGTCGCTTCTGTCACTGGCTTGCTAGCACAGTCACAACCACTAAACAACAATTTCAAGCTCGCCAGGTACTCGAAAGCCCTAGTGGGTGTTTCTCGAGCCGATGCCAATACCTATTCCTCGCAGATATTGACTTTTCGAGGCTACACGCCTCCGCTTACCGGAATGAACACACCAAAAGTCCTTTCAAGTGTTGTTCGCGAGATGGGCCATGGACGGGCATCTCCCGGTAATCAATTTCTCGGACAGAGGTTTTGCTTAACATTTCTATGCTGCAATTCCAAGTGCCAAAGTATAAGCAACATCATCCGGTATGGTGTAGTGGCTAACATTTCGCGCTCTCATAACCTGAGAGATCAGTACCGCGGAGCCCAGGGTTCGATTCCCTGTACCGGAGTCTCCTTTTGCACTTTATAGTGATTTTATTTTGTCAGTCCGACGTGCATCATTTTTACTTGGCGTTGCTGGCCATTCAATTTATGTCGACTAAATAATTGATTTGTCCTAAGTGGTTAATTAATATGCACGTGAGACTCGGGGCATGATTGTGTGAAGCAGTCTGATATTGCAAATGAGACCAAGTATTGACATATCTACTCTACTATCTCTGTATCCTTCAATTCCTGCTCAAATCCAACCATTCTCCCAGAAACTCTGATCAAGTCCAATCATCAATTCATTTCCAACATCTCTTAGTAGACATAAAAGACCTCGGTCTCACTATCTTGGGCACGGAGCTTCTGGTTTCGCCTCTTGAGGATAATCTTAGCAAGCCAAGCGAGAGCGGCAGTACCAATACTAAAAGCAGCACTGCTGGCCATGGCAGTGGCATATCTGGGCTCGTCGCTCTTAGGCCAGAGATAAGGAGTCCAGATAAAGCTGATGTTCATGATCATAGTAACCATGCTGATGGCAACAGCCTTCTTCTCCTTGGTCTGACCGCAGACAGAGCCGCACCAACCGAGGATGAGACTGTTGACGGCGTAGGTTCCGATGGTGAAGATGACCATGCAGACGTAGCGACCGGCTGTGTTGAGAGTAGCAGCGGCGGAGGCGAATCCAACGACTGCAACGGTCTTGGATGCGGTGATATGCCAGGTTCGCTCGTTGTATTTTCCTGACATCCATGAGACGAGGATTGTGCTGGCGCCGGCGATGAGGTAGGGAGGGCAGGTGAGGACGAGAGTGATGGTGGTGTTGAAGCCGAGAGTCTTGACGACAGAGGGGAACTAATCTGTTAGCAGTTGGTCCTAATTGAGGGATTGTGAGACTTACAAAGTTCTTGAAACCGTTGGCAGCCAAGTGAAGATGAGCCATGGCACAGAAGATCCAAACCATAGGATCACTAGCAGCCTGCTTAAGACCCTTAAAGGTGCTGGTCTCACCCTTGTTACCCACAGTATCAAGCTCCATACGGTTATGCGCCAACTGTCTCTCCTCCTCAGTCAACCACCTAGTAGTGAGAGGGAAATCAGGGAGGATAAAGTAGCCGATAACAGCAATCACAAAAGTGACAGCACCCTGGAGGATAAAGAGCCACTTCCAGCCAGCAAGGCCAGCGACGTCATCAAGACCGTGGAAGATACCAGCAGCGATGAGACCGGCGAAAGCAGTGGCGAGGATGTTTCCGGTGTACAGGATGGCGATTCGGGTTGCGACCTCCTTGCGGGTGTAGAAGATGGAGAGGAGATAGACGGCGCCGGGGTAGTAGGGAGCTTCGGTGAGACCGAGGAAGAAGCGGGTGAGGAGGAGACCCTTGAAGTCTTTGGCGACGGCGGTGAAGGCGCTGACGACGGCCCAGAGCATCATCATGATACCCTGAGATGTTAGTCGGGTTGTTTGGGAGTAGAAGAGGGAGAGGGAGCTTACCATGTAGCGAGAGGGACGAGTGCGGGTGAGGAACATGTTGGAGGGGATTTGGCCAAGGATGTAACCGACGAAGAGGATAGACACACAGGTCTGATACTCTGCACATTGTTAGTCAAGCCTGGTAGATGCGAAGATAAGACTTACCAGTTCCCTTGAGGTTGAGATCCTCCTCAAGATCGTTGAGGCGAGCAAGGGCAATGGCATTGAGATCAAGATAGTTGAGCCAGTACATACTCCAAAGCATAGGCTATCATTATCAGTACACTTGTCTTTTGTATCAGTGATCAGCTACTCACCATCATCCATCGATCAAGCTTCTTCACAAGAGCAATCTCCTTAGGATCAGTCTTCTCGTGAGCACCAGAATAATCAATCTTCTCAACCCGAGGGATCGCCTTCTCAGGATACTCATTCTGAAAGATCTGGGGCTCGACGTCCCTGATGTCGGTCTTGCTGTCACGTTGAGCCATGATGAAGTACAAGTGAAGAAGTTATAAGATGAAGAGATAGCTGGGTAGTCAAAGCGATCGACTGCCTTGATGAGAACAAAATAGTGGGCGCTTCAAGGACAGTTATATAGACATTTCCTGACAGCGACAAAACCTGGGGATATGTCCCGAGTTCCCCATGGTCCTTGAGCATCCCCCGCATTGCGGGGTGCAGCGTAGGAGTCGGCAAGGCCGTAGACCGTGTAATTCGGAGGGCAGATCTGAGAAGCAGAGATTAAGTTGGTCTAGACCGTGTAATTCGGAGGGCAGATCTGAGAAGCAGAGATTAAGTTGGTCTAGACCGTGTGGGACCTTGCCAAGAACTTGGGGTAGTACTCGTCTTGCGAGAACAGGGATGAAGGAGCTGTCATGGTGTTGTGTGTCTTTGATCAACAGATGGTCTGCGCTTCTAGTCTACGAGCAGGTTTATCACAGCGCTAGAAAACGGCGCCAAGATGACTTAAACCACAACAGAAACTAGTACCGAGCGTTTAACAGGTTGCATTTCATACGAGAATGTATTAAGCTTTGGGTTATTCAGCTAGAGTGCTTCTTTTCTTCTAGAAGGATGGCTAACCTCAGTGGCGTTATCATCACGAGCCTTTAGTCTCATCTCTTATTGGAGAATTGTGTTGCACTGCCTTGCTCCAAAACAACCCTCCCATCAACATACCAAGCTAGACAGCTAGACGAGAACTCCAAGTCATTTCCCCACTGCGGGATTTCCAGAAGTGTACGCCCGCAGCAACAGGGCCATGCTATACCGAACAGGGAAGGAGATTAAGCTTAACGATTAAGGTTGCGGAGTAGACATGGGGTAAAGATCAGCAGGGATTCAGATGTAAGCAGCGTTTCCCCCACATCACGATGGAGGAGAGTACAGTTGTTAGATGATTGTTTTGGTAATGTGTATCGTTTTGCATGATTCATTAGATGTTCGCCAAGAGTGAGGGTGGTAGTTGTCTCCGCATGAAGAGAGAGCCTAGCTTGGGTACGCCGCTAACTCACTTGGCTACCTCCGCACCCTTTTTGGCCAAGGAGAGGAGTCACCTTGGCTACTCTCCTCATTATTGGCATCGCGTCTAAGAGATAAGGCTACTGTAAGTGAATCGTCGATTGAATCTTTAATCTCCCCCAGTTTACGCTACCAAACTTACGCAATGACAATGATCCGACTACCTGAGGTACGGCATGCAGGCAGCTCAATGCAACCGTAAGCCCCATCTCACAGCAGCAACAGGGATGTGCCAGAGATTGGGTCACGAATACCACCCTAATCCCTCGTAACCAAACTCGCAGCATTGCACCACTACATCATAGCGCCTGTGTCAGAACCCCCTCTTGGCGAGTCCAGACCGTTCCGAAGATTCCCGCTCCAGTCTAATAACTAACTAGTTAGAATGTGATATCTGCGGGGGGGATCTAGCGGTTCAGTGCCCGCATCTCAACTGAGGGGGTTGGGGGCTGTTTACTCCGCGAGCTGTGCACTAGCACTCCACTAACGATGCTCCGCCACTGTAATTATCCAGTGATACGCCGGTGAAATGATGCTAGGGTTTAGTTTTAAGCTCGCTGATCTTGTAACCAAGTTGTTTTTCTAGAAGAATTGCCGCTATTCTAGTCATGCATGTCCTTAGCCCTATTCAGACACACATTCCAGTAGCCGCCTACACTATCGACTCGACGCCCGCTCAGTGTCAAATGATAGGCTCAAGATAACCCGCCTTTCCGGATTCTTTTCGACACGATCTCCCACTAGACGTCTTCTCGAAGGATTCACCGCTGGTGTCTTACAGATCTGCACCAGCTCCAAATGCGCTGTGACGTGTTCCACTTTATGGCGCCTGGGGTTTGGTCTTGGCTTTTGCTGGATATCAGCTATTTCAGCTAGAACGGGGAGTGATTACCCTTTCCCCGCAAGGGTATCTCACTGTGATAACTGGGGATGATGAGCACAGACGGTTTACTAATGGTCTTTCTAAGCGAAGGCATCGGCGCAATTACTGTATTGGTTTGAGGATGTTGTTGGTTTGCAAGTCGGATGCTTACGGGGACTCGTATTCTTGGCACGTCATCCTTGAGACGAAACTCTATTGCTCCAGGGTTGAAAGACGCAATGTGACCTAGTAGAAATGTACATTTCTGTAGAGGGATTGCTGGAAGGCGCTTGGAATGCTCTTAGGTTCCTGTTTCATCCGATGAGGCTCTGTAGTGAGATTCAGCGTCCTATGGCGTAGATTTGGCTTGGCTTCTTGGGGAAAGAGTCTCGGAGGCTACTATTGGGATCCCTCTAGTGTTGCGGAGACTCAGCTGTCGTGGTCCGGATGGGGTCGGGACCGAGGCCAAGAAGCAAGGAGAGATAGCGCCAACAACGCTGCATGTTGTCACATCTGAGTTGGGGAATATTACTTCCCTACTCTTTCCGATAAAGGCTGATGAAGTTCTTTCTGACTCATATGATATGATAAGTTGGCCTCATCTGAAGCCTTATCAAGTCTTGCCTGGATCCAGGTCAAGATAATAACACGGCTCGGTATTCCGATCCTCTTGCTTGCCAAGCAAAAAGCCTGGTCGGAAAACATGACGATATGCAAAGTCCAATCATCTGTCAGGGAGATTGTATGCCAGGGGGCCCGATGAACTAGGTTCAAAGCAGATTGCTGATGGTTGTTGGCCTTTGGAGAACAGAAAACTTGAGACTAAACTCAACCAAAATCGAGTGATCGACGATGAATGCAAGTCTCAGGTTTTCTGTCCCCTCTTTTGGGGCTGTAGCTTAACCGGGAAGCCTCCTCGTCTGGCTATGGACAACAATGGAGTAAAGGTAAAGCGGTTGCATCCGAGATCATCCACCAGTGGATATACGTGGTACGCAATACCTCATTCTCTGATATTGTCACCTAAATCAGGTTATTCATACTCAAATGTCTCATTATAAATACAGAGAGCTCGCGTCCACAAGAGTCTGATATCTTCAGCATCCAAAACGAGTTCACATCATCTCAAGGCAGAAGCTCCTCAACTGGAACATCTTTCGACGCGATCATCTCAGTACGCTTTTCTCGCTACCCAGATTCTATGCAGCTTGGGAGATTCGCGAGAATCACTCAAATGGCGCTGCCTAATGCAGGCCTCATGTTCGAGACTCCGAGCTGAAATGTCGAAGCAGCCAATGTTACCCTCCATGTTATAGCACATTCAGAACTTGGATTCTATGCAAGCCACAAAGTCTTCCCTACTCTCACTGGTCTCGAGAGTAGGTGGGTAGCCGGAAACCCCGTCGACATTTGATGGTGTTCGGGATGGTGTTCACGGGCAACCGTTGTGCAGCTGCGAAATCCTTCATCACCGCCAAAGGCCAGGTCTGACCACTCGGGCCAGAAGCCAATGTTACATTTTTTGTATCTTGGACTTCAGTTCTATCCTGTCTGAAGATCAGTCTCCTTGAACGGTCGCCTGAGACCTCCCAAGTCACAACGATCGAGAGCTTTGTGTTAAAATGCCCTTCGAGGACATCACTGATGTGCCGGGGACACTCTCTCCCTCCATATGGCCAAGGCATATTGCTGCTGCTGCTCGCTTTTTACCCTTGTTCGGTGGCTTGTGGTCATCCTAGACCTAGTGGTCGCGCAATCCTTCGCCGCTCCTAACGCGCATCTTCGACGATACAGAAGCCTGTATCCAGTCACACAGCTACTTCACATAGCGGCCAATACCTTCGTGTCTAAAGGCAGCCTTTTTGAATGGTAGTATGCATCTCGTCAAGTCACAAGACAAGGCCTTCGTATTGAAGTGGCCCGTCGCTGATATCCATGACGCGCTCGAGAGTTCTGATATCTTCAGTGTGTAGCTAGCACGTACTTCTTCTTTAGCTTTTGATGCGTCCTTTGCATTCTTGCTGAGTGGCTCGCAGCTATGCTTGACGTTCAGACCCTGTGACCGTAGGTGTCCAGCATCCCTCCATCATAGAGAGCTAGATGTTTGGTCACCCTCGCTCATTGGGTGTGAGAGGTCTCTGCAGTCCCAAAAGCCAGGTCCCATGATGTGATCACTGTTCTAGTGCTAGTAGTGTAGTGTTCCGACGCGGTCAGTGGTTGTCCTAGGCCTGTTCACCTGTTCAGGGGGTCTTGAGACGTCTAGCCCAGCTCGCCACGGCCACTGGCTCGTTTCGCAGCTAGGTAAAGGTGTGCAAGAAGGTTCATCCCCTGTTCTCATTATCTCATTCTCTTACTCTCATGCATCTTCCATTGTCACCGTCTTGATCGTGCGGCCATGACGCCCACTAGAACCGCTGCATCGAGATCAGACTAAAGTAGGGAGGCAATTTCGTTGGCTAATCGATGCAATTTACTTCTCGTACACAGTTGCGTGACCTTCTTGCTAATAACATCGATTGCTAGAGATACTAAGGAAACAGCTGTCGCGCCATGGCAACTGCACTGATAAACCTGAGGCTCGATACAAAAGCACAGCTATCCGGAGACGATATACTTTTGGTGAGGTAGCGTGAACTCGCCACCCCATATTGCCAGGCTAACCCTTCTTCCATCCTAAACAACGGTCCTCCTGATGTTCCGCCCTGACAATCTGCATCAGTGATCAACCTATCGCCAAAAATACCGCAAGAATAATAACATTTCCACACAGTTATTCCATCCTGTCGCATAGGCTTTTGTTTATGATACAGGCTCCTAGTAGGATACCCTACGTGTGACTGTTCAACGTTAGCGGCGGTCGTTCTTTTGCCAGGTTCTCGTTTGTGCTCACAAAGTCTTGCTGGTGCATCATTGTCTTTGTATCGAATCCTTTTACCCCGAGGTACCCGTGCTTCTCACCCATTCGATCCGCGAGAATGAGGATAGCCCAATCGTTACCGAGTTCGCACTCAAATTTCTCTTGTTTATTTCTGGGTTTTTTGTGACATTCTACGCCTTTCAGAGCGATGATGTCCGTCACGTACGATTTCCCTCCGCTCCGACCGTCGAAGAAGTTGGATTGAAACGAAACAGTGTCGGCTAGTTTATCGTCGAAGCAGTGTCTCGCCATCAAGACGTGTCGCGGTCCAACCAAAGCACCACTGCAAGCTTTTCCCTTTGCATCCGCAAACGACTTTGCAGCCAGGAGAATCCTCCCGAGGGAATAGGCGGGGTATTGCGTGCTGTTCCATTCATACCTGTCGTCTTTTACAAAGTCTGCTAGTTTGCATATACCGCGCCGTTGGATTGGTCGATATGGAGGAACGGGTTTGCCGGCGAAGGTGTCGAGCTTGCGCCGTGGGACGAGGTGGATTCTTGGGATAGGGTGGGTTTGAGGGGCAATACGTGGGTGAATCTCTACCATTGACTGGCTTGCGGTGGTTGCTGCAGTTGCTGTGGGAACAGGGGGCGGAGGAGGAGGAACTGGAGGAGGAACGGGAGGTTGTGGTGGTGGAGGTGGAGGGTGGTCGCGAGCGTCAAGTGTGTTGTTGCCTACGACAGGTGAAGCAAACACCTGGTTGCTGAGGCCCAAGACGGCAATGTTGAGCAAGTTGACAATCAACATCCTGTAACTTACGCTTTTAGAAAAGACACGGTCTGTGCCGAGTACACGTATATTTATTCCCCTCATGATAGAGTTGCGGCTTTTGCGAACTTGCGTAGTAATCAGAGTCCACTCTGGAGTTGCAAACCTTGTGATTATTATGGCCGCCATACAAATGAACTCTATGGACCAAGCACTCGACACATCAAGGGCCAATAAGACCCTTGAGCTTGCCAATTTAACCCTAGCGATATCTCTACAGTTAGATCTAGAACACAGCATGGCACATGCATGAATACAACAAGTCTAGCAGAGCCGTGATTTGTATTGACAAGTTTGGCACATTCTATCAATTAAGTTTCTCCAGTGCCCGAGCCTCCGCTCCAGCTGCGATATGTCCCTTTTGTGGTCACTGGCCAGGCGCCTCATCAATCATGCAACTCAAATACGCGGGGTCAAGACAAGCTTCCAGCCGCAGCTCTCAGCGACAAATGGCAGACCATGTAGCAAGCCTCTTTATCTCTATGTGGAAGAAGCAGAAGTTAGAGCTCCTCTATACCGCATAAGCCGCCGTGGACCCGCTTCTCATGTCACTAATTAGCGACACAGAATAATACCTGGCCTTCTTCAGGATATCCGCTTCCTGATGAGCTCTGCCTGGCTTTCATCTTTATTCATTGCGAGCCAACTTACAGCAGAGGAATTTTTTCAGCGACTACCTATCAGCTGTTAAATTAGGTGTGAGTGGCCACAATACGGTTGCTCCGATGACGCGGAGATGTTACATCGTACCATTCACATAAAGTTTGTCAGCCGTGCCCTAACATGCGAAACTCTACATAGCCCTTCCGCTCACGTAGGCCCCAGGTTTTGAATGGTCAGGTAATTTTAGGTCACTTTACTTTCAGAAGCGGATTGGCAATCATTTCGAGATGATCTCCTACTCACAAATCTCAAGCCTCTTTGTGTATGCACCGTGTAGTCATCACCCTGTTTCAACCTTGATATTGAGATACTATGGCTAAACTAACTGGAGTGCTACATAAACATCACCAAGTTCATTTAACTCGGCAGAACTTTGTATGATATATTTCTCCTCCCTCCCGCTTTCTCCGCCAATCTTCCTGTATTCATCACTCTTTCATGATAACCTCAGCATCCTGGAGATGTTTGACAAGATCAGCAGGTCCAGTGCTTGCATTCGCTTGAACATTACATACTGGCCATGCCGAAGTGTTAGTACCTGTTCTATGATATGTAAATGTGACGCCATTGGGGTAAATGGCCTCTACGGCTCTTTCGAAAGCAGTCTCGTCCCCAATAAGGCGAATGGGGATGTCATGCATTTGAGTTCCGTAAGTCGCCATTGTTCCTGAGATGTTCTAATGCAAGAGTTTGTTGTATAAGTAGCCGTGATATAAATGAGTTGTGATGTTGGTTATAGTTCCGGTTTTACGATGCGACGATGTAATTTATAGGCGGCCGTGGTGTTTTCACTGCCATCGTAGTATACATCATGCAATAATCCTCACGTCTTGACCGCGATTAAGTTATTGAATCGGCTATGGACAGCTTCATCCTTTGTGATTCTCTGGACAAACACTCACCTCTCGTCATCACTTAAACTTAAGCCTGCAACTGTGAAATGAAAGTTCAATTTGGTCTCATCGTCTCATTGTATCTGAGATAGCAAACGCTCCAGCTGCTACATCTCCCCTCTCTCACCGACGGAACCCACGATATCGGACGTCTTCCTCTCACTCCTCATCATCTTGCTTAAGAACACCCTCGTCCTGCAGAGTCTTGACCAGATCTGCGGGTCCTGTACTCGCTCGCGGCGCCGTAACCTCGTACACGAGCTCTTCTGTGTGCGAACTCTTGATGGGGTGCGTCACTCCTTCACCATAGTGTCTCCTCAACGCCGCTTTGAAGGTCTCCAAGGTCTTGACAAGACGGACGGGGACATATGTGATTTGACTTCCATAAGTCTGGGGTTCTTGGTCTGCAGGCATGGTTGAAGGTAGTGAATGTGAATGTGGTGGGTTGATGTGTTGTTATTGATGTTGTCTGTTTGTCTAGCTAATTGCTGGCAAGTCGCTTCTTTCTATAGTCAATCTCCAGCCCTGAGTGAATTCACTGCCATTGGAACAGACACTTGTCACAGTCATTTGTGGGCGTGATTATCAACCTTCTGTCATTGAGCAACCTTCAAATTGGAGTCATTTCACTGCCAATTCCTCAGTCACATCGTCAAACTTCTTAGCTCGCTGATTTACGGTCACTTCACTTGTGGTGACTGAATCGTTTCATAATGGCTTCTCAGCCAATGTGGATTTCACGACTTGTTTGGCGGCTGCCCTGGTGGCTTGCGTAGAATATTCACTGGACCAAGGAAGACTTCAATGCGTTGTCGAACGTGTCAGGTATACCAAGGCGGCAAACACTGTCGGTGAAGTAGCATTCACAATTCTGTCACCATGATGATCTTCTCATTGAAACTTCATCACTTTGCGTTTCTTTATAACCAAATGAACACTTTCCCTTGTCTTTGGATATAGCTATTAAGTTCATGATCATGGCTTCCTCCTTCCTGGTCGTCCATCACGACACTCCTTCGCTAATATCACTGCTCTTGTGCACTTTCTCTCATTCCTTCATGACGAGCTTAGGTTCCTGCAGTTCGTGTAGTAGATTAAAATCTGCTGAGCCCTTGACCACGAGTCCCTCAATCTTATAAAGCTCCCCAACTTCTGTGCATGTCATGTGTGCTCCACCAGGATATAAGATCGTCAACTGGCGTTGCAAAGCCTCTATATTTTCTTCTTGAACGAGCTTCAGAGGGATGTAAACTGTGCGCGCATCATATTCAGTTTTGTATCCGATATTTGAGTCTCGAGACATTGTGGCTGCGGGGAATATGATTATTAATTATTCGGGCTGTGATTCTTAATGGGTACGTGATTAATTTGCTCCCTTCTTGCTCAGCCGTTCGACCGACTGGACGCCTCTATCTATACTCAATGAGCTCTGCCTGTTTATTGTCACTCACGTTGCATCAGGCACACTGTCACTATCAACAAGGTGTGAACGTCAGGCTATCAGCCTCCTTCATTGTGAGTTTATTGTTTTCCAGTTCATGAGTCCAAAAGCCTTTTTACGTAGTCCTGAAGGCCCATTCAGCACGCGCAGACGTGCTCTATACACAGCGATTCAACCGTGGTCGCCATGAAGCTGAAGGTACGCGCTGATGTTATGGTCAGTTACCATGTAGTGTGTACGGAGATTTGTAGAGTACTGACTCTATTCGGGCGGTATGAAGCCGCTCGATAGATAAAGTCTCATTCCCTCCTGGGAAGTACGAGATTAGTAGCCTAGATGTTGCTGGCATCTATTCCCCTCACGGTTGCTGGGGTCACCTCATTTTTCAAGACAGTACAGCGTAAATTACGGCTGGCGAGTTATACAGTTAACTTCGTTATATTCTGCTTTCCAAGGCTATTAACCTTGACTTTAGAAGATAATAGGCCTTCTTTCACCGTGGTCTACAAGCTTCGCAGTTGCTTTCCCCCATCCTGGCCCCCCCCCCCCCCCCCCCCCCCCCCCCCCCTAGTCCTTTAGAATATATTCACCTTCTTTGAGGAACTTGTGAAGGTTGATCTCATCGGGGCTGTCTCGGAGCCCGATGATTTTGTACTGTGCCACATGTTCGGCGGTCGCATTCTCAAATGTGACGTCAATTCCCCCTGGGAAGTATTCCTTCAAGCCTTCCTTCAACTTGGAGTAATCGCCGACAAAGGATATTGGAATGTATCGTGTGAACGTGTGCCATACTGTATTGTCTCCTAATTTGGAATCTGCGGTCATTCTTGCGGTGTAGTGATTGCTGGTAGACGTAGACTTTCTGTGTGAAGGTGTGGATTGTTGGATTGCTGGCTGTTGGCTGTTGTTCATTCATCTGTTACTTATAGCTGGAACCTGACTGAGCAAGCAGTTAATAGTGACTCCATTCACACTCGATCCTGGCCGAGCGATTCTAATCACCGCACAGAATGAGTCTCAACTTATCACTCTCTAGAGCATTCGGAGACCTCGTCATCACTGTCCTAAAACTTCGAAACGTGCGTGGCTCAGAACATCCATGGCAACCCCGTAGGACATACTCAAAGGCTGTTAGATATTCTGTAGATCTAATTTATCGGGACTGTCTCGGAGCCTAATGTCCTTCTAGTGCGCTACATGGTCTACAGTTTCCTTCTCAAATGTGACCACAATTTCCAGGCAAGAAGAGGTAAGTACAGATATTAAATAGCGAGACTCACTACCAAACAAAAGGCCAAATCAAGAGAACCAGATTATTTATCAACGATAGTCTTCCTTCTCATCCCTTCCTTACCCATCACACTACGACCAGCCTCAACAGCCTCCTCCAACTCGGCCAAGCACGCCGCCTTGTCGTAGCAGTTCGTAATATTAATACGATAAGTCAGACGGGCAGACATGGTTCTCTGTCCCTGACTCCTCCTGAACTCCATCACCATGCGGCCAATAGTAGCAGGACTTACAACCCTTTCAGGGTGGTTCTTGATGTACCAAAACAGCTTCTCATAGATTAGAGATATGCCAGCAATCATCTTGAGGATAGCGGTTGATGTCTGGGTAGCTGTCAAAGGCCCAAAGAAATTCAGAGCCACCAGGAACTTGGAGGTCAGAATGTCTCCTGCTGAAGCATCGAAGCATCCTTGAAGGAAGAGGTTGCGGACCTTTGAGTCGTGGAGAAGGGGGGTGCAGCTTGGAATGCCCCAGATGGTGTTGATAATTTTCAGGATCTTGATGAAGGCGCTGTAGAGGGCTGTGGCGCCTACAAAGGGGATGAAGGGGATTGAAGAAGTGCCAACTGCTTTCCAAAAGACGTTCATGCCCAGATTAATTGACTCTGATGAGCGTTAGCAACGGGCTATGTGGGAAAGGATGGATATGTTTCACCTTTCAGTTTCATGTCAGCCGAGTGGCACTGTGCTGCTGTCCACAGAAGTTTGAGACCGTCTGCTAGCAGCATTCCTCTTGTTTCCTTTACCAAGAAATCAACACCTGACGTCTCCATTGGCTCACCTACAAAAGGTCAGCTACAGTGCAAGTACAAAAGTAACAATATTCTCCTACCGTCTTCCGGCTGTGGCATGCTGAGTCGGATAATAGCCACGCGCAACCGCCGTCCAAACTCCCTCTCAAACTGTCCGCGATAGTTGGAGTCGTAGTCTGCAATGGCAAAGTTCATTGCATCCTTTTCCAGCTGATCCATATCAACTGTCTTTGTACGATTACGCTGACGTCGACGCAGCTGGCAGAAATGGTCATCGACCAAAGTATCGAACTGCGTAAAGACGACGACAACAGGTATATCGCCGACGTCGGCGTTGAGGAGGAATTCTTTTTCGGCACTCTCAATCGGTCGGTTCGAGCGACAGCTGATACAGTACCTGGAGACATAACAATTAGCCAATGCGATCTGGGTGGGTCAAGAGCTGACTCGCCAGATGCAGTGCAGCTGATCTGCCAAGTTGGGCTGCTGTCGACGATACTTGATAAAACTGTTGATCTCGTCGACGCATTTCAGGTCACCTGCTTCAAAGCCTCCCGAGTCGTGCAGAACAAGGTTCTCATTCTCACCGGGAAAGGTAATGGGTTGCCAGACCTTTTCCTTCTTTGTCCCGACAGTACGGTGGCTAACTCCTGTCTGTATTTGCCGCCGTCACTCGCATGCGCCTTTCGCGTTGGAGATGCAACTTACCTTTTCAGGGGGGACACCAAACACGACCGAGCATATCGTCGACTTTCCAACGCCGGCTTTACCAATGACCAGGATGCGAAACTTGTCGCAGCTCTCGGGGAGGTTGTTGAACGTGGGGCCTTCAACAACGATCTTGGAGGTGTCAACCTCCAAATTGTATTCGTCGTTCGGCGCATTCAAGTTGACAGGGCTCGGTCTTGGACTGTAGTATGTAGCCATTGTATCCTCTCTAATTGCAAGAAAAGAAAGATGAAAGAGTTAAAATCGCAGGCCGGATAGTTTTCGTTCCCCTCTTTCTTAACCGCCAGCCTGATTTTAAAATGTAAGTAAGCAAGCCACCGCCAGAGCTGAAAGTATCAACAACCAATAGCGCCACCGTAGTTATTTTATTTTCAACCCAAACTGAGACATTAACGCCTGGGTCCTTGGTAAAAGCCAGATAGAATTATTATCTGCCCAAGACTGTGCAAGACCGCACCGCATTATCAGCGTACAGAGTGAGTCTCAGCTTATCTCTTTTGATCAGCTATCTAGAGCATACTACTCCTGTGGTATTCTCAGTGCTGTCTTCAGTTCCAAATATTTTGACCTTCAGGGGACCTCATCATCACTGTCCTCGAACTCCGAAACGTGCGTCGGCCCATAAAATACATAGCAAATTTGTTTCACGCTTCATCGGCCTTTCAGGTTTCTTCACTTCTTGATTCACATCTTTATTGCAGGTTCGCCGTGACTACGGGGGTTCGGAACGACCATCAGCCATCTCTCAACATCACTTCTCACTCATCATTTGTGGTAGTTTAACTTATGTGATTCCTATGTGAAAAACTACAGGTAGCTCATGAACGTCGGCATCCCAAAATGACACTTGTATGCGTCTCTTCCCTCCCCGCGATACTGGACGATCCAACCCAGTTCTCATCCTCTTCGGCCGAATCGACCCTGGAGAATAGCACCGACGTCTTGGAGCTTTCTCTGCAGGTCGGCTGGCTCTTTGGTCTTCGCAAGCGCAGTCACACGGCAGGTACTGGGGCTGTATTCGTAGTCGACCTTGAACCCAAAAGGATAAATGTCTCTCAGTGAGGACTCAAATTTTCCCTTGTCGTTTATGAGGACTAGTTTGATGTCATGTTCGCAGGACCATTTAGCGGCTCCCTGATTGGTCTTGGTGCAAGTTCCAGAAGGCATGATTTGTTTAGTGTTGGTGATGGTAATATGTGGAGGTTTGGTTGTGTTGGTTTTTGGCATGGGAAATATCGGGGGTTGTTGGTTTATTTATACTTGATCTTTGGGTCCTTTCATTCCATCGTCCTTGCGCTGGGTCGAGCATCACCATGCCCAGGGGACGTGATCGTCAGCACATAAATTATTCGTCGTGACTCGCGTGCAAAATATCTGTAGGTCGCTGATGAACACAAAAGCAAAGCACACAAATGGCTTCAACAGCACTGAAAGCGTGCTTTGATCTCCATCAGACGTCGGCAATATCACTAACAGAGGTCCATTCACAGAGGTCATTGCAGTAATGAGGAACGTCAAAATGGTCCCTTTCGTTAAATACTGCCGTGACTTGATCTCGTGAAGGGGCACCAAGCGCTTCAGACACTCGCAGCCACTCACTGGAGCTCATCATTGTTCAACTGATGGCCGGCATACCAATTAGCTGTGAGTCATCAGGCGCATTCAGGGAGAGCTTTGTCTCATGATTCTTCAAGCTCTCGTATCTCGTAGAAATCGATGCTCTGATAATCAGTTGCTTCAGCAAGTGAGCTGCACAAACAGTGTCAACACTGGCCGCATTTCATCTCCAGAGTCCTATAAAAGGCCCCCAATACCCTGGGTTATCATCCCCAAACACTCCATCCAAGTCATCAAGTCCATCAAATACAAGACCCAACATCACGCCACAATGGTTATCATCAAAAGATGGGGCAGCACAAATGCTGTCGACACTGAGAAGCTCATTTTCAAGCATGGGTTCCCCGAGAAGCGGTTCTGCAGGATGGAGAAGCTTCGAGAGGCGCTTGGGGATATCTTTGGCGCGGATGATTGGGTTGTTGAGTACGATGGACATAATATCGTCATCAAGGTGGGAAGCAGAGTTGATCTTAAAGCAGAACTGAAGGCGCGTGGTATCATCCACAAGTCTATGTGTAAAGCTCGGGCTATTAGGTTTTTCCGGTATTTTGAATATGCCCGTTACTGCTGAGTTTAATTACTGACTCTGGTTTTTGAGCGCGAGCATGGCCGCAAGGTACTCATGGGTTGTCGAGATCTCATAAGCGTAAAAGCCAATGAACTAATCGCGACTCCGCGCGGTGGAAGTTAACCACCACAGTTAGTCGCCTTTAAATTTGGGGATTTTGAAATGATTTAACTTGATGCTTATGCATGGATCTTATATCATTTGTGTTGCCTACCGGTCACCAAAGTCCAGCTGTAACATATACTAAGTCTGCAGGGTAGTTCGACCTGGAGTAGATAATAAATATTAAACAAAACAGCACAAGACGGTCTTATTTTAGCTAAGGATACTAAAGCGAGGAAGGAAATGGTGTTCCGAAGTCTAATTCTTAAAATTCCTTTGGTCAAGGCGAGATAGGTACGGCAAAAAGCATGATAATTAACTCTTCTCTAACATCGTCATGGCTATAGTTCAGAATTTAAACAGGGAATAGCACATCAAATCAACGTCCTCGTTGACGCAATTGGTTAGCGTGTCAGACTTTTACGCAAGTGACATCTGAAAGTTGAGGGTTCGAGTCCCTCACGAGGAGTTTCTTTTTTTCGCCAATTTCAAATGTTCGTTTTGATCTCTGAGTCAAAAGGAATCCGATCGCACTCATTTTTATCTTTTTATCTCTTCGTTTGCGTGCGTGGTGATCATTTGAAGCTGAGTGCGCCTTGGATGTGAGTGTGGCGCGAGCTCCCCAAACACGCCATTTTCGCCAGAGCAATCAATCTGTCCAGCAACACCTCAATCATTACATTTATGCACCAGCTGCGCTTGAATCCAGGACCAGTCTTTTGACGACAAGATTTTGTCCCGTCGATGGCGGATTACTTGTTGCGAAACCTGAACCCTAAAGACTTAGCGTTCGACGCCTCGGTCCCAAACCGAATCGACTTCGCGCGCCCTGAGGAGTACCTAATCGTCCTTTGTCTCTCTGACCGCCTGCTTTGCGCCATTCCCTTCAAGTCTCCCGCGTCCGCTGCGGTGTTTCCTCGTCATTCAACGCCTTCCAGTTCACGCGACAATTCGAGATGCCTTCCCCGCTGCGAAACCCCACCAACCCATCGCGTGTGGGCGGTGCGCGAGCCAGGAGCGCTGTGAGGTCCCAAGAGCTGAAGAGCTAGAAGTCTACGGAATGATGCAATCTTCCTCGTCGACTCTTTATCCCTCGCTCCTCGTCGCGTCCAACGATTCGCCACCCCTTCTACGACGGCCTGCAATCACCAGCGCCGCTGTTCTATCGACAACTCAATATGCCTCAGACAGTATCGCATAGATCTAGTTGCTCTTCGACAACGACTAAGCTCTGAGGATCAAAAGGTAGCACGCACCTATGACAATACACGCACGCACCAAATAAGCGTTGGACGCAATAACGACTCCAGTCCCCCTCTCGTCTGCGCCGACCTTCCTCTGTCCCTCTGCGACTCATTCTCGGGCCATCGTTCACGGCCGCGCTTGTGTTCTCGAACAGCAACCCCGTCGAGAACCCCGCCTGGCGTTACGATCGATTCCAATACTCGTTCTTCCGTCCGACTCCATACATTCGATGCTCCATTTGCTAAGCTTTCTGAATGGTGTTTTCGCGTCGTAAGAACCGCGATTCGCCGGCAACATTGCTTTCATTCTGCTACAACTGGTGGAAGATGCAAGACGGCTAGCCTGCGGTCTTGATCAAGCCAGTTAGTTCTCTTCCATCGACTCATCGTCGCGGCTTTTCTCAGCTTGACGTTGAGTTTCGCGACGTAGACCACATGCTGCCAGTTGTCGCTACGACTCTACATCTGAGTAGATGCGACATGTCGCAGTACAGCTACGATTGGTTAGCATTCGGTAATGAACCCTTGTACCTCTGCCGGAAAACGTTAACAGCGACAGACCACTCCCAAGCTGTCCTGCTGCCTCTAAACGTAGTAAACCCGCGGAAGCTTCCAAGATGACGGGCAGCAACCCAACTCCAAAGCGTAAGCATTGTACATGGAGCTAGACTTGGGTTTTATGCAGCCACCATGTTTGCAAGGTGAACGCCCAAGATAGGGTCTTGACTTCAATCTTGCTTGACGACGTTATGTGAAGTAGTCTCGAGAATTCCATTCCATTTCCACTTTGATCGCCAGCCGCGATTTATGTCGAGCCATGTGGCGTGTGTTCTACATCGTTACTGCACGGCGCGATTGACGTAATGGCGACGGCCGACTACAAGGCAAGAGTTTCGGGAACATGAGCTGTAGGCTGTAGTTCTTAGTTTGCTCATCTTATTATTAACTTCGGTAAAATCTCGTGGTAGATCTGTTGTAATTTACAGCAATTCCTCTCAAATATGCTTGCGCAAAGAATAAAATTAAAGGTCCCGGGTAGGAATGCGCATTTGACATTCGATCTGTCTATCCCGCGTAATGTCATTCTACGTTAAAGATAAAGATTTGCGCAATTAAAGACATCGGCGATTTAAAGCTGATCACTGCTTTCCGAGATTTTCTGCTATTGCGATGTTCATCGGGGAAGGTTCCCATGCCCGAAGGTTGTCAATTAATCTCGACTGCCCAAGCCCAACACAGCACAGCACCGACGCAAATGGTAACCAGACTCTTTACGATCAATCCTGATAATCGGGCAGTAAATTCGTCCTCAGGAATTAATTTCCTGATATCGCAGGCGTTCGTGCTCAGTATTTGCTCGCCTCATCATAGTCACGTCGTCACCATAAACGCGTCAATCAACCGCAATACCTCCGCCTCCATTTGCCTCCTCAACACGTCCTCACATCATCATCACAAGCTCAAACCTGGTGTTCCTCCCTCCCGGCTGCCTCTCCCAACAAACACAATCAATCTACGCGTCCCTCCACAGCCTCAGCACCGCCCCGATCAGAAAAACCCGTTCTACCTTAGCTGAAAGCTTAAACACCGTCCTTCTCCATTCAGAACCTCCCGAGATGAATATCCTGGTGTCTCGGTTGCCGCCGCCTTCACTGACGTCATGGAAGCAGAGAAAACATGCAGCGAAATTAAGCTTAACCAAAGACAGGGGTTGCCCCGGCATTCAAATTACGGGTGGCCTCCTTGTTTTTACGGGCAAGTTTCTGGTTTTATGTGTGTGTGTTGTTTTATGCGCGATGATACTGTATCGAATCGCTGGAGCAAATCGGCGCTATCAAATGCCTTGACGAGAGGGTGAGATGTCACTGGCGGGTCTGTCATGTGTGCAAAGTCTCGAGTGCCACGTACGATGACTTCCATTGCCAACGGTGTTTATTCACCGTCTAACGTGCCTTGAACACGTTATGTCCCAACGAACTGCCGAATCGGGTATCATATCATGCATGATGTATTCGATTCAAAAATTCTTGCACCTCCAGCCAATCCCCTTGCTCCAAACATCACCATCCTCAAAGTTCCTTCTGCATGACCTGACTAAGTGGACCAATACCGGGCTGTGTATAAAACTGCACTGCACATAACAGGACGAAATAGTTCTCGCGGACAAAAGATACAAAAGCCACCGCTAGAGGCACTTTTAACTCTAAAAACTGGATTTATGAAATCGCCCCCTTTTTACTCGTAACGGAGGGAGATGAAGGTTGCCGGGGAGGGAAGGAGTGAATGAGATCTAGCGTGATGGGCGCTATTAAGCTTAAAAAACGAGGCTTAGACAGTGACGTTGTGGGGCGACTTATGGGGACCTGGACCTTGGATTTGTGATTTTGGGGACGGTCTGGACGGTTAGTGGGCGTTTAGATCTTGGCTGGCGGTTGGAATACGACAAGCTGATCAAGAGCAGTGTCTCTACAGTAGATGCTGTGAGTAGGTGAAGGACATGGTTGTATTGTCCAGTGGTATATTATTATTATTCTCATTAATATACCAGTATTGCGGTAGTTTACTTTGTTTAGCAGGTCTTTGCATAGACAAGTCCCGCTGATTAAACAAAAAATACCCCTGCAAACGCCAAGATTCACAACTCCAAGCAATACCATCTTAGCCCTCGACATCACCAATCACACAGCCCGCCCAGGATCTTGGCATGCCTCGTGGCTGTGGCTGTGTCCCAAGTGTATTTTCATCCCCCTACCCTCATCACCAGCGCTTTCAAGTCTCAACATCTTGGCTTCTCCTCTTTTCACCTTTTTCCCCCTTCTCTCATGAACCACACATTCCATCTCACGTCAACATGGACTCTAGCACTCCACGACGTCCGCGCGCTCCTACAATCACTGTCGACACTGCGGCTGTCGACTCAAACGATCCCGGTAATTCTCCAGTGCGATGACTGACTTGCTCTCATCATACGATGCAGTAAAACTAACATGTATGTAATTGAGTAGCACCCGCAGATTCAATTTCTCCATCTCCGCTAGACGATACGAATACTCTTGCGGTACCGACAGCAAAATCTAGAACCGAATCATGGTCCTCGTCGCCGTCTACAAAAGTCGGGACCGATCATGAACAAATGTCTCGCGAGGTAGAAGCCCTAAGAAAAGGCGACCAAGCCGAAATCCTAAAGCCCGACCCCGGCGAGGAAGACCACTTTCACGTGGAAAACAACCCATTCGCTTTTTCGCCCGGTCAATTGGCGAAACTTATTAATCCAAAGAACTTGGCCGCTTTTGTTGCGCTCGGTGGTTTGCCCGGTCTGCAGAAGGGCTTGAGGACTAATGCAAAGGCTGGCTTGAGCGTGGATGAGGGAAAGCTCGCGGGTGCCGTGTCATTCGAAGAAGCGACGTCTTCAAAGGTAGAGAAGTCGACGCATAGTGATGCGCACGCTTCAGGAAAAGATGCATTCCCTGATCGGAAACGAGTATACGGCGCGAATCGCCTCCCGGAACCAAAGTCAAAGTCGTTTCTTGAACTAGCATGGATCGCGCTACAAGACCGCGTGCTTATCCTCCTCTGCATCGCAGCCGTGGTATCACTCGCCCTAGGTCTCTACCAAACCTTTGGAGGATCACATGAAGACGGCGGTGCAAAAGTCGAATGGGTCGAAGGCGTCGCCATCATCGTCGCCATCACAATCGTTGTAGTGGTGGGCGCAGCAAATGATTGGCAAAAGGAGCGACAGTTCCAGAAACTCAACCAGAAGAAGGAAGACCGCATCGTCAAGATCACGCGCTCCGAAAAACCGCAAAACATCTCTATTCACGATGTGCTCGTCGGCGATGTCATGCTTCTCGAACCGGGCGACGTGATCCCCGTGGATGGTGTTTTTATCGAGGGTCATAATCTTAGCTGTGATGAGAGTTCGGCGACGGGAGAGTCGGATCTTATTAAGAAGGTTCCGGCTGAGCAGGTTCTTCATGCGCTGTTGCATGAGCAGGCGCCGCAGTTGAAGAAGCTTGATCCCTTTATCATCTCGGGTGCAAAGGTTCTCGATGGTGTAGGCACGTTTCTTGTTACTGCGGTCGGAGAGCAGAGTAGTCATGGAAAGACGATGATGTCGCTTCGTGATGATCCAGGATTGACGCCTCTTCAAGCAAAGCTCAATCTCCTCGCAGGTAAGTCAACCATCCCAATTGCAAGATCCAAACTAACAGGTCAGGATACATCGCGAAGCTTGGTAGCGCAGCTGGTCTCCTTCTCTTCTTCGTCCTCCTCATCGAATTCCTCGCCAAACTCCCCAACAACCGCGAATCAGGCGAGCAGAAAGGCCAAGACTTTCTCCAGATCCTCATCACCTCCATCACCGTCATCGTCGTCGCCGTCCCAGAAGGTCTTCCTCTCGCAGTGACACTCTCCCTCGCCTTTGCGACGAAGAAGATGACGCGCGAGAATAACCTGGTGCGACATCTTCAATCGTGCGAGACTATGGGTAACGCCACGGTTATTTGCTCCGACAAGACTGGTACGCTCACCGAGAACATCATGACCGTCGTCGCTGGCTCATTGGGCATTCGTGGACTCTTTTCCTTTGGCGATTCGTCGTTTGAGAAGGAGTCTGCTGGTGCTGAGAAGAGAGAGACTATTGCGCTGGCTCAGTTCGCGACTAAGCTTGATCCTGAGTACAAGGAACTTCTCAAGACTGCCATCACCGTCAACACCACGGCTTTCGAGTCGGATGAAGAAGGAAAGCAAGGCTTCGTCGGCACAAAGACTGAGACTGCTCTTCTCGACTGGGCCCGTCGCTATCTCGGTCTCGGCCCCCTCGCAATCGAACGCGCCAACCATCCCATCACACGTCTCTTCCCCTTCAACTCCCAGCGCAAGTGCATGGGCGCCGTCGTCCAAATCCCCGGTCCTACGAAGGATAAGCCCAAGTACAGACTCTACATCAAGGGTGCTTCTGAAATTGTTCTCGGCGAATGCACCACCATTCTCGGCGCTCCCACAACAGCACCCTCCACCGAAGCCCTCTCCGACGATGGAAAAGAGGAACTGCGCTCCATCATCTTCAACTACGCTACGAACTCTCTCCGAACTTTGGGTCTTGCGTACCGCGACTTTGAGAACTGGCCTCCTGTTCTATCCCTCCGCCCCGAAGACGACAACGCTGATATCGACCTCACTGACTTGGTGCATAACCTCACCTGGATGGGCGTAGTAGGCATCCAAGACCCCGTGCGCAAGGGCGTTCCCGAGGCTGTTAACGACTGCGGTATCGCCTCCGTGAATGTCAAGATGGTTACAGGCGACAATGTCGAGACCGCACGTGCCATCGCTCTCAACTGCGGTATCCTCACCGAAAGCACAATCAACGAGCCCAATGCCGTGATGCAGGGCTCTGACTTCCGCAAGCTGTCTGAATCAGACCGCACAGCAGTTGTAAAGAAGCTGCGTGTGCTCGCTAGATCGAGTCCAGAGGATAAACGCATCCTCGTCAAGACGCTGCGATCGCTCGGTGAGATTGTCGCTGTTACAGGTGATGGAACAAACGACGCTCCTGCGCTCAAGGCCGCAGATGTTGGTTTCTCGATGGGTGTTACTGGTACGGAAGTCGCCAAGGAAGCATCGGATATTATCCTCATGGACGATAACTTCTCATCCATTGTTGTGGCTTTGGGCTGGGGTCGTGCTATTAACGACTCGGTTAAGAAGTTTTTGCAGTTCCAACTTACTGTTAACATCACAGCTGTCGGAGTAACCTTCATCTCAGCCGTGTCGGACGACGAGCAGAAATCCGTTCTCAACGCTGTGCAACTCCTCTGGGTAAACCTCATCATGGATACCTTCGCCGCTCTAGCCCTCGCCACCGATCCTCCCACCGGAAGTCTACTGCACCGCGAACCCGAAGCTCGAACTGCACCGCTCATCACAATCACCATGTGGAAGATGATCATCGGCCAATCGATCTACCAGCTCATCGTGTGTTTCGTCCTGTGGTTCGGTCGCGATTCAATCCTCGGCTATGAAGAACGCGAAGTCCGATCTCTCATCTTCAATATCTTTGTCTTTATGCAGATCTTTAAGCTCGTCAACAGTCGACGTATCGATAACAAGCTCAACATCTTCGAGGGTCTCCACCGCAACCATTTGTTCATGCTTATGATGACCATCATGGCAGCTGGACAAATCATCATTATCTTCTTCGGCAGCGATGCTTTTGTCGTCACACGCTTGAACGGTGTCCAATGGGGAATTTCTCTCGTTCTTGGATTCTTCTCTATCCCTATCGGCGTACTCATTCGTTTATTCCCCGACGAGTGGTTCCATGCTTTTGTCAAGGTTCTTGCTAAGCTGTGGCCAAGCTGGATCCGCTTCTCGCGCAAGAAGAAGGATACCTCTGAGGAAGAAGGCACCGAGCCGTTTCCTAAGGAGAAGCTGGAGGGATATGATATGGATACCGCACTCCTCGGCATTCGTGATGATCTCGAGTTCCTGAAGCATGTTCGCGGCGGACGCATGACGGCATTGAGCGATGCCATGGCGCGCTCGCGCGAGAAGATGCTTCGACGCAAGAGATCCGAGTCTCGACCTAGAAGCAAGCTCCGCAGCCGCCGCGGTTCATCAAGATCCTCAAACAGACCGCCCATCTCGCCCATGATGTCGGTCGTTGGTATGCCCGGTATCGTGGCTGCGAGTGTAGCGGGACTGCAGCCTGGACAGGGCGCTAGCAACGAGAACCTGGAGGCGCGACAGGCGTAAGTGCTAGTGTGTTATACTGGATACTTGTGGTAATTTTGGGTTATGTTATGTTGCATTATTTAGAGATTGAACGAGTGCTGCATCTGTTTTAAAGTGTACGAGTTCGATCAGAGCAATCATTTATTTATTGGAACGGAACGGAAAGGAAAGTCACCAAAGCAAAGCAAATCATAGATGTCTGGAGTTGGCGGTCGATATGTCATGGATATTATATATACAATCAAGTCTGAGCGAATGATCTATCTACTATTAATAAAAGTTTGAGCAACAAAGAGGTTATTTGAGTGTACTTTGCATTGTCGGTGATGATGTCTTGGTGGTGAGGTGAGTGTCAGCTTGCGACGCCTGCTCACTAACGTGTAGCGCTGTCAGCCACTAAATCTGAATAATTTTCAGTTGGCATCAGCACTAAGCAATAGGCGATTCAGTGCAGATGGTCAGGGCATGACTGGAGTACAGCACAAAATCTACGCTCCAACGACAAACAAGAAGACAAAGTCTAAAGCAGAGTCAACGGGAGATCCATTGCTTGTAACCACGAATTTCTCGTGCGCGCTCACGGTGGTATCACCCCCTTAGGTGCTAAAGCTCGAAGAAGGAGACCTCGACCCCATGACTCTCCCGAAACCTTTCCTTCAGATCATGTTCTGCTCGTTCACCTTGCCCTAATAACTGCCACACACCAACCCGCAGCTCTGTCAAACACGGTGTTGGCACAAGAGACAAATCACCAAACTCTTCCAATATCGCGCTGAAACTCTCCTCCCACGACGCATTGAAATCATCTAGCCCTTGTCGAAGCACAAGAACCTTCAAGGTTGGCGGGAGGACATCCCCGAGTGTTAGATCAGCATCTATCACCGCGTCGCCTGTCGCATCAAGGCTTTCGAGAGCAGAGAATCCCTTCAAAGAGCCCAGAGTTGTCGAAGAGGGCACATCGACTTCGATAGAGTCATCGCATGCTTCCCAATGAATCACCAGATGACGGAGAACCTTGCGGCATGGCATCAATCCTTGGCTGATGGATTGGCCATCAAAGAAATGCGCCTCCCCTGACCGATACAAGTCTAGTCGAAAAAACTCTAAATTCTTCATCTGGGATAGCAATTGCTTCAGAAAGCTTTCTGCAACAGTAGTATATCGCAAAGTGAGACTCGTGAGGGATTCTGAACACGAGACTGAAGGTATCGCGGCGTCAAGTGGTGGCTCTGGACAGCTGAGCTTTAGCGCGACTTCTCTGAGTCGAGGCGCCCGAAAGATTGGCAGCATGTCCAGGACCTCTCCCCTTCTGATCAACTCTGCATGGCAGTCAAAGTCTCCAGAAGGCCAGCTAAATGTTTCTAGACGTTCAAATCTGGTCGCTCTCGTCATCGAATGAGGCTCACAAGCCAGTCGTAGCACATCTCCAATGGGACTGAAATTTGGTGTCGGCGAGCCATATCCATCATCACGGTGAAACATGTCAATCACCAGTATTTCTACATTCCGCAGCTGCAGAATAATGAGTGCGACGATTGCCTCTACCTCCAGATCGTAAAGCCTCTTGATCCAGTCTTCTGAAGGCGATAATTCTGCTTCCTGTATCAGGCTACTGATGGCAACGTTGGCGTCTCGAAGAGAATTCGAGTCTGCATGGCGCATGCGCGGTTTTGGGCCATATCCGGTCTCCTGAACGCTGAATAAATGAACATACGACGCCAATTCGGGTCGGTGAAGTAGGTTGAGCAATAATTGCTGAATGGGCGTAGATGCATCCGGTTTGCTGTGGTCCCAGGTCCATGTTATCTTTTGGTAGAGATATTTCTCTGTGATGGCATTGAATGCTCGTGAGACAGCTGACAAGTGGAGCAGGTCAGTCGGCGCAAGGCATTGAGCAACGATTCCCCATAATTCGGGGACGGCTACAAGGCTGAGAATCATGGAAACACAAATCGGCGACTAGCAGTGTATGACGAGGAATTTGGAGTGCAAGAGATAAAAGAGCTCCTTAAAGCGTGGCAGCTGAGGGGGTTGGATTTTGGGGCGGGGATCATCGTATCTCTGGCTTACTGGGTCAGGTAGTGGGCCACTCAGTAAGCTGGAGCTGTGGCGGCGGTGGAAACTTCACTAGTTATGGGCCTACAGCAATGGAAATGCATCTTGATTTAACCTGAAATTATGTAACAAGTAGGTATAAACGTGTAGTCTAAGAAGTATCAAACCCTTAGGGAAGATTTGGGTTGTAGCAAAACTGCAAAAAAGCCTGCCAATCTTCATTTGTCGTCGAAAAGTACGGTGGCATTATCTGAGATGCTGGAAACATCATGCCCTGTGCAGAGAAATTCCCATCCGGAATCATAGTCGAGTCTGCAATGTCATATCCAACTTCAGGCATCGTCGTCAATTCTTTAGAGCCGTCGCTTATCGGAAACATGGACATTGCCTCTTGCGAGGTGCTTCCTTTCGGCAGCGTCGTCGTCTGGTGTTCAGAAATGCTGTCTTGCTGAAGCGTCGTCGCCGAGTCTTCAGAAGTACGTATCGTCGTCGTAGAATCCATGAAGCTGTCCCCATCATTTGTCGTCGATGCAACATCCAGCTGCCCACCCGCCACAAAGCCCATCTCCCCCAAAAATGAGCCCTGCAACTGAGGAACCAGTCCTTTCACATATTGCTCAATATCGTCTTTTATGGTCTCCGGCAAGGGACATCCTATCGTGCTCAAACGTCTCCTAACGAGCGGGGGCAGCTCCCTCTCTAAAAAACGGCGGAACTCATGGCAGAGATTAAACTCCCGAGCATTCTCATCTTGGTCTGTATCGTCGACATCTAAGTCGTCAGTTGGATTCGTAGAGAAGCGGTGGGAAGGGGGTGCTGACATACAAGGACTGGGCGTCTGCTGATCATGAGGAAAGACAATCGAGTAAACGTCGTTCCATTTGTCTTGGTCGCTCTTGTTCTTCCCCGCTCCTTTCTTACTCCTCATTCTTTTTACTTGATCTTGACTCAATCCGTCTTGATTGCTGATACAGGGAGTGCACGCCTGCAATTGCTGTGAGTGCGCCTCGAGTGCTTCCGATGTCTCGAGATCTACGCGACAGCGCCGACATTGGTACTCGGGCAGCGAGTGTTTGCGGAACATATGCTCCCTGTTTCTCATGATCAGATATCGATTGCTTCATCGCGTTGAAGGTGGCACATACTTTACTCGATGCATATTCGGATAACCAGGGTGTGCGCAGCTCTTCCACTTGGGTTGACCGTATTTACGAGGATTGCGCTTGAAGAATGGGCAGGCAAGCATTCGCACTGCCGAATCTCCATCGATGCATTGGGATTTGGAGCTCTCCTCATTGCCCTCGTCTTCATCGTCGTTGGAGCGCTTACGTTTGGGGGGACGGTGAGGTCGAGGTGTACCCTTCTTCTTCTGTGTTTTGGAGCTGGAGCTGGAGGTCGAAGTTGAGTTTTGGCTTTGAGAAGCAGTGTTTCGACGACCCTCATTTCCGTTTGGCCTCTCTTGTGTCAATGGAGCTAGCCATTGTCGAAGCCACCCACGGGACCACTGCATAACAGCCGCAGTTTTGGGGTTGCGATCGGGCGTTTCATCAGACTCGCCACCAGAATCCGAGTCTTGGGAGGTATTGAGGGTATGATGGTCACCAGTGGACTCATGTTTCGAGGAAACTTCTTCAGAAGATTTACATACAGAGAAGTTTATCTCTTTGTCAATAAGAGTCATCCGGTATTCATAATCTTGAAACCAGGCTCCAATACCGATAAGGTCTGCATCCGAATATAGTTCCTCCGTGCTGCGGTCGGAGAATGTGGCATCGCTCTTCCATAACTGCATTTTACGAGGCACCGCGGGGGACGAATCGCCGTGCTCCGACATGTCCGGGCGCCGGGGCATATCAGGTCTGCTGCTATAGCCACTGTCTGCGACCGACTTATTGCAATCATGTTGTTGAGGGTTAGCATTTGGCGTCTGTTCAAGAATGCTGACCGCGTTGCAGGAGGCCCATTGTACAAGCTCGGCATCCTTTTCACCTCCGAATACACCCATGCACTGCGGGCTGGCAAGAAAGTGTTCGGCAGCGTGGTTGAGGCGTTGATCCCACGCTGCAGGACCAGTAAATCGGACTGAAGCGCACTGGGGCATGGGACAGCCAAGATCTTGAGGCAGTCCACAGACCATGCGCATCGACGAGTCTGAACGGTCCACAAGCCATTTCACCTCTGTATTGGGAAGGGATATTATATCGCCCTCTTCATCGTTGGGCTTGGTCGATTGATGGTGAGCGAGAAGATGGATTTGAAAGTCGTGTTTGTTCGTGAATTGCTGACCAGCAGCGTCACTCAGCCATAACCCATCCTGGCTAGATGGGCAAGTGGTCTGCACGGACTTGCATTGCGCCAGTGTATCTCTTGAATGTGCGCAATTGCCTTCGTTACACCTCCAAAACACGCGATCGAGTTTCAAATGCTGGGACACCACATGTTTCTTCCAGTCACTTTTGTTCGAGAATTCCTGATCGCAGCCGGCGAAGTGGAAGACGCAGAAGAAGGGAAACTTGATGGCTTCGCTTGGCTCTCGGCGGGGGACGTTGTGTCGAACGCTGTGTAGCTGTGCTTTGTGGGAATCAACGTAGGAATTTTCTCGGTCTGGTTCTTTGGTAACGACAATTGGGTAGTACTGATCGAATTCTGTTTCGTCGAGAAAGCGGCGTATCGCTGGGGAGTGGTGGGGGAGCGGTCGGTGTTCCATTGGAGGTGACGTACATAGGTAGGCAAATGCCTTTGTAGGATAAAGTCGCCGAAACAAAACGAGATGGTGAATCGATGTAATATTGATAGCTATTGAGTATAAAGAATGTGGATGATATTAAAAAAGAAGAGGGGAATTTGCAAATGATGATTTCGTGGGAAATGCAGGCTAAAATATGTGACCTCACTCATGTTATTTTGGAGCAGCGCGCAATTGCGCATTTCTCTTTTGGTACGAGTCCTAGCCTGAGCATGCAGGACTCAGGAGGTGACACAGAAGCAAACACACACAATTGTGGCCAACATCGAATATCGCAGCGACGCGATAGTTCACTCTGTACTGGCCCATCGCCAGGGTGGATTGTTCAGCTCAGGGCTTTCATGACGCTGGCGCGACACAATTGCTGGGATATCTCCTGCTGGTAGGTGTTGGGGAGCTGAGATGGCCCTTGGAGTGCTGATGATGGCGCTGAGACAAGCATCAATCGCGACCAAGTGTCATCCGTCAGCGACCAAGACCAAGACTTGGCCTGAGATTATCGCAACTTGCAATTGACAAAACACACATCATGCCTGCGATGGCAAGAAAGTGGTCTTGTCTCTGCAATTGAGAACAGCTTGTCGCGATTCAACACTACTCGCAGCGACAATCGGCACAGCTCTAATCGCAAAATCTGGGGAAAGCTCATATTCTTACCTAAAGAAAACAAAACAAGACAAAATCTGGACTCAATCGACTTTTATCCACTCCAGATCTCGGCTCAAGATGGAAGAGGTTAATTCTGGATAAAACAGCTTCTTTGGTAAGTGTCACGAGGTGCAATAAGTACCAAAACAGAGATATTCCTATCCATCATGATCTTGTTACGTACGGCACTCAATTCCGGTGTGAGAAACAGGTTATAATTACCCGTTTTGTAATTAATTCAAGCGCACACCTCCAATTATCTTATCTACTGATAACTAACCCCAATCCAGTTTATCTTTCCGATGAGGCTCTCCTCACGATTCACGTTACCCCGCGATATTGCCTCCCCACCACAAGAGCTAGAGGAGCTGTCACACATCAATCCCGATACGGAAAAAAGAGTCGTGTATTTCCAACTCGAGACGGTCTTATCATCATGTCCCCCAAAAACTACATATCCCTCCCTCCTCCCCTTCCCCTTACCATCTTCACCTAACCATCAAACCTTGATTCAGTCAGTCAGTCATCATGGGTCTCACGCAACATCATCCTTTTGATCCTCTCTCCGGAGATGAGATCGCCGCTGCCGTCGAGGCTATCCGCAAGTATCAGTCCGGCCAACTCCTCTTCAATGCTGTGACTCTACACGAGCCCCGCAAGAAGGAGATGTTGAGATGGCTTGAGCATCCTTCTGATGGGAACAAACCTGCGAGAATTGCCGATGTCACTGTCATTCTTCCTGATGGAGCAGTCTACGATGGCCTTGTGGATCTCAAGACGAGAAAGGTTCAGAAGTGGGAGAAGCTCGATGGTCTTCAACCTATTGTAAGTTTACTCACTCCTTAAGCACGCTGAACACTGGCTGACGGGACAGATCACACCGGAGGAACTCATCCAGGTCGAGGAGATCATGCGCAAAGACCCCAAGGTCATAGAACAGTGCGAAATCTCTGGCATCCCCAAGTCAGACATGCACAAGGTCTACTGCGACCCCTGGACAATCGGCTACGACGAGCGCTTCGGCAGCAACATCCGTCTGCAGCAGGCGCTCATGTACTACCGCCCTGACCCCGATACCTTCCAGTATCAGTACCCTCTTGACTTCTGCCCTATCTACGACGGCGCCAAGAAGGCCATCATCCACATTGACATCCCCAGCGTGCGCCGCCCATTGAGCAAGCAGAAGGCTATTGACTACACTCCTCGCTACATCAACGAGAACGGTGGTTACCGAAAGGATATCAAGCCTATCAACATTACCCAGCCTGAGGGTGTCTCGTTCACCATGAATGGCCGTGTTTTGTCGTGGCAGAACTTCAAGTTCCATATTGGTTTCAACTACAAGGAGGGTATTGTGCTGAACCACATCACTTTTACGGACAAGGGTATCGAGCGACCTATCTTCTACCGTCTCTCCCTCTCGGAGATGGTGGTGCCGTACGGTGCGCCTGAGCATCCTCATCAGCGAAAGCACGCTTTCGATCTTGGCGAATACGGTGCAGGATACATGGCCAACTCTCTTGCCCTGGGCTGCGACTGCAAGGGTGTGATTCACTACCTCGACGCCGAATTCGCCGCGCGCGATGGTTCCATCCGCACCATCAAGAACGCTATCTGCATTCACGAGGAGGATAACGGCATTCTCTTCAAGCACACTGACTTCCGCGATGATTCCGTCACAGTCACACGTGCCCGAAAACTCATCGTGCAGCAGATCTTCACAGCGGCTAACTACGAGTACGCATGCCAGTGGGTGTTCCACCAAGACGGCACAATCCAGCCTGAGATCAAACTCACCGGTATTCTCAACACATACGCCCTCGGCGAAGGTGAAGAAGCTGGACCGTGGGGCACAGAGGTTTATCCCCAGGTCAACGCGCACAACCACCAGCATCTGTTCTGTCTGCGCGTGAACCCCATGATCGACGGTGTGAACAACACTGTCAACATGGTTGATACGGTTGCTAGCGAGGCACCCGTCGGAAGCCCCCAAAATAAATACGGCAACGCGTTTTACGCCAAGAAGACCAAGTTGAGGACGAGCGGGCAGGCCAAGACGGATTATAACGGTGCGACGAGCAGGACGTGGGAGATGGTTAATGAGAATAAGCTGCATCCTTATTCAAAGAAGCCTGCGTCTTACAAGCTTGTTAGCAGAGAGGTTCCAGGCCTTTTGCCAAAGGAAGGATCCCTGGTTTGGAAGCGAGCTGGTTTTGCCCGCCACGCTGTGCACGTCACACCTTGTAAGTCCCTCACCTCTTTTGACACAGCATGATACTAACAACGTACAGATCGCGATGATGAGCTCTGGGCAGCAGGTCGTCACGTCCCTCAAACATCCGGCGAGCCCTCCCAAGGTCTTCCCGAATGGATCGCCGAGGGCACAGCATCCACCGAAAACACCGACATTGTTCTCTGGCACACTTTCGGCGTGACACACATCCCTGCGCCCGAGGACTTCCCCATCATGCCTGTCGAGCCAATGACGTTGTTGCTCCGACCTAGGAACTTCTTTACGAACAACCCTTGTATGGATGTGCCGCCTAGTTACTCTATTACACCTACGCAGGTTGCGGAGAAGAAGGGGGCGCTGGATCAGAGTGATAAGGTTAGTCAGTTGGCTTTTGGGGGTAAGAGTTGCTGTTCGGGTGGGAATGCTGCTGCGAGATTGTAAGAATGAGACTGTATAGTTAGGCATAGCGTTAAATTGTATAGAAGGAATATTTGCAAATTTGCGATGATGATCGGCTGTGAAGTTCTAGGCTACTTCAAAGATTGGAAAGCCTACAGCGAACCTGCCACGACGAAACGGACACAAAACAGGCGGTATAAGGCACACACTAAGAATACAATGGTCATGATCGATAACATACTCTTACAAGAAGTAAATAATATACAGATACCTCCTATGCAGAAGGTCCACCAACAAAAATCGTCAAAGTCTCTGGCTCGCCCGAAACAACACCCGAAGCATTCTCATTCCCATCCGGATTGACATCATCATACGGAAACGCATATCCCTTACCATCAACCTCATAAGAATGTACAATCCGACTATAATGGCTCGTAGGATCATTTTTGTAGTACGATTCCTGCCCCAACTTGGGCTGTGTATCGCCTCCGTCAACAAGAAGTGTAGTTCGAACAAACGCTGCGCAGAGACGAGGAACCACAGCTGCGTGAACTGCATTATCACCTTCCATCACAGTGAATGGTCCGCTGTTGCAGCCCCAGATGTCCTTGGTATTGGGTTTGCCGTATCCTCGGTTGTCGCCGTCACAAGTGAGCTGATCCCCTGTGACGCGGCACTTGACATTGCCTGCTTCAGACTGTGTGTTGATGATGAGGTCTTGAGAAGAGTATTTACTCCATACATCATTGACATACGTATCCCAATAATCCCCAAAGGTAATCGGTTCAAGATCATACTGATTCCCCGGCGAAAGCACACGGACTGGTTTACCCTGCGCATTCGCAATGCACATAAACGTCCAAGCTCTCCCATCTTTATCTTTCTGCTTGACAAGATCATCGCAAATCTTGCTCACCGCACCAGACTCAAGTCCAGCGCACGACTGCGTACTCCCATCTTTGAGAGAAAGACCCATCCCGAGAGGAATACCAACAAAGTCGACATAGCTGATGTTGGCGTACAGAACCCCCTTCGTGTAGGTGAATTCGACAAAACCCCAGTCTACACCCGCACTAGGATCTTGAAGATTCGTAACAGAGGGCTGGACTAAACCATCGCCACTGCCAATGTCAACGACAAAAAAGTGAAGATCTTGATTGGCGAAATAAACACGGCCTGAACTCATAGAGATAGGAACCGTAAACTCAAGAGTCTGACCCTGTGCCGGGAGAGGAATAGCGATGTTATCCTTGATCTCAACAGGGACTTTAGAACCTCCTGATTTAGGATACACAAGATTTCCACTCGCACCGATGAAGACGACAGTACCGTCAGAGTCCAGCCCTGAGATGTAGGCTCTGACGTTTCCGCCGTTGAAGTTATTCACCAGCTTCAGTGGCAACGTCGCTTGTTCAGCGCGGTGTGTCAAAACACGAGTTTTATTTCTTGCGTACGTGCCGTTGAGGAGATTGTTATCTGTTACTTCAACATTGTTTGTACCGCCTGGATGAGCTTTGAGGAAGCCCTCACGGGTGGTATCGAGAGAAGATGTTTTAAAAGGAGCGGATAGAGCTGTGCCGAGAAGGCAAGCTAAAATAAGGAATGAACGCATTCTATCAAAGAATGACTTAAAAAGAATGTGATATAGAAAGCTACAGAGTACGATCAATTTAGGTCAATTACTACATCTATATACTACAACCGATCATATGTTTCAGTTCATAAAAAAGACTCAGTGGTGATATTCCCAGGGATCGCAGGTCGGAAACATTCGAGATGCATTATAAACCGGGGTATTCAGAAACAGGTTTAATATATATCTGAGGGAAAGGATGAAACGGGGTTTCATCTGATGGTAGATGTGCTGATGGGCGATGTGATTTGCTGGACTAGTGCGGATGTTTGAAACAAGGGTTCAAGAGGGGGATGAAGTCCATGCTCCTTTCATCTTGAGAGGGCCAGTAACGGGCCGATTTGGTAGAAATGCTCCGAGGAGGTGAATTGGAGATTATGATTTGTTGGAGCGTTTAATTGAGATTGTTTCTGGGTGATTTGTGTGGTGATGAGATTGGGATGGCGGATAGATGGCCAGTTAGGAGGATGGGTTGGGATGTTGAGCTGTGAACCGAGACTGGGAATGTTACAAGGTATTAGTGAATTGAAAATGGTTTAACATGTGAGTAGTGAAGGAAGTGTAGTGATGAAGGATTGGCTGATCCTGGTGTTGGTGAAGGATCTGACCTGAGAGATGTCACGTTTCATCCGTCAGCCGCTAAACGCACGTCTTTATGCATGCACCCAAAGGAGTATCCAACGAGATCACGACATTTTTTGATCTGAGCCCCGATCCTTCTGTAGATCAATTATCAAAATGGCAATTCCTAATCAAAGGGAACCAGAAGTGTATCACATTGAGTAGACAACTATCCTTCAAACTAACGACATATCATTTTTAACCCCAACAATTACAACTTGCTCTGCTTGATCAAGTGAGCATTGACCGGCGAAATCGCCTTCCCTGTCTTCGAAAACTCCATGATGTTCTCCATCCCCAATTTCTCAAAGCCAATATGTGAATCCAGACTCGCACCCGCGTTGTGCGATAACAACTCCACGTTCTTCATCTTTAGCAGTTCAGGGCTGATGTACGGCTCATTCTCAAAGACGTCTAGTCCAGCGCCTGATAAATGACCGCTAGAAAGCGCTTCAACGAGATCAGCTTCGTTAATGAGTTTCCCACGCGCAATGTTAACTAGTTTTGCACCACGCTTCATCTTTGATAACCCAGCTTTGTTAAGCAGCGTTTCGCCAGCGAAGGGTGTAGCGACGACGACGCAGTCTGCTTCAGCGAGGAGAGCATCTGATGATTTGAAGGTAGCGTTGAGGGGTTCTTCAATTGACGAGGGCATTTGGGCGATGTCGTTGTAGATGATTTTCATGTCAAGCGCTTTATACGCTTTTTCAGCGATGCGGCGGCCAATGCGCCCGAAACCGATGATTCCGAGGGTGAAGCCGCTGGGGTTGCGAGACACGGGGGCGAGGTTCTTGTTAGCATCGATGAACTTGTCCTTGTCGCCTGAGCGGGCTGCTGTGCTGGACCAGCTGAGGTTGCGGAAGACGGAGATGATAAGCCAGATTGCTGCGTCAGCTACTGATTCAGTGCAAGCGGCTGCTGCGTTGCAATACGTGACGCCTAAACAATCTTCATCAACAAACTGTAATTCAAGTAGTGGAGTGGTGGACGTACCTCGCTTTGCAAGTGCAGCTGTGTCAACCCAGTCAAAGCCCGCTCCCGCACTAGCATAAATCTTACACGACGCAGGAAGAAGGGAGATCAATTCATCATCCCAATTTCCCATCTCGCCGCCTGTGTTCCAGAACGGTCTGTAGATGGCGAAGAAGTCACCAAAGGTCTTTTGCTTGAGGGCGTTGATGAAGTCCGGGCGGGACATGCTGTGCGAGCGCTTGATCTCGAAGTGAGATGTGAAGGTCTTGTAGAGATCATGGTTCCATTTGATGTCGTCGCCGAGATGGAGGACGATTGGTTTAGACATTTTGGCGTGAGATTGTGATAGTGGTAAGAATGAGAAGGAATGGAAGTGTCAGAGTATTATAATGATATGAGTTTGGGTGTAACGCAGTTGCTGGAGTGTGAACACGGGCATTCGGCCGATGGGGCATGTTGAGAGAATGCCGGCTCTTGAGTGGGTAATTCTGGCCGATGGACGGTTAGAGATCGACAGTTTGGGGGAATATTGGCCGTAGAGATCCATAGAAAAGACGGGTTTGAGGGGTTGGATTGGATGGGGTGCGTACCCCGGATATTGAGATCGGGGTTCTTCCCGAGCTGCCGTTGTAGCTACTGATCGTCGGTGAAACGGAATCTGGGGTAGCTGAGGCGGAAATATTCGAGATAGCCTATTAGGAAAAATATCAATTATGAAATACTAGTAATGAGGAATGGAAGGGCAAAAGTTTAATGCTTTGAGAGAGAAGTACTGGGGATATCCTTTTACTGGGCACATCTGTACTTATGTCTTCCAAGGACATTCATCGAGTGAATCTACTAGCCATTCAACTAACTTCGTCTCACATATGCCTCTCATAATAATTCATGCATCATGACCGAGCAGAAACACCAGTCCTGCTTTGGCCGTTGAGCTGCAACAGCGTCGCCAGCTCCAGTGTCTTAATCCTTCTTCTGGATCCTGGGGAAGCTCAACCAAACACCAGCAACAACAGTAATCAGAGCAAGAATAATAGGCTGTAAAACACCAACACCCCTATGATTCGCAATAGCTCCAATGGCGAACGGGAACACCGTTCCGCCGGTACCACCGATAGCCATGGCAAATCCAATAGCCGACACGTGAATCTTGGCTGGTAGAAGTTTGGCTGTGACCATGACAGCTCCCGGGAACAAGGGGCCAAGGAAAAAGCCAAGAAAGGCGACGGCAACGGCTGATACGATGAATTTGGGTACAAGCCAGAAAAGGAGTTGGAGACCGATGCAGATGAGGAGATAGATGGAAAGACAGAGTCTCTCGCCGAATCGTTCGGTTACAAATCCAAGACATGCGCGCCCAAGAGCCATGCCAGCCCAGAAGCCAGTTCCTGATGCACCAGAGGCATAGGCTGAAGCTTTTCGAACGCGAAGCATGAAAGTGACGACCCATCCACCAAGACCGACTAAAAGAATGAGCACTCGGTTTCAAGATCAGGATCAGGGAGATTTACCTTCAACGCCCATGTATGCAAAGAAGAACAATGCGCAAAGCCAGGTAACCCTTGACTTCAAAGCCTCTCTGGTTCCAGCACCACTACCCTCCGCATTATTCGCAGCATGCTCAGCCTGATACACCGCCCCAGTCTGCTGCCAAAACGCAACCGTCAAACCAACCCACTCCACCACAGAAATACCAATCTACACCGTCAGCCAGCACAAAGCACATCGCATACATGACGACTCACCATAACGTAGTAAAACGTATACCAAGGCAACCCCGCTGACACAACCATACTCGTCGCGATAAGCGGCGAGAACAAAGCGCCAAACGAGTAAAAAGCGTGTAAGAAGCCCTGCACGGTATTCGCTTTATCCATAGCTCCGACCCAAGCGCAGAAACACGCGTCTGTTAGTCCGTTTCCGAAACCGCTCATGATGTTGCAGACTACGAGGACGGGGTAGGGAGGGTGTAGGGCGAGGGCGATGAAGGTTATGAGGTGGCAGATTGGCGCCATGATGGCGACGCCGCGTTGGCCGAATTTCATGTGGATGCGGGCGTTGGTGAATGCAGCGACGGAGTAGCCTGCGAAGGGGGTGAGGAAGATGAGGGAGATGATAGTGTAGCTGAGATCGTAGTATGTTTCGAGCTGCGATTGTTAGAGGAGTGGTATGGCCATGTTGATCAACGTACGTATGGGATTAAAGCCTACATCGTTAGCAAAGTCAATTAGATTCGACGGGGAAACATACTCCAACAGCCGCATCATTCATCCCTGCAATAATAAACGACAGAAAAGCAAAGGCCAGCTTCGCTATATTTCCCCTAGGATAATTCCATCGCTGCACCTGCGCCGACGCATACGGCGGGGGAATATCTTCCGGCGGCAATGAAGGTTGCTCTTCGAGTTCTTTACCGCGGACGTGACATCCTTCCAGAGTAGTGAGCTCAATGGGCTCCTGGGTTTGTGTCGCTGTGCTGGACATGATGAAGATGAGAGCGTGAGAACAAAGTGGGTATGAGAGGTGAGATGGGACGAGGTTTTATGTGAGGGAGGGATCTGCGGTGCGGATAAATACCGCGAGTGCATTGTAGAGCCTCAATGGGAAAGAGAGCCAGCGGAATGCTCAGTGCTGGTGGTGACATGCGGGGTGTTATGCTTATTTTGGGGCGCTATGCTTAGTGGAGAAATATTCGGTAGGGAATACGGGCCGTGTTCCAGGCTGTTTATCAAATGATCACCAGAAGAAGATTAGAACAAGAGTCTCGGTATGTTTCCGTACATACGAGAATATGCCCTTTTGAGATAAGGAGATATGGCTCCATTGATAAGTCCCTGCTTAAGTCATAACATGGAAGTGCTCGAAAGGTCTGTTCACAGAAAATAGAGGCTAGTCCTTGTAACATCAACATAACCGAAAGAAAATTAAAAATTAAAAACTAACCAATGCGATTGTGATTGAGTTATTATTATTATTGGGATTATTGTTTTTCTTTTTGAGAAAAAAAAAGCATTCAAATGGTTCTGCCGCCCATTATTCCCTAGAAAGGAAGAAGAAGGATCGGACCTTGTTCCGATATCAAGACAACGCACCATTTGTTCTAGAACAGCTCGAACCTGTTATCTTCAAGAGCTATCGAAAACTAGCATGATAAGCTGGTAGCTCAGTTTGAAGACTTAAACTCCGAATAGGATCCTACAGTCAAGGAGTATTCTTTCAAAAGGTGGTTCGATTCAAAGCAGGGCACAATGCTATATAAAATTATCTCCTCGACGAAGATTTCCGCTTTCGGCCATGAAATTTACTCTGGTGGTTTAGAAGACTATCATGCCGGGTAAAGCTCGTTTTTGGGCATTCAGAGCAATGGTAAAGCTTTCTATGCTCTTTCGGCTGGTGCGTTTCCAAATGTCTCACCAGCTCTCTTTCTTGGAGCACCTCATGACAAAAATGACAAGACCTGAAAGCTGTAGGGGTACTATGATGGGATCTGGGAGAGTAAATCAGAAACTCTAATTTGCCACTTTCGCTACTGGTCACATACTCTGTGTCGTACATTTGTCCTGAAGAACCGTAGGTATGATCCAGAAAGTCAAGTCCCATGCGAGCTCTGACAGCCTCTGTTGTTGCAATAGACAGAGGCTGGGACGTTAGACATTGTGCTAATGAATTTGGGTTTTCAATATCGACTTGGTGCGAGGTGGAATTCTCATGATATGAAGCCATGTTATTGCATTGGTTGAAGTCGAACGAAAAAGGTAGAGACTGTTGAAACTCGCAGGAAGGGTCAGGCGGTATATTAGGTCTCTAACGAGCCGAAATATATCCTCCAGACACGCTATATGAGACAACAGACTGCTCTTCAGTAGGTGCCTGTGTGCTGAAGCTAGTCCCAGAAAGTGCCGGCATGAAACCAGTAGTGAGGTAGCCGTGACCAACTATGTTTCGGATGTGGCGAAACGCCTCTGTTTCGTCACGAGTTAATTCAATGTTGCTGTCGTCAAAGTCAAAAGTGGCTAGGTTTGTATTTCCCGAGTTTTCATTTACTCCCGCCATGAAGACGATGGGATACACAATGGGAGGAGACGACGGTACAGATTGTTCCCCAGATGACATGGTAAAACGAAGTTACTGTTGTAGAATGATCAACTTGATAAAAATGTAAATCAATGTCTGGATGCACCTAAACAAACGTCCTACCTAAAAAGCGAGTTTGCAACTGTTATAAAAAGTCCCCGAGCACTATCCAAGCGTAAACGAGGACAAACTTTGGGAATGTCGAGGGTCTTCGAGAACACCATACAGACCATTGTGCCAAGGTTGATTGGCTGGTGCGTCATATGTATGTTGACGGCCAGCTAATGCAGACGGCCAGCTAATGCAGACGGCCAGCTAATGCAGACGGCCAGCTAATGCAGACGGCCAGCTAATGCAGACGGCCAGCTAATGCAGGCGGCCAGCTAACGCAGATGACCGACTATTTCAACTTGGTTGATTCATCTCTTATGACTTCCGAACGTGGAGCATTGCCATTGGTGGGAAATTTGACTTATCATTGATGTTTATGTGAGTTACCGGACCAACAACTATCTGTGGCCCCCAAACCCCTTTGAAGTCAACTAACCGCAATTGGTAAAGAAGTGCTTACTCTACTTGCTTATGATTTGTCTGACTTACTATGCACTCCATCCGCTTCGATATTGAAGCTCACCGGTCAGCGTTGTGCAAGGGGTTTGAAAACAAGATGGAAAATCAGCAAATGATTTCAGTTCAAAAGCTACAGATCACTTTGCATTCGTATTTGAACTTGGCAATTTACAGGTTGCTCATCAGCCTGCATTTGAAATGCACCGGAACCATCACGGCTGCACTTGATTCGCCAAAGATGACACAACACGGCACAGTGATTGCAAGCGGCTTGAATGATAAGACAATTCCTTACTAGCCAAGACATTTCTATAGATCTGCATTTCAGCCTCTGACGTTCCCTTAAGCACTTAGCAAAAGATAAGCAAGGGGCTTAGGGATAGAGGGAGCAGAGGAGGGTTTACGCAGAAACCTGTTGGATCAGAGTCGGAAATCAAGAAACCTACCAGAGGTCCACAAAGAGATGTCTCCAACTGGGATTTACTATATTAAAGAGGCCCACCACGCCAACTTGAAATGCTCGGTACCAAGTGAACACAGAACAATCAGTGAACCCTATCTATTTTGCTCTTCATCTCAAATTTATCATCGCTTTTTGTATTATTTAATAACAAAAAAATGAGCTCTTCCACAAACCAAGCATCCGAGGCTCTCAACAGCAAGCAGCAAAGACAATACCAATGTCTTTGTATTTTGCTTCAGGCTGTCAATGAGACTTGCAAACGCAGGAGCGATATCAGATACTCCTCTGGAAAGAGTCGCAGCTATGCCCTCTTGACCGATTTCCAGAAGGCCATTTGTAAGATCGCACAAATTCTCGATAATGAGAAGGGTGGTGATTCTGCGACAGCGCTTATTGTTGCGAAGGGGCTGCTTGGACCAGACTACGTCTTTGCCTCAAACTCGAAGAAAGCACCTGAACTCGAAAGAGCCAAGTCGTTTCTCTCTGACCTCCTCGAGTACGTGGGAAGCAATCCTGAGGAATTGGCTCCCAAGGCACTGCAAAAGCAAGTCTTTCATCGGATTCTTGAGTTCAATTTTCTCAGGTTTGATGCATACCTAAACGGACTGGGAACTGCTTTGCAGTCTTGCATCGAATACTGCGAGAGATCACAGGAGCCTAGCAGTAAGCTTATAAATGAACACAAACAGTTCTCTCATCTAACAATGACAGGGTCAAGCGATATAGCTCGGTTGCAAGCTATCAAACACAAGTCCCTGTTCCCTCGCGACATGACTTCTTCTACTAACTCCAAAAACAAATGTAAGAGACCAACCCCACCACCTTCGTCTCCCACATTGACAAAAACACTGGGGACTAAACGAAAATTGGAAATAGTTTTCCGTGACTGCGAAGATCTTGTCAAAGCTATACATAATAGCCAAAGTACCGGAATAGATAAAGTCTTCGACAAGTACATCGGCACTACCGAGTCAACAATTTCATATCAATGGAGTCAGCTGCGCCATCATCTTGGTCGTCTTCATTCACTTCGTCAAGCTTCTGAGGCCATAATTGATGCTTCCAAAAAGTGGCCCTTGTTATTCAAAAACTTCACGGTCAACTACATTCCATCATCCCGTCTTCAAAAGTTCACTCGAATTCATGGACTGAACGCTTCCCCAACGGAAATTATTAAAGCTGCTTTTCCAGGTCAAGATCTATCACATTACGAGGGCGACATCGCGGAGCTTCGCACATACGGCCTGGACGAACAAATCCAGAAGCAGGAGCTTAAATTTCCATCGAAGAGTTTGGTTCACTGCGAAGCAAATATGCACAGTCATCTTGTAACAGCTGGAAAAACTCGACCTTGCGACTTCTGGAACGATGTCATGTTTATCGCTACTAGCAAGCCTCCTTGTAGGCTCTGCTATTACTATTTTCAAGACGGCGACAATGACTTTCAAGTGCAGTCGTCCCACATGAACCTTTACCCTCGATGGCGGCTCCCCGATATTTTTAATTCTAACGATGAAGCAAGCATTGGGCATCGTGAGGAGCTGATAGAGGATATATTTGAGCACATGCAGGACAGTATACTCGATGTTTTACATGAGAAATTCCCTCAGTGGAAACGAAATGATTCTCGTACAGACTCGCGAGGCTTTACAGATATTCGGGAGGGTGCGGATAGCAGAACTCTAACTGGCGAACACTATATACCACCCTCGGCCACGGATGAGGACGGCTACGTGACGGACATATGCACTGATACTTTTGGTCTTGCCCACTGAAACCTTTTCATTGTCAGTTATTATCCAATATACGATTAATCCTTGAAATGGTTGACCTTAGTGTTTTGTTCCGGCGTCATTTACCATACAAACTTGTAGATAAAAGTGGTTTTTACTGCCGCGAATCTGTGCATGTGATAGCTATATCCTTCGGCAACTATAAATTACATCTACTATCAATAATTACGTCAGCTCATCATAAAAGCCCTAGGTTTGGCGCGAAGGCTTAGGCATAGGCCTAAAAGAGGCTCAGTTGCTTCTCTCAATACCAGCTTATCTTCCATGATTTGCGAATTATCCTCGGACCCTTGGTGGAAGCAATCTACCAACACGCGCATGCATCTCGAGATCAAGAGTGATTTGGGAGGCATACTTGTTTTTCATGAGGTCTCTCTTGAATTAGGTAATATTATAAGCCGATATCCGAGAAACCGTGTTACCTGGAGCTGCATGAAAACTAGATAGACCAAGTGAGAAGGCAAGTTTAAGAACACTATTCCAAGATCGCACTCTAGCTAACTTTATGCTCCAGGCACATAGGTTAATAACCGACCAGGTCTTAACACCAAGGTATAAGAATATTTAATCTTCTGAACTTTTATTTTCATTCATCATCATCTCTTCATATTCTTCTAAAAGTGTCTTGATTCCAGCCACTTCTCCAAGCCAAACTCAAGATAGTAACAAGCAAGCTGCAAACCAAGCATTAACGCAGCGCTAATAACAACTGAACAGAAGTTGCTCCTCGACACAATATCAGGCATCCTCTCAATGTCAAGCCTCGGCAAAGCAAAAGGCTGGACCTGTGCACAAGCCAACCGCGCAACGAACCAAGATCTCCAAAACGCCGTCGACGACTTTGGCATCGTCTTTACCCCTCACACGCTGACCGTCGAGCCTAAACACTGCTATGTGTCGATCTGCGGGAAGTACTATTTCAGTCTCTGTAACTACGGGCACAAAAATTCGACTGAACCTGTTGGGCAGAGGATGCGGGCTAGGGAGTGAGGTCTTCCTGGGGGGAATGGGACGGAGTGTCGTGGGAATTTTGGGGATAAGGTCAATTATGATTGGTATGAGTTTGGGTTGGCGGATGAGCTGGAGGAGGTTTGGATGGATTCGGAATATGTGCAGGTTCGGACGTGTAATTGATCGATCGCGGATGGTAATCCGTTGAGTTGAGCTTGACACGACGGCGTCAAGACTGAGGTCCTCTTGCTGAATAGGAGGATGTTTGCCGCCGCAGGTTTTGGTTTGGTTTGGCCCGGAGAAAAGGCCTGGCCATTAATCAAGCTCAAGGTCTTCCCGTGAATTGGTTGGTTTCTGCCGAGTGAATAAGGCCATTGTAATTCATTGCATACTGGTCATCTAATTGCGCGAGCGCTTGTGCCCAGCACTGCCAATAAAACCATGTAGCGACTAAGGCATCCAGCCCTTGATCCTAAATAATAAAAAGAGTTGTATGAATTATCCTAAATAATACAAAGACTTAGGTATTCTATCTTAGGTAAACTTAGGGGATTTTTTAGTAAGTTAATTCTATTATTCCGTCTTTGCGTCTCCAAGTTTCAGACCGTTGTCCCTTCCCTGGCCAGGACTCTTGGTCTACATGACGTGGCTGGGGTCTTTCTTTCCGTCTCACTTGAGAGTCGAGATCAAGTCAAGACCACTCACTTCTTCACCTTCATTTCTCCTTCACCATCCATTTTGAAACCACAAACAGACTTCTTCTTCTTCTTTCTAAAAAAATCTCTTACAATGCAGCCACTACAGCATGACCCAAATCTCTCAAATAGCACCCAACCTCTTCTCAACAAGCATGCATAAGTCCTTGCCTTCAAGATGCAAAGCGCAGTGACTGCGGTCTCTGGGCTGAAGGCCCAAGGAAAGCCTGTAGTGATCATCGTCAGGGAGAACGAGACCGCAATGCAAGTCGTAGCAAGGGTCTACCGTCTTGCAGAAAAGAGATGCTAACAGATCAACAGGAATTTAAGTGAAATGATGCTCGCCAGGCTAATCAACGCCCACGAAGTTGCCACTCACTGGCCAGACGACGACTGCCACAGTATCGTCAATCGTTTCAACAACGGCATTTACGGTATCGACGCCGTCATCACGACATTCGCAGCGCTCAAAATCCCGGGTCCCCATTTCCGCGGCGGCTGCAACCATGGCATCATGCTCGAGCTTCCAGATGACTTTGAGGAATACGATATGGCAAGGCATGCTGTAATCCCCCGTAATGAGACAGAAGGAGTCTAGTGGTCCATCTACGAAGTTGCAGGGTCGCTTGATGCGTTGAGAGATCTAACGATAGCGCAAAAGGAGGTGAAGCAATTGGTGTCAGATCCAGATTTTTATCCCACCGTAATGGGTCATCTGCGAAGGATTCTCTGTTTCTATAATGTGGCACTTCGGATGCGGCAAGCTGAAAGCCGATATCCGAGAGATCGCGTCCATTGGAGCTACATGGAGACCAAAGAGATCCGGCGCGAAGGTAAGTCTGAGCTTCCAATCCAGCGTGACGGCTCCGTCTGACGATCATAGGCCTTTTATACTTCGCCGTGGGCAAGTTTGTGACAGAAAACCAACTCGCCGCTGGCAAGCTTACCGTTCAAAGCAGAATGGAGCAAATCGCCAGGAGTTAGAAGCCTGGACAGGCTCTGACGATGGCTCACGTTGACCTCAAGCTTCCGGCAATCGAGGATGGCGTGGTCTTGTATAACTACGTCAAAGATGGATTTAGGTTTCAATTGTGAGCCTTTTGGCGCGCCCATACCTTGACAGTGTGGCCTTTCTCTCTGATCAGGTCAAGAAGAAAGCTGGCGTAGGCTTCTAGCCTTCTACTGAGATAGTGTTGTTTTGGAGCAAATCCAGCGCTTGAGTAGCTGTCAATTTATAAAGAGAGAGGTACAACAAAATTAAATCGGGGCCCTGGTTAGTGAATGTCAAAGATGAATGATTGAGTGAGTTTAAAAAGGGGGGGGGGGGGGGGGGGGGGGGGTGCAAGTAACGCAGAATCTGGCAAGCTTACCGTTCAAAGCATGTCAAAGATAGATTCAGGCTTCAGTTCTGAGCCTTTTATGAAGAACGAGGAATGATACGGCTGTTACTGTCAAGTTGGCGGGGACTTGTCCCCGGGGTGCAAGAGGACTTCGGACATTGAATTCAGGTGCTAAAATTACTAGGTACTTAGTCTAAGATCCTTCAAGTCTATACTTAGGTATACTAAACTTACCTTAGACTTTTTGTCACCCGGGATAGAGGTCCTCAATTTTATTGCATCCTTTTGCTTGTGTATCATTTGTATTCTAGTCGAGACAGAGCTCCATCAAGTCAGTCTTGGCTGGCTGGCCCACTGCCCCTTCAATGTTCCGATAAGTGCCTTTGTCTTCCATTTGATCACATCATCAACCTTGTCCAGATACTGTATGGTATGTGTCTGCACACAAGGGTCTCTTATGCAGTACCCACCTACAAGCAAATTTACATCAGCAATCATCCTCACATTTGGACTGAAGGGTAAACATACAGAGTGAAAGCATATGTGCAGGTAGATAGAATGCGTTTGCGACATGGGAATTGGACAGAGCAAGACCCATCAGCATGCAGAGATATGAAGATATGTTGTTCTAACAATCAGTCAGCCTTTACCAACAAGAGAGCCGATATTGAAGCACCTCAGATTCTTGTCTGCTGTAATTGTCTGTGGTCTGTTTGCTGTCGCGCAAGCATAAAACAGCCTTGGCTGCGTAGTAATGCTGCATTGCCACCACTCGGGCATGTTAGCAAACGACAATTGTCAAGGCAAACTGTAACTCACCAGGCACCGACGCAGCAAAGCAGATGACTGGAAACGGCCTGTCGCTCGAGATATCCACCGCCTTGTGAAATATTGGCTTGAATGAAACCGGTCTGGCATCATACCATTCCTCGACCTCCCGCTCGGCCGCTTCCCAATCCCCCAGATCGCCGCTGGGGCTATCGATTGGAAGAAACAGCCTCATAATCTTGGCGAAATTATAGACTGCCCTGTTCGCATACGCAGAATCGTCAGATCTCCGAAATACCGTTGATCTCTCAAAGTTCTCAAGACATATCTCAAGCGGTTCCCTGCGCACAACGTAGACGTAGATAGCTTGGCGAAGATGAACCCAACTCGCAGCTTCAGCCAGCCCACCTTGCATCACAAACCGCGCGATGACTTCATGATTCAACAGATTCTGGGTCCCACTGAGGTGATGATAGTAAGAGTCCGTCTCATTATCGTTCTCCTCGTACAAGCGCGCGATAACAACTGCTGTAAGGAGCGTCGAGTCCCAGGTCTCGGGCGGTTGCGCGAATGCTTCGATGAGTAATTTTATGCACTTGTTGTGATAGAATGTGCTTTCAATGTCGTCTGAGGTGTTGATGCAGCGGGAGTCGTAGCGGCTTGCGAGGGCGAGGAGGCCGTTCATTATCATGGGTTGGTGGAGAGCGAGACGGGGAACTTCGAGGGCGAAATGTCGGGCGTCATCACATGCGTCGGACTTGAAGGGTTAGTTCTTTGACCTATTTGAGGGGTGACTTCTTACAAGAGGTGCGAGCTTGTGGATGTAGGTCATGAAGAGAAAGGCTTCTCGCTCAGTCAACTCGAAGGGATCCGGACTGTGGCCTTGGTTGGTCGAATCTTGAGCAGTGGCATTGGGAGAGGACCTTTCGGGCTCAAGAATAAATGGGATGGATGCTCGTGGGAGTGACGAACTCTCTGAGTGATCTGCGTGATATGCTGGAGACATGTTCTGGTCAATCGGGGAGTCCGTGATGATGTTTGAAGGCGACTCCCAATAACTGAACACCTGCTCTAATGGCCCAGCTTCTGGTTGGGAGTGTACGGGGTCGTCAATCGATATTTCCATCATCCCTTCAGATATCGGCTGCGTCGCCGACTCATTCGCCTCCGGCCTCGTGTCCGCTTCCTCAGGCACCTTGCCATCAATCCCACGAGGTGTCGTGAATGAAACTAGACTAGGTCAGTAAAAGCCCAGACATGAGGGCTCATTGGAAATGACTTACTCTTCTGAGGAACCTTTGCCCACTTCCGCCCGGATTCCTTCTGCTCTTCTGAGTGAATGTGTTTGAAGCGAATGTCATCCTCAAACCGACACTCCTGCCCTGACTCTAGACATGTGCCGCACTGCGATGCTCCAGGCTGAGTGACACATTTTCTGTGTCGGCGGCGACAAGCGGTGCAGCATTTCACTCGTTTCATAACGTTGAGCAACTGGGGCTGGGATATTGTGAGAGGTGGAATTGAATCTGGGGTGAACGACATGGGGCCAGAGAAGATAGCGGGGAACAGCTAGCCTCATGCGCTAAGTCCGCTACAGGAATTCGCGTTCGGGCTCTTGTGATTGGCTTCTTTCGTAACTGTAGGGTGTCCAGGTTCAAAGGAGCATTGTACGCAATCACTTGATAGCATTACAGAGGCTGAGACTATGCCTACAAATGGTTGTCGCTTAGCTCTGCTCGACGAGCAAGGTTACTAGTTCAGCGTAAATCGAGGTTGTTTAGTTGTTTATTTGCAAGGAATCTGCTCGTTACCGGGGAGCGCCTCAGTCTCGAAGCATGCTGTTCCCAAAGATTGATTTCTAGTACGGTCTCTTTCTGGAGGCACACGGGAAACGAACGTTCCCAAAAATATAGCATTCAAATAGCAACCCAGTGTAGCAAGCTAATATCGCACAATATCGACTTTTATGCTGTGGCCATCAGCCCAGAAAACTCCGAATCCCAGATTCACCAGATAGCACCATACCCTCCCAGCCTTGTGCTCCCAGAGTCCCATTGTAGATGGCCCAGTCCACCAGTTGAGGTGTCCATATTTGTGATCAAAACGCCCAAGTTCCATCATTCCACGCAACTCCGTACCAAAACTAACCATTCATATACCCCAAGCTTCCCACTCGTCGCCGCCGTTCGAGTTCCAACCGTTTTCGATCAACCGCCAAGTTCGACTGAATCTCGTCACGCTGTACGAGGTCTTGGTAAAGATTACCAGTCTCCACGACTGCAACATAGCCAGGAGTGAGGGGGTTTCGTGAGTCCAAGATAACTCCATTGGCCAAGGCCGGAGACCTCCCTTCAATCATGTCGAGGGTCAATTCTCCGTGCTCCGGAGTCCAGCGACGAGCGATCTCATAGAGGTGCCTGCCTTGAAACGTCGCAATATGCTGGGGATTCTGCATCAGATACTGGGCTACTGCTGAGTAGAAGTGGCCCTCGCGAGCCACAAGGGGATGATCCTGCTCAGACCAGGTGACGCGAGTTCTCGGGTAGCGATTGCTGTCATGTCCAAGATACCTCTTGATGAGCTCAAACCCGCAGATGATTCGGTACTCCCCCTCAATCCCATCGGGAATGTCTCCCTCTGCCGCGAAGATATCCGCATACTTCGACGCCATGCGCGAATCTGCCCAGCCGTCAAATGAATTCTCAAGGTACAAAACGTCCCAGTGAACTTCGTGCTCCTGTCCCATTCGCCAGAGACGACCAAAGGCATGCAGCATGGTGGGTAAGTTCTCCGGATACTCGACGATGATGCCATGATGGCAGGCTCCGTGGAGGTTCAGGCCGAAACCACCAAGCTGGTAAGACATTACCAATGCTTCAGCTCGATTCTGAGGATTGTTGAACTCCCGAACCATCTTAGCGCGTTTATCCACGGTGTGGCTACTGCGGATGTTGAGAGTCTCAACACAAAGACTTGTAAGCAACGCTGTCAAGATCCTGTCCAAAGTTAAGTCAGTTAACAACTCTGCATTTCGTGATAGCATCAAACTTACGTCGAAGTCAAGGGATGGTTGACAAAGATCAGAACTCGCTCTCCCTGGGCCTTGAGCTCCAGAACTCGATTAATTGTCCAACAAAGCTTAGGGCTTCGTGAACAAAACGTCTTTGGGATGTCCTCACGGATCGTAGGGAACTCCAAATCGTCACCGTAGGCAAGCTTCAATTGGCCAAAGTACCATCGTAACCCGCCCACTCCATCCCGCCAAAGAACCTCTTCGACGTTTTCTGAGTCAGCTGCAGCGGTAGGGGCAGCGGTAGGAGCGGCTGCTCCAGGGAGACTGAAGGACTGTAGTCTATCGAGGCGAAGTGGCTTGCTTAGTAGTTTCTGAATAGCCTTGGAATTCAGAAAAGTTGTTTTCCCATCCTCGCCTCTCTTCTGGGTGAGCGGCCAAAACTCCACGTTGGTTGTCGACAGAGCCAGTGTCCGCAGGACAGCTGGGTTCACCCACGTGAGTTTAGCCTTGGCGATAGTACCATGTCCAATATGTTCATCAGCCTCATTTGAGGCTGAGGTGAGATCCGGGTAGTGATGCTTCGCAATTTGGTACAAATCCTGCTGGTCGTGGTCATTGTAGGACTGGAGGATCACTGTTCTGATTCGCATTTGGGGGATACCCTCGCCTGGCACAACGGACGTTCCGTCAGGCATGATTGCTGGTGTCAGCATTCCGCGACGAAGACAAAACATTTCCAGAAGAGGTCGAATGGCCTCTCGTGCCATCTCAGGGCGCTCGTACTTGATCTCGCGAAACCTCTGGAAGAGGTCGGGGTTCATGAGAAATAATGGCCCTGTCTTTTCGCGGATATACCTGATGTATTCGTCTCTGATGAGCTCGTTACGGGCGGTTGTCGGATAAAGCTCATGATCTGGCTGAATAATGTGATCGATGGTCAAACCTCCAAACTCTCCCCTGTCTCGGATAGTGGGCCAGGCGTCCTTGTGAAAATACACCTCAGCACTGATACCACCTTCGGTATTGGCAAAGACAAACGGCCACTGTCGCTTCCACAGCAGTGTGACATATCCCTACATGTCATCCTGCTGGTTTAGGAGTGGTGTCGCCGAGGTGACAAGTGTCGCTTCGTGCTCAAGTTGGTGAATCAACTTGTGCGTCAAGGGACGAGGTCCTCGGATCGGATAGACGTCGTCACAAATAACCCAATTGTAACTCTGTCCAGTGATCTGGAACTCAATTTTCTCCTTTGCGGTGGTTTTTCGCCTCTTTTTGCCCGGTCCAACTTCCGCTTGATCTCCTGTTTCATCGCCAGAGTCATCGCCATCGGCCTCGCCATCGTCTCCATTGTTGTCATCATCTTCGCCGGTGGCCTCGCCATCTCCAGCATTGTCGTCGTTACGTCTTCTGCGCAATATCATTCGTCGCATTGCTGTATGGTAGGGGACAATTGCGATGCTTCGAAGGGTCTGGTAGATACATGTTAGTAAACAGATATCAGAGTATGGGAGCCATCACTTACCTCGATATCTTCATGGGACGCAGCATTCTCATTGACCCAGTTTTGCAGACCATTCTTGTGAGGCATTATGTGCATTCTGGTGAAGTGATCGCGTGTGAGGTATGTAGTGCGATGGCAAATGCGGATTTTGAAGAAGTTTGGAAACCAGCGAGACCACTCATTGAAGGTTTGGTACGCGAGGTCGGCAGGACACAGGATGATACTGGGTTTGAACCTTCGGTTCTCATCTCGGGGCCTAAAAGTCCCCGCCTCGACTTCAGCCTTCACACGGTAATAATGAAGAGCCAGTGCGAGGCCAATCTGTACCGTCTTCCCAGTTCCACACTCATCCGCCAAGAGTGCAGCGCGAAGGGAAGATTCCAGAGCGCTTGAGATCCAGTTTGCACCTGTAGCAGCTAATGTCAGCGATGGTTCCTGAGTTACGAGGACCGATAGCGTTGAAACCTACCAGCAAGTTGATGTGGCCTGGCTTTTAGTCCACGGCCCATGACTCCCGGAACGTGGATGCCTTCGCTCCAATTGATACCGTCAGTTTCAACACCCATCATGTCGCAAATCTCCTCCATGTCTTGTTCTTCAGGCTCCATTGGTTTCAAGAGCTGCATGTGGATCCCAGTAGCAACATGGTTGTCGGGATTGACATTGGCATGGCTTGAGAGCCACTCCTTGAGTTCCTGCATCGTACCGGGAGAAATGGGTGGGAACCCATATGGAAGACGAATTGGGGAGGCATCTTCCGTATTGTCATCGGGCGACTCGTTGATCTCCGGGGCTTCTTCAGCTTCGGCGGCGATGTCGACTCCAGGTTCCTCATTCTCGTTGTCCAGTTGCTGGTCGTCATCGCTAGATTCGGCGGAATCCTCGTCTGTCTTCGCACGCTTTGAAGGCTCATCGTTGGTAGGGGATGGGCTACGCTTCTGGCCGGCTGAGCTTAGCGAAGCGATCGGGATAGCAGTCGCATCTGAGAGCATTGACTCTGGACTCAAAGGAGCCTCGGGCTGGTCGACGATGGAATCAGAGTCCATGATGAAGAGTTCGTATGTTTCTTGAACAATCCAGCGAAATGATTGCCAAGAATGGGAAATTGCACGATGGCTTTGACTGGAGATTGGAGATAAGAGGGACTTGAATCCGATAAAAGGGGGGGTTCGGAGGATTGAAGTGGAATGGCTGAACAGACGATTGAGTTTATCGCGCTGCGAAACTGTGATTGGGAAATGATTTTACCGTGCTGGGATGCTAGTCAACGGGCTGAATCGTATGATATTGCGCGAAATTGTAATAATGAAGGTCGTAAACTTGTGCTAATAAGGAAGAGCCGGCTTCAATGGCGTGGATTGAGAATTTGAGATTGACTCCCTATAGATAAAGTGGAGCGAAATGGAAGAACGTGAGGCCACCTTACCGAATTGAACTCAAGGCAATATAAAATGAGGGAAATAGGGCTGACGAAGGATGCTAGGTTGTGGATCGTGCAGACGCAGACAACGATGGACGGCCCCCAAAGGCAAAGGCAGGGAGGGAGTTGTTGAAAGCCACCGACAGGGCCCTTTCAACGGCAAGGGCGGGTAAGTTGAATGAAAATCAAAGAAGGGTTCTTTCTTGGGTGTGGATCGTGCTGAAAATAAATGCAGTTGTCTTTGAAGTAACGAGGTAAGTGATGGATGAAGTTGAAGAAAAGGGGTAATGATGCTAAGTTGGCTGGATGCGACCGAAATGAAAGCTTAATTAATTGTTTGTAAAAGTGGAATTAAGGCTGCGAGGTTGACCCAGCCAACCGATTGTGGATGAAAAAGGGAGTGAAGAAGAAAAGGGGTTGCGGTTGAAGAGATCTCTTTTATAGGCAGAGGGTGGTCACGTGATGTGATTGACGAGGGTGATTCATCCTCATCAAGGGGAAGACCTTCGGTAAGAGAAGGCCAGTGGGCAAGTTGAGGTGAAGGCATCGCCATCGGGCCTACCTTTAGCCGAGAGGGAGGAATTTGGAGTCGGCCGAGGTAAGAGGTCCTCCTGGGTCATCCACACAGCCTCACGCATCCCGCTCTCGCAGCGTGCCTCCAATTCCTCGGGCGCTGATGCCAAATCCGACAATGTCGGTCATCGACAACATCCCCTAATCGGATAGAGTTGTTTGAGATGTATTTTCATCTATCGGGCTTTGGCAGAGGTGCTTGTATGAGGCTAGAGCTCGTATCGGAGTCACTCTGCAGTATGAGGCCGTTACTTCTAAGCCAGATTCAAATCCAGACAGCACATCATGAATATACCTCAGATCACCGAATCAACTATGGCCACTCTCTTGACACTGGGGAGAATTGTTCATTTCAATTTCAGCTTAAATCGTGATAACGTTGATGCACTGTCCTCCATTGATAGTAAAGAATACGGGTACCAGGTTTGAAACTAGCATATTATCGATCATCGAGAATATGCAGATAACCTATAGCAGCTCTGAATATCCAAACTAATGCTCGAGGTCATAACGATTTCGTCGCAGGAGCTATAAGATAAGGGTCAAGGTTAGGCAAATCAGAGTCACTCCGTCCATGATCGACAACAGTGCCTAGCTTTTCCGATTTCAGCGTTAATCCGTATTCAAGATTAACATATCCCTTCGATCATCGACGAAAACAAGGTTAATTGCGCATTTCTGGGTTTGCTCCAGTGATATTGAAGTCGATGCTTAATAGAAACGATATCTCCCCCAACCTCCTACACCGACAGCATCACAATATATTTTCCATGAAAAGTCCTCGGTCGAGGGTCGTCTTCGATACACGCAATTGATATATCTTACTCATGTGCCATAGACTTGGTTGGATCAATCGATGATATCACCGTTGAAGATGCTGTGGCCTACGATACGGCGAGCCCCCGGAAGAAGACTTACAAGGTCACCGTGGGGCAATACTTTCCATGGATGACAAAGTCTAGTTACATAGCCTTCTTGACCCGGCGACGGCGGCTGGATCCTCGCAAGTCCCACAATTCGAATTCGTCCTTATTAGTGTTATCGTTAGTGATTTCGGGTGGTACTAGCAAGCGAATTCGACGAAGAAGGGGAGCATTTGATCAGTCCTTAGCATCGAATACTCTCAATATATAAACCAGTTACTCTTAATCTCAATCTCATCGTCGACGACCGAGAGCTTGTGGCGAAATCGGCCTTATCAACCGGTCCATATGCCAATTCAGCTGGAAACTGCTAACAGGAACTGGGTGCCACATACAGCCGTAAGTCTGTATCCAACTGGTTGCTGCCACTGGCAAAATCATCTTAGGCATAGGTCTGGGCCTGAGGCTGAGCCTTTCGTACCAAATTGAACACATCCTTTGAACTCTCAGTCTCACTGAACAAGGGCATTGAAAGTCTTGAACAAGCCATTTTGGACAAAGAACAAAATCTCACAAAGGTACCGGTGCCATGCAGCTTGTAATCAAATGACTGAACAGAGTTGATATAACTAACATTCATGCCTGGTAGAGTTGAAGACGCTAACTTGTCTCTTTACCCTACGTTCTGATTCTGACCCATCTCGATCCGACCCAACACACCTCGAGTCACAAAGAAACCCAAGACAACAAGTACTACGATTAAATTGCGACACGGTCAAGCAAGTGGCAATGCCTTGCCCTTCTGAAGAAATCCCAACGCGTTCGAGCAATAACCCACATCCGATGTCTTTCGAGTTCCTCTATGAGGTCAACGAGCGCCTTATCGAATGGCTAAAACAAGAAGCAACAAACTTCGACGACGAATCATCTGAAGAAGACATATCCTCTGACGAAGAAGAACCGGATAATAAGTCACATTGGACTTTTGGAAGAATGGCTCACCGCGTGAAGAAGTGGTTCACGGATCATCACCATCACGAGGGCTAAAAGTTTGAGACTTCGATGCTCAGCGCAAAAGCGAACCCAACATACTTCCTCCGTCAAGACGATTTCATCAGAAGCACCACCGATTTCTTCCAATTCACAAAATCATCCCCTTTTCCCCTATCATGATACCCTTAGCAGGCAAATCTGTTCTTTACCTTCTTGCCTTGTCTTTGTGCTTTTTGTTTGTGGTGTTGTGGCTCAAGAATTGCTCTACTCTGTGGTTAAGTGTATGATGAGTTCAGGCGCAGATGGATAATCACATGGCATTTGATACGGCACATGAAGACCAATCAGATTTATTAATATTAGCACAAACTCTTTCTATGGGGTCCTATCTCAAATTTGCGCTCTTGTGGAAGTGTTATTGTTCTTCTATCAACAGAGCGCCGGGTCTGTTCTCAGCACCTTCGCAATGTCCCTCGACGCTTCAGCTCGGCCTGGTCACCCCCATGCCATGTTTCACTACGAGCTGGAGCGGTGGCTGTAGAAACACGGCGACTTGGTCTCGAGGACATAGATGTTGTATTTGGACCCGATCCACTTCCCCAAGAATCACTTGAAGACCGTACAGCAACCGAATGGCTTCTGCCGATTGATGCTGAATAAGCATTGCCCCATTGCGAGCTCGGAGTCTCAGACAAACTCAGCAGTGGCTGACTAGTTGGTGATCTGACCATTTGCGAGTTCTGATCTCGCCATGATGTTCGTCGCTGTGGAAGTGTAGGCGAGATATCCAATAGGGGAGGCGGTGTAAAACCAGCTTGAGCGCAATAGATAGAGTCTGTTCTGACAGAGGATACACTCGGTGTTCTTCTTGGCCCGTATCGATTTGAAGAGCTGGCTGTTGATGTCGCTCTAGACAATCCTCCTGCTGGTCTAGTGCTGTTGTACGAAGGACGGTATCCTCTACTCTCAGATTCTGCGAGAGATCCCAAAAGACCTCTTGTGAATGGACTGTTGTTGCGATTGGGTATCTGTGATCTGGCCTCCATTTCTTGTTTAAGTAGATCATATCTTTCCCCGAGCAAACCCGTCGGACTAAAAGGCTCGGAACGCGACTCCCGGTTGTCTTCGTCAGGATATTTTTGAGAAGAGGAATGGTTTCGATACACAGAAGAGCGGCTGTAAGTCTCACGGGGGCTGTTTTCCATAATTATGATCTTGAGATAGAATATTAGGTCTGGAAATGGTCATGAGGTTATACAATGAGTTTTGGGATCTGAGAAGTGTGAATGGTCTTGGGAGAGAAGGGACGGCAACATATTATGTTCATGTCTCAAAGACCGATTGTCTCAACATTCCGCGATCTGAGAATCTCAATACTTCATTCACCGACCATCCATTCCTTCACGGCGCATGCAGCATAGCCACTGTAAAAGGTATGCCAAAGTAGGCCAAAATGTCCAAACCCTCTCTCAAGCTGGTTTAGTAAATGTGATAAGACCTACCGCGTGAGTCTAGGCGTCCAATAAGAAGCTGTGACACTCGACTGCAACCCTGCTGTTACGGGGTCCTTCGGTCAAAATTGACCGTGTCCACCATTGAGTTGTCAACACAGCCCCGATCTTCAACGAGGCTGCGCCACCACATTCCACTGAAGGACCTCAAATCTAAGCGTCATCAACGGGCTTTCGCTTCCCTAGATGGCTTCTCGGGATTCCGTGGTTCAGAGAGTAGAATTGTCGGTTGATTTCTGATTTTGCTATGGGCTGAGATAGGGTCTGGCAAGATTCCTCGCTGAGGTATTTCAGTGGAGGAGGTGCATGGATCAGTCTTTGAGCATCAAGAACATTTGTCAATAGCCCATTGTCTATGACATTCTATTCTCTACCCATAGCCTTGGAGCCATTACTTGCAAGCCTGCTGTCACCGAAATACACAATTACTATTAAAATTAAGGTATTAATCCGATTTTTTCCCTTTCGGCACTTCCATGGCTATCCCGTCTTGACCCTGTACGTCTCCTTCATGTCCTTCAGCCTCCGACATGGCACCCACTCTCTTCCTCTTCCTCCTCCGATGTATACAACATCCAATACAAGCGATAATTCCCAACCCAACCACTATCCCAAAAGCAATTCCTATTTACACAAGTTTCTCTAATCCCACTAAACCAGAATCGTTTGGTGAAGGGGGAGCTGGAGTGACTGTTTGTGCGGGCCGTGGCCAAGGCCCACCTGTATACGGATCATCACAGTCAGGAACGCACGTGGTTCCGCCTGAGTTGATCTGATATGATATGGTGACTGCTGAAGCTAGTAGGAGGTCTTTCTCGGGATTGAACCTTATTGTTGTCGAGACTCGGATGTCTGTTTGCAAAGTGCTTGCGGAAGAGAGATCGAAGGCCGTTAGGGTTAAGGATGAAGTGCCCGATGGTTTGAGATTGGAGGCAACGCAGAATTTGTCATATGGTGTTGCTGAACTACCGCTTTGATCTGTTAGGGTTGGTCGTCCCCATTCGAAGTCGTATGCTCTGCAAATCAGTTAGTTTTCCGCACAGACAAAATCCCGACGGTCTACGGACGTTAGGCAACACAAGATCTCCCTCGTAGTGGTCGCATCAGGCGTATAGTCCACGGTATGGGCAGGCGTATATCCAACTGGACATTCCGTTGCTGGATGGTCCCATCCAGGATCACAGAAGCCATTCAATCCGAGACCAGGTCCTCCGGTCGTGTAAGGATAGTTTGTATACCCAAGCCACAGGTAGTTACACGTCCGCGTTGTTCTGTAAAGCCCTTGCGCCGTACCACTATAGCACTCCGTTTCCATGTTCCAAATGCTCTTCGTGTCAAGACATTCTGGCGGCGCTGTGAAACGCGGCAAAGTCTATGTCGGATTTGGAGTAGTTGGAAAAGTCGTTGTGAAGGTCTCGGTCATTTTCACTGACAGGTCATCAGAAATCCTGCGAACGCCATTTACTCTGTACGTTCTAGGTGAGATAATATGTAATCGAAACAACAGGCTGACTGTTTGTTAAATATACTCAAGTCACGAGTCAGCCTAAGCGTAGGCTGACGGTGCTGCAGGGATGTTGTGCCACTGTCCTGCATGAAGGATTCAAGGCTGTGCTGCGATTGATTGAGTCACTACCGTTCTCAGTCTCACAAAATAGCGCACGGCATTGGTCACTCATCGCGCGAGTGGGTACCATAAATACGAAAACACGGCATTTTGTCCAAGTTAGCGGAACTGGCTAGCTAAGCACAAATCCATCATAGTCCTTCTCAGGAGCCTCGTCAAGAAACTCCCTGTACAGCGTGATTCCACAGGGAAAGTTCAAAAGTTTAGCACCTTCTTCAGCTTCCCATATATATTGTCACTCATGTAATAAGTATCTGCCATAGGGAAGAGTGTATTCGCTGTCATGCCGCCCACCAACTCTCTATACTTGTCCTGTCCCTCCACAGTCGCACGCATCCGCTGCTTTTCCGCTTCCCTAGCACTCACTATAACTTGAATAATCCAATCATCTTGGATTTCAACACATGTAGGGCCGTTGGATAAAGCCGTCGGTTCTTGGTGTCCATACATGAAGAACATATTGGGAAAATCAGCTGTCATCAGGCCGAGGTTTGTCCACGGTCTATTTGACCACTCCTCTAAAAGTGTCTCGCCCGCGCTGTTGACGATGTGTATGGTCTTGAGGCCACCTGTGATGGCTTCGAAGCCAGTGGCGTGAACGAGGGCGTCGATCTCGTAAATTGCCCCGTCTTCTGTGACAATAGCACTGGGTGGGCTCTTTGTCACCGGGATCTTGTTCACGTCGACGATACTGACTACCTGTGACTAAGTGCTGGTAATCACCATGCGGAACTTGGCCTGGACAGGACACAGGGATGACTGGGATTCTGAACCTAAAGGTACAGGGGAAGAAGTCAACTGAATTCCAGAGGATATGGGTTTAGGGGATACAGGTGTTTTTTATCTTCTCTATCAAAGCTACACTCTGTCTCGCATGATGTCCTAGAAGTTCACCTCAAAATCTGCTCATCCACGCCTATTCCCGAGTCCTCTTTCTCTATGCAGCGCTGCTTTGGCAGCTTGCATTCGATGATTCTCTTCTCGGCGTCGCTTCTACTCAACGGGCTCCATCTGGAGACGGTAGCTTCCAGCAGCGAGGTTCAATTCATTGTCCTCCTCAATGCTGACCTCCCCACGAACACGAGACAGCATATCGCGGACCATCTTCCAGGTCGTCGAGACCTGCTCTACCCACTCGGGGTCACCAATCTCGGCCTCACGGACCGCCATCCAGTGATGGTGAGGTTTGTTCGTCGGCTGGAGATCCTTCTCCGACCGGATGACCCAGATGCGAGCAACAAAACCAGGGTGACAAGTACGATAACCACGCTCCTCGACGGAGTAGTAATCTTCAATGAGTGGCTCTACCTCCCACCAAGAGAGAGGGCTGAACTCGACCTTGTTTTCGTTCACCCAGAGTCGGAACCCAGCCCACTGTCCTCCAAGGGAGACGTTGCCGCGGCTGTAGCCATAGAATCCAATGGTAGGCGGGGAGAATCGCGCATCACTTGGCGAATAGTCAGAGCGATCCAAGGGATCACTCAGGCGATCCCAGCCGGCTGGGAAAGTCCAGGGAGTTCGCGTATCCGCACGAATGCCATGGTCCAGGAAATGGTTTTGGGCCTCAATGGAGTGACTACCGGCACGTCGTATCCCCCAGTCGTTTCCACGAAATCGTGGTCCAACAACATCAGGGCCAAACATTTGACACCCTTCGACATGCCACTCTCGGCCAACATTCTCAATGATTAGAGAGAGATTTTTGGCCTTCGGGAGGCGAGAAAATATGGGGAGGTCTGACTCCATTGGCATCTCCAAGTATGTCTGAGGTGGAATAGGAGCATCAGATGGGCTAGCCTGGTTTGAGCCGTGACCGTTACCATCGCTCTGGTGGTTGTTGTTGTTGTTGAGGGCTAATTCCGTTAGCAAAGGATATCCTATGTCAAAGCTTACGGGGGATACTTACGAGGATGACCCCGACGGAGCCAAACAGTTCGCGACACACTGAGGATGTTTTCAACGGGCAAGGCATGGCGATGGTGACCTTTAATACTCTGTGGGTTCCAGGAGACAGAAGGCTGAATGGCAGGAAGACGCATGTCCACTGCCTGGAAGATGTCGTGCAAAGGGTCGATGCGGAAGGGCACGCCGCCAATCCTAGACATGACGGGGGCCCCATCGCAGCCTACGGCCTTCAGGCATCGCACTTGATTCACAAGGGAAGCGACGTCGGCGTTTGTTTCCAGCAGTGCCTTGATGGTCTGCTCTTCGGAGTAGTCATATACCCACGCGATGTCATCATAGAGGTACCGAAATGGTACGGTGACGGAGGGAAGCGCGTCTAGCACAACCTTGTTCCGCATCTCCGTCGGGAGATCGTTAAAGGCGAATGCTGGCATTCTATTATTTGACGGTTAGTACAGACGTTGAAAATACAGAGTGGGAGATATGTCCTTACGTTGACGCGAATGACTTGACTTGACCTGGGTAATAGGTAGCGTCGTCAGTCTTGAGTCTGGCTTTTGTGGAATGAGTCTAGACGATGGAGGTCTGTCAGGAATCAAGATGGAAGAAAGGTCGAGAGACTCAGTGTTGGGAGGGAGAGAGTTTGAGAGATGGATGGAAGGAAAGTTGAGAGAGGTTGAGAGAGGTTGAGAGGAAAGGCTGGAAGATGGAAGATAGACTAAGGTAGAAAGGTGTGCGAGGTTAACAGCGGTTGTGGAGGGTGAGTATTCACTGTCACTGTCACTGGCACAGTGGAGGTGGATAGAGACCAGTTAATCGCCAGTGCCAGCCCTGACCCAACAGCCAAAGACGAGGCTTATATTCAAACCATCGAACAGGGTACGCTGAGAACGTGACCAAGGTTTGTGTTGCAGTGCTGGAGATCAGGCCTTGTTCATATATCCATAGGAACGGCCGATAGTCGCGACGTGGCTGCCAGTGGAGAGCTAGGTCGCTGGGTTGTTCCCATGGTTGACTAGCAGGCTTAACGCGTAACTTGGCGGCGCTTGCAGTGGACGCATTGTCTGATGGCACATTTAGACGGTCAGCTTGCAAAAAGGCAACTCGTTTGCAGTGGCAGGTTAACATATTCTATGTCGTTTCCTTCTCCATCCCAATATTTCAGTGTGTTGGCTTGATATGTCTCGTTGAGATTTGACCATTGATCCGTCCGCAATGTCTGATCATTCACTCGGCTCTTCGAGGCCGCTCCATATACTTCGATTCCTTGTTTCTAGTCCCTACTTACGCAGCAAAGACCTTGGAGCTACTCTCGCCCTTCGTCCTCACAATTTTCCCATTTTCAAGTCTGTAGCGCCTTACCCTTCGATGGCCTCTTTCTCTTGAGACAAGTGGCATCTTTCAGATAGCCCTACAAGGAGGATCACAGTAGCTGACTTTATCTACACAGATGTGACAATCTGTTTACCTCCAGTACATCTCTATCTACTCAGACACAGACCTCTATCCCTTTACTCTAAGAATGCGACTCAATCGATTCGCGGCCGTCAGATGCAGGACCACTTTATCGTCCTCCCGGAGTGAAGAAGCCGAGACAAAGCTGAAGATCCCCGACGATAACTAGCAAATCATCGAATCCATCCCCGACGGACTTCTTCTTGGGCCTGCCGTCAACGCCAAAAGTGGAGTTAGGACGAGTTGTGATGGAGTCTTCGACGTTCAGTGGACAGACCTGACAGCTGATGCTCACATCGCGCGCCTCACACGTTGCCGATATACAGTGGATTCATGCCAATGCTGTACTCCAAGTCCCATCATCCGAAATTTCGGTTTCATGATGTCACAGCTCCATGGGCGCCTTGGACATCCATCTGAACGTAACTGGAGAGATCGTTGCTTCGATACAGCTGAGACGTGTACTTGCTACCCACGCGACTTCACTCCACAGAAGAGTCAAGAATCCTCCAAAAGTGAGCCAATGTAGCCTTCGGCTACTTCTATACCCTTCTCAGCTGATTCAAACTTGCAACGAATCCGCCAACGTCGGGAAGAATCCCGATGTCAAGCGGACTGCATCGCGTCACATGTCGACTTTCAATTATTTCCATGGCTAGTTACATACAAACTACGAGACCGAGTGGGAACAATCCTATCATCTCCTTAACAAAAATCACTAGCCTGCTTGGGTGAACAGTGTCGACGAAATAGACGAAGCTGATCCAGACCATGGCGCAAGGAGCTCAAGCTTGCAGAGATTTATCACAAGACAGAAATCAGTCTACGGCCCCCTTGTCTGCAAGTCTGATGTCAAATAGCACAACAGGCATTGCATTCGCTTGATCTGAGACGACTGTTGCCATAGCATAAGAGTCCTTTACTAGCTTCCTCGAGCTCGCACCCTGCACCCTCAGTAGCGGCGCATGAGAATCGACGGCCCGTTCACCTTAATCTTTTTCACCAAAGGTTTCACAACAGTTCTCTGGCGCAGCGTGCTTCCTTCTTGGAATGGTCTGTTGGTAGAACAATACCCTCTACTACCTTTTTCATTCGCTGTTCGTTGGCATGGCCAAACGCACTTCAGGTGATAGTTCACTAAGAAACGCTGTTAGTAATTCCTCAGCCATACGGACGTAGTTGAGCCTCGTCAGAAGGATCGTCTCGAACTTCCCCGTCCTTAATAAATGGCAATCCAAAATGAACACGTCTTATCTCCAGTGTAGTTATATCTCAGTCAATTGCTTTTAAGTTCCCTTATTGTGATTCAATCGTAATTCCATTATGAAGTTGAGCGTCATTGAGACGACTTTCGCAAGTCCCCTACCCTGCACATTGACAAAAAGCCTCAACAGATGACACAATTCTGTCGGTAAGTCGAACCCTTGGAAGACCCTACGAATATGTTGCTGATCTTAACGGATTGCGAGGCTAAAAGACTCTTGGCCAGACTTTGTGGATACGATTGGGTCACTAACCGCTGTCAATTGTCATTGCGTGTGACACTGATGCTGATCCCCAGTTTTGACATGACGATCGCAATATCACGATGTAACTTGAAACATTAGTACTCCGTAAACAGCGAATGATAATTCATCGTCATACATTGCAATATTCATAGCATTCCTCTATTCATTGTTCTCAGAGTCATCGAGTCAGAAAGACCTCAAATGACGCTATACACTTGCAGCCGCGTTTCATCATATCCGGAAACAGACATGTTTATTATTCCCTTGTCCCGTCGCTAACCATACTCAAAGCAACACAGCATCTTAACTCTCCCCCCTCCACAATGGCCGCATTCCAGTCCAACACGCTAAAGTTCAAGACCAAAAGAACAGTTCCAAACTCCACGGGCCGATCCCCAGGAGTAAAATCCCCGAAACTTTCCCCCTCTACGCTCCAGATACCCTCTTCTGCGCTAGTCCCCCCAGCTTCTCAGCAGCAGCCCCTAGACTCCGCGGGTCAGCGCCCTTGATCTCAACTTGCCCGTTGACAGCGACTTGCTTCCCCTCCTTGAAGAAGAGAAAGGTAGGCATGGCGGTTATGCCGTACTGGCGCGCGGCTTCTTGGACGTGGTCTACGTTGACTTTTGCAAAGGCGAGGACGTTGTCGACGCTGTGCTTGGTGGCGAGCTGCTCGTAGACTGGGGCGATGGCTTTGCAGGGGGGACACCAGTCAGCGAAGAAGTCGACGGCGACGTATGTTGTTGACGAGAGCAGCTTCTGAAGCTCATCGTTTGAAGTGATGTGATGCACCATTTTTGAGTTTTGCTGGTATTGATCTACAGAGATCGGCAGAGAGTTTTTGAGATGCGGTGAGATGAGACGCGATTTAGTGTCGGCAGTTGAAGTGAGTAATCTTGGCGCTGTTGAGGATTCGATGTGTTTATATCGTTATTTCTCTCTCTCTTTTTGCCTCCGCTTTCTCATGGACCTTGAGAGAATCGCAAAGAGCCGCTTTGAAATGGGAATCGCATCACGTGACGTTGCGCCATTTGGTGATTCCTCATCAAGGTTGATTACTGAGCCACGTGTAAGCCACAGAAGATTATGTCATGATGTGAGGCTGAGGAGCTTGGACAAATTATGATCAACGAAACGTTTTAGCGAGACAGAAAATAACTCAAAATGCAAATCATCAAGGTTCCATCCCTGACTCGTAAGATCTGACAAATGACCCCAACCACGGATATAAAAGACGTTGCTTGCTTTTTACGTTGCAGCTGACATGACATTTTGTTCGACTGTTTCTACTGCGCCGCCGCTTATTATTCTAGAAGGAAATTATTATTAAGTATTGCTTTTTTGGTGTCTTGCATGCCCCAGACTCAAAACTCCGTACCCTGCAACGATCATGGGCTACTGTACGTAATATCAATCAGCAATCGTCGCATAATATGTTACAAGTTACCAGTCTCGGCCCTTGATCAATTATCACCTCCCTCTTAAGGCTGCCTCCCGCAGCAGAGTGGACTCCTCTATACGGGGGCCATTCGCTAAGGTAAATCCGGATTCATCTCCAGAGGCCGAATCACCTTATAACCCACCATATAAGGGCACAGCACACAGCTCCATTGCTTGGCTATCGCGGAGGCTATGAATCCTACCCCGGATGGAATAAGCACAAGTCATTGATTGAGAGAGGGTAGGTCATTAATGCAATAGTTCAGGGGAATAATATCGGGGAACTTGACAAGATTGGTCGGTTATCGTTTACCGATACCCACGTGTTAAAACAGCCAAGACTGCAGCCGAGAAGCAGGTCTAAGAGATAAAGAGCAGGTAACATTGTCCCAGAATCGATAGGTCGGAAAAGAGGCTTGCATAGAAGCGAACGCTTTGATGCAAAAAGAAGCTGAATCGAAGCAAAAAGAGACATGTCACTCTAAATGAAAAGAAACGAGTGCAAGAAAAGACGCCTCCCACGAGTCACGTAATTCGAGATGCCTCATTCGGTAAGTGGGGAGGCATCTGTGCTGAGCTCCTCTTTGACAGGACTAGACGGGGTAATTAACGCGCACCATCAACTGTGCTAATCTTGGGGCCCGGATAACTCGGTCTCAACTTCAAGATAAGCGTAGAAAGTGACAAGCAAGAGGGAGGGGAGCTGAGACAGTTCTGTTACTGACGATCCGGCTCAGTCTTCCTTGGCTTTTGGGGGGGAAGTGAGTGACCACCGAGTCAAGTCCCCTGGTGCCCACGCGATCGGTCGCTTGGCGCAGGAGACTAGCAAAGTCTATTGGCGACCATGAGCCCACTGTAAATCAGCGCCTAGCTCATTCGGGGACATAAAAAACAGGGTCAGCGGGCATGGTCCGTTGCGACAGAGGCGCGGAATGGATATGGGAAGACGTTACGCGAAGGCTGGGGCGCCACTGTTGCAGTGCCAGTTCTAGTTCGCCACCGAAGGTGAAAAAGAGCGCTTCCATGCCTTCCAGGGCTTGCTTGTTGTTCAGGGCAAGGGTTTTAGTGTTCTAGACGTGACATGATCTACTGGCTCAGCTAGGATGTCTGTCTGTCTGTCACCCATGCCCTGCGCGTTGGTGACTGCATCAACATGGCCTGGCAAAACGTGGCAAAACTGCAGTGCCATTCCTTCGATCGTGCAGCGTCGTTCCCACTGAAGTGAGACAAGGATAATGAACGAATCAGATCCGCATCCAAGCTAATGTGCCTCTCTCAAGGACCGACGACACCCGCCTTCGGTGCTTGAAGAATCAATCAGTGGCGTCTTGTAAAAACGGGACTAATGTCAGCTCTAGACCCAAGCTAAAGAACTGGTTTATCCCCCCTCGATCCCCTGAGACGGTCTTCATTCCCAAATCTCGAAAAACTCCACCTTCGGAGGAAATAATAAAAACTAATTCCCAAGTTCTTGGGTTTCCATTTCCCCCCCTTTAACCCACCCCCGCGTTGCTTGTCGTCTGTCTTTTATTTCCAGTGTCGTTTTTGTTGTTGTTGAAGCTTAATACCACCAAACTCAAGTCATGCGCCGTTGCATCCCTTCCACGTCGAATTGACCAAAGCTACGAAATCACCCGCCGCCGTTCGATTCCCCGCGAAAAGAAGCCGATTTGTAGACGGATTAAATACGTGCGACCGACAAAATGACGGCGTTTGAGGCTGAGATATGGACTTGGTATAGTCTATCGTGGTTAATTGTCATTGCGAGAATGTAAGACATGACATTTTCACAAAGGATCAATTAGGTTTGAAGCTGACTGACCCTTGTGTAGGATATCACGACGGATGTTACTGGGTTCAGTCAAGAAGCTACAAGTCGAGGACTACTTGATGATAGTAGCAATGGTACGTCACCACCACCACCACCAGCGCAATTTGTCTAATTGTTTTTTTTTTCTGCTACAGTTTACCGATACCGTGTTAATGATCGGAATGTCGATTATTTCGCAAACGAGCAGTAACCTCATCGATCCCAGCGAACACGTCGTCCTCGATGCTCACGAGATCAAAAAGAGAGAGTACGGATCGAAATGGGTCCTGGTCGTCGAACAGATGCAGATTACCACTATTTGGCTTATGAAGTACTGCCTGTTGCTCATGTACAACCGCCTCACGTACGTCGCCTTGTCCCGATGCCCAATTACGGTTCTAACAGTCGCAGAATGAGCTTGAGTCAGAACTTGGCTGTCAAGTTTGTCGCCGCCTATGTTACTGCTGGTCTCGTCATCATGGAGATCTTGTACCTTGGTGTTTGGTGTCGCCCATTTAACCAGTACTGGGCTGTTCCTCCAAAGAACAGTATGTCACATCGAAGCTCAATTGAATCAAGCTAACGGCCATAGCGCAATGTTCTGCTGCGACCAACCATCTCATCACCAACGCCGTCATCAACATCACATCCGATATTATGATCATTCTCATCCCAATGCCAATCTTTCTCAAGTCTCAGCTCCCACTGAAGCGCAAGGCTGTCCTCGTTGGTGTTTTTGCACTGGGTTCCTTCACTGTAAGCTTCTAACCTCGCATCAACCCACCTGAAACCAAGACCTAACACCACACAGATCCTCTCCGCCATCCTCAACAAGTTCTACAGTTTCAACGAACCCTTCGGCTCCAACTGGACGTTCTGGTACATCCGCGAGTCCTCCACCGCCATCATCACAGCCAATCTTCCCTACATCTGGACCCTCCTCCGCCGCATCTTCAAGCTCGGCTCCTTCAGCGGCTCGACCTACGGCAAGAGCACAAACAACCCCTCCAAAGCATATCGCTCAAACTTCACCAACCATCGCTCCGTCGTGCGCTCCCAGGTCCGCGCGGAGCATAACCTGCACCAGGTCGACAGCGAGGAAGAGATCAACGGCACATACGCTCTGCCGCTCAAGATCTACGCTAAGCATGAGATTCAAATCACGAGTGAAGATGCTGGTCCCGAGGATAGGAGAGGGCCCGTGGGGTGCATCCCTGATGAGTTGATGAGCCATAGCAAGGATAGCATACGGACCGACGATGTAGAGACTAACTCTGAACGATCGGCCGCCGGTGTTGTCAAGGTCTATCACGGGGTATAGATTTGATGGGCGACCATTTTGTGTCATTTTTTGTTTATTAATGTTTGATGATTTGGGTAAAGACGCCTGGATCAGAATACCCAGCGATGTATAATTTGCCCGTATAGATAGAATCGTGCCTATAGCACCAGAAGCGATATCAACAAACTTTCGTCACAAGTATCTGTCCTTCCAGCCATGCTTCGGTGCACGTTTGAGGGGTTCTCATGCTAAGCCTAAGCAGCCTGTCTTGGGCTCAGCCTACCGCTCTTGTCGTATGACATCTTTGACGTGCCAAGGCTAAACGAGTCAGGTTCCCCAAACCTGACTTACACCAACAAAGAATAGCCTCGAACAGGTTGTCAATGCGTTGATTCCGCACTCCTCAAACAGGTAAGCTCTAGATGCTCGCATCCCCGTCATAAGTCTTGATGGATGAATTCCGCCGCTTCAGAACGCTAGGCTCGTCCGCCATGTGTATCTGTGGGGTGACTAGTTGAGATTGGGATGAAATGTTGCGGTTCCGGATGGAAAGGGGGCTCTTGAAGTGGAGGAGTTAGACTGATTTCGAACTGACAGGTTGTCGGCCCGGGGGTAGTTCAGATAACCATCCATGAACACGTGCTTGTTGATTGATAGCTATTCCCGGCTGACTCGAGCGATAGGCTGTCGGTTCTAGGTCTGTTCGCCGCTATCAGTTGCTCTCATGTGATGGTCTCACTTGGTGGCCACTCGATAAGAGTATTATCTAGCACTATTGACTACTTTTCTTCGCCAGATGTGAGCTACTCATGGGTTAGACCCTAGAAAGCAAGAAGTGCACTCAACTGATTGTAATGTACAGGAGGGTGTCGGATAACCTTAACCGCAGGCTGTTTCACTCGCTATAGAGAACCCCGGGCTAGTACAATAGATAGTGAGGTTCTTTAACAGTGCCTCCATGTGAGTATTCTGGACATGGAGATGGTCCTGTATGTATTACCCGATATGCGGCTCGTGACACATCTGCTGGACCGAGGTTCATTTCGATCATTTTCGATTTGGCTGATTTACCACTCACTGTGGACGCTGAGTAGATGTTTCGCGCAGTCTTGGAGGAGAATGGACCTGCTCTCTTCTTAACTAATCCTATTCGCGAGTTGACACGACCAGCTTCTACATAACACAACACTCATCAGCAGGCTGCTTCCCCTTCAGCGCCACCCTCTCCCCCCTCCTAATCAACATCTCCTCCTCCTCCTGCGACACCCTCGGCGCCAACCTCCCCCTCAACTCCGCAAACTTGTCCGTCCACCAATACCCAACCTTCATCCACTGCGTCACAGTCCAGTCCTGCTGATACTCCTCCAACGTCTCCTCCAACTGCCTCTTCATCCCCGGCTCCTCCGTAGCAGCCCACGCAATAGCCAGCGTCAACGGAACATGGCTTGCACCCAGCGGTCTGTACTGACTTATCCTATGCGCGAGGGACACGACTTCTGAAGAACATAGTGCTGCTTCGCCGACGAGAGCGAGGTTGTATGGATCAAAGGCTTGCATCAGTTGGCCGATTATTACGAGGACGGTTAGGAGGACGGAGTAGGCTGAGTTGTAGGAGCGTGAGAGGCGGAGTTGCATGGGCGTTGGGGAGAAGCCGGGTGCCCATGTTACTGCTTTGACGATCTCCGAGAGTTTGCGTAGATCGCGGCAGAGCCGGTGGTATGCGCATGTTATTTCCATGCGGTGGAGTTCAGGGTCGTTGATGAAGTCTGGGAGTCGGCCTAGATTTCGGATAGATAGACTAGGGATTCCGCCTGCGTCTTTGCCTTCTTGCTGTGCCTTTGCGCTTTCGGGCGTTGAGGGGGGATTGTTCTTTTTGAAGTTGTCGAGCATGTCCCAGAACCATTTTTCTAGTCTGACCTTGGGGTTTGAGATGCTTTCTATGATCTGGGATTGTCAGTTCGTTTGATCTGATGAACCTTGGAAAGAAAGCGAGGTTGGAGGGACATACAACTGGGACGCAGAATGTCAAGAGCATGTCTGTTTCAAACCCGGCTTTCCAGTTCTCTCGTGCTGCTGCTTTGAGAAGATATGCCAAACCTTGACCGTGACTCGTAGTCGGATCATCATCTCTTCCCAGCCAGCCCTAGAATTGTCAGTCCTGATGAAAACTCAAACTAGAGTTCACTCACCTGACAGATCATAATCAGATACACTGAGCACATAGTCTCCGGCATCCTCGCCTTCGCAGGATCCTCCAAGCATAATCTCAACGAACTTATCGCTTTGACATATTTCGTAAGCGCATCAACAGTCTGATACCCCTGCGGTCGATGTAATGTCGAAAATGTCGTAGCCAACGCTTCAGCTGAAGCATCAAGAGCTTCGTTTCTTCCCAACCGCGCGGGAATATGCCGAAGAAAGTCTCCGTAGCAGGTGATGTCATATCGCAAATCTGTAATCTCTAAGCGTGAGACAAGCGTTTGAGTGACCATGGTCGTTTTGTTGTAAGGAACTTTGATCAGAGCTTGGGTGAAAGAAAGAGGCGATTTTGAAGATCGCGAACTTGAAGTCGTGGTATCATCTTCTGTATCGATGCTCTGAAGACTTATACTGTCTCCCGGTTCGAGGGTCTGGACTTTGAATTTGTACCGCTGTTTGCCAACATTGATGCACGGGATATCAAGCCTTTCACACCTCGCACACTTGGGCTGAGATTTATCACACTATCCCCTGATTAACTCAACAATTCTCCAACCCAGATATCGAGCTAACTTACCTTTTTCTTCTGCTTTCGGCACGCATCGCAGCCTTTGTAAGATGGAACGCCAGGCATTGTTGATCAGAGCGGTATATCTCACCAAAAAGAGACAAGATTGATGGGGACCAAGAAAGGCGAGCTGGAATGCCCGAGATAGTTAAAGGCTCGTTGAGGAGGTCGAGATGTAAGCTTGGCTGCGTCTCAGCCTTGGAAATGGATCTCACATGTTTTTGTCTCCACTTGAACGATGACGGAGCGCGCCATTTTGCCTGATTTGGAATAGTAAGCATGGATGAGCCACGAGATTTGCATGTTTTGAGAAAAGAAGCAATTGACTGAGATTAAACTATGGTAGATGATTGGCTCGTTCTCTCCGAGTTTCATTAAGTCTAAGTTTGCTTATTTATTCTCTTGACGAATTAGATGGTTGAGGGCTGTTGATCCAAGGCATACAGGCCTTTATTATCCCGAGATCAGCGCATCTAGGAGACTTGCTCAGCCTTGTACGATAAGCTGCAGTGAAGATCTCTTACCTCTCAGTCAGTTTTAATTACTATATCAGGCAAGTTCCTAATTATAGACTGAAATGAGACCTTTGGGTGGATATCTTTCATCAGAATAGCACCTCGCTCACAGCTGCTTTTGACCCGATAACAAGAGTGAGAAAGAACAATGGAAAGATTTAGACCCTAGGAAAGCTACCTTTACAAGACGTATCTGAAATCCATCTTCTCCATATCCGTAAGATCCTCGTCAACATCATGCAGAATATCTGAATGACGGCCGGTTCTCTTGTCCCTATTCATGTTCTCTCTGCGCAGCAAAAAGCATGTAGCCGTGGCAATGACAACCACGCCACATAGACAGATACAGCCTCCAGTAAACCCTGCACGATATCTGGGGCCAGGAGATGCGCCAAAGATGACAGGGCCGATGACGTTTCCAACACAGTATCCAACAAAGGTCGAAGCACTGGCAGTTGACTTTTCTGCAGATTGTGTTAGAATAAGGTGTTCCCTCTGCACGATATGAGATGGGGAGACTTACTGGTGTGGCCTGAAATGTTGGATGCCGACAGACCAATGGCCAGACCACCGGAAGCGACTTGAATGGCAACGAGGAAGATCCCTGCAAACAAGAGACCTTTATTATCCCTTGGCCCCAGCCAGCAGATCAGAGTTCCGCCAATCGAGATAGAGGCGCAAACAATGATGCATAGGTATCGGGCATTGCGCCACTTGCGGGTGATAGCACCAACAATGAGAATGGTAAGGGCAGTGACGGCACCAATAGGGCATGTCAAAGCCAGAGAATCGAAGTGATTGAAACCAAAGCCATTGATGACCATGGTACCAAAGGTTCCGAGGGCGCCAGATGGCACACCGGTAAGCATAACGATGAGAGCGCTGCTATAGACCTTGTAGTCACGAAAGGCCTCGAAGAACTGAGCCTTGTTGAATTCGTGGCTGATGGCTCCAGCATTGTTTCTCCGGAGGCGATACTTTGCCATCTCTTTCTCGGCGTCGGTCAAGCGCTTAGACGTCATAGGGTTGTCAGGGAGGCAAAAGAATAGAACAGCTGACCACAAGATAGTAACGGCGCCGAGAATGAGAAACATGGGCTTCCAGGAAGGAAGAGATCCATGTGTTTGGCCAAGGCCGTAATTTATGAGGGGCGAGACCATGGTTGCAACACCGACGCAGGCATACCAGAGCGATGTTCGCAGAGCCTGCTCCTCCCGAGTCCACCAGAAGGTGACCAGCACGGTGAAAGATGGAGCGACGGCTGACTCCAGAATACCGAGGAATAGTCGGTTGACCATGATGCCCGGGTAGTTGTAGCATGCGGCAGTAGACATGAGCACAGCTCCCCACAACAAGGTCGCAGAGGCAACAACACGAGAGATGGAGAAGCGCTGCGTTAGGTACATCATTGGGTAGGTGCCGATCAAGTAGCCAATGTAGAACATCATGGAGGCGTTGGCGTACTTCTTGTTGTCCGTGATGGGAGTGCCGTCCTTCTCGTGGCCAATGACGGTTGTCAGCTTCAGGTCTTTGCTAAAGCCAAATTGTGTGGCGGCGCTCATGACGCCCTTATCATAACTTTGGAGAGTGTAGGTCATCATCATGAGAGGGACGATCCTTTGTGCAACTTGTCAGCAACGAATGGCCCGCAGAAAAGAAGTCAAGAGTCAAAAAGGAGATTGCTCTTTCGTTCTTACCAGAGGTCGATCTTCCGGAGATACTTCTTCTCTTCCTCAGGTGTAAAGGGAGACGTCGTGGCAGTCTTGCCATCAATGTCTTCAACCCTCTCAACATCGCCAGCAAGGTGAGCCTTGGATTGTTGGACTGTAATGTCGGCTGAACTCATTTTCGGCACGGTAATAGTGTTGGTCTGGGCTTGGAGTGTTGAAAATGGCCCTTCTAATGGATGTACATGTGGATGTTCTTATAGGTCACTTGAGGTCGCTGGAGAAAACGGCAATTCGGTAACAAAGCCTGGCGTTGCAATGCTGTACATAGTACCAGCATATGGATCTCGACTGTGCCATCCTGGAGAAGCTTTGGCTCTTTGCGGGGAAACCCAATTTGCTTTTCTGGGGAAATGTCTGATGTGAAGCGTGAGTAGCCTCTGCTAAGTTAGTCTGGGTTACTAACTAGGTACGTGATTTCTGCTGATTCCAGAATGCAAGGGATTGTTGCCGAATTTGCCGAGAGCCATGCTGATGATGTCAATAATCGTACCTATCGGGTCTCGGATCTGTTAGTCTGGAATTCTGTAAGCGGGGACTGTGATGACCTGTGATGGATGACCATGCTGACTTCGTGCTAACGTTAGCTAACTACCTTCTTTTGGCCTGGTATTATTTCAACCGAAAAGAACGGCAGATTGGAGATGATCCCCCCTCGCAATTCTCTCCTTCTTGTGAATCTTTTTGCCGATGCTACTGGCACTCAGTCTGCCGACAAAAGGACATTGACCGAACGAATTCTGCCCGGGGATACATCGCGCGACCATAACAGCAGTATGCCACTCTCGGCACGATCTGGCATACAACGAATTCGCTCGCGAGTTGCCTGTCAGGCCTGCAATAAGCGAAAGGTCAAGTGCGATGCCGCTCAAACCAGCTCTCCCTGTTCCAACTGCCAGCGTGGCGGCGAAGACTGCATAGTCCTCCCGCGCAAGAAATATCGGTAAAAACGACTCATCCTCGCTCACGTGTCTGATGCATGCGGATGACGGTGCACTCGATGCTAATACTAGACCTCGTCAACCACATACCAAGTCGACTTCTTCTCCAGACAGAGGTGGGTACCCAGCCTCTCGATCCTGTGATTGTATGTCTACTAGCCTTGTCAACAGACGAGGCTTCTCACCATTCTGCAACACGAGATGCTGGATACGATACACGTTCCACAATTGAGGAGTCGAGCGTTGCCTTGCAATCCAGACCTGTGAACAGTTTGACCAGTAGCGAAGACAACCATGAGAAAGGGGTGGGGGATGACCCCAAATTGCCTGATGATAGCCCAGATACATATCTAGGTAAGGTCATTCAAATCGCTGCAAAGACATTCATCAGCTCACCTCTTCACTTACAGGAGATAAACGTGGACCGCGCTGTACCGTGTACGATATCTGTGACGCAGTCTCTCCACAGGACTCCCTACCATACCAGCCGCCGAAAGGCGCCCTCCATACTTTGCACAAGCCACATCAAGTGCAATACATGCGCTCAGAAGGAGTCTTGACCACCTTGCCTGCAGATGTCTGCGATGACATGATCTGGACCTACTTTAAGCATGTCCACTTCTTCCTACCGATAGTGGATGCTGAAGGCTTTCTCAATGATTATCACGGACAGGGGCCGCACAAAAAGCACGATCTTCTGTTCTGGAGTATGATGTTGGCAGCAACGAATGTAAGTTTCGAATACTCGATTTTGGGAGAATGACACTCAGATCTGACTTACTGTAGTTTGCAGATGCCGACCTTCTGAGACGATTCGACTTTCCATCCCGGAAAGCTATGAAGACTGCCATGTATGAACGCGCCAAGGTCAGTGACAGAGTTCTAGTTCGTTTATTGGAGGCGTCTTGAGCCGCTACTAAGGAGTCTCTTCAGTGCCTATATGACCTCGATCGAGCTACTGAGAAGCTGAAACTGATCCAGTCAGTTATGTTGTTAAGCTTCTGGTACACAGACCCGCAGGACCACACAGGAGCATGGTACTGGATTGGTATCGCCATATCCCTAGCACAGGGCATCGGCCTCCACCGGAACCCTCGATCCAGTACTCGCGCCCGACAGATACATCCCCAGGAACAAGCATTGAGGCGCCGTATCTGGTGGTCGTGTGTGGTCAGAGATCGCTGGGTCTCGTTAGCCAAGGGGCGCCCCATGCGAATCCATAGTGAGGACTGCGACCTCCCATTTCCTACCTCCCAAGATGTCCTCCAAGAACTGGAATGTGTCGCCGATGAGGCAAAGAGACGGTTCATTCCGGCTGACTCTGCGGCCTTGACGAGTCTCTGGCTCCGACTCGTCCGTATCAGCGACGTTCTCGGTGGTATACTGCGACTTCATTACCGCGTGAGCGGACCAGATCCAACCGTGGATGATATTGACAAGTATGCTCAGCAAATCGAATCATTGTCAGCCACAAACTCCGGGATTATGGATGAGTGGTGCGATACTCTTAGCATTCACGCGTACCAGATCGACTTGTTTTATCAGTCCGTCATTCCCTTCCTACATGATGTTATCTAGTTAGTTCAAGCGCTAATAAACAAGTAGAGCGACGGTTGCGATTCTGTACCGGCCGTATGCGCTTAATGAGTCTGCCCCTCCGCCTACAGGGACGCCTCTAGACTGGCACAAAGTGGCTTTGCGCCGTGCTCGCGATGCTGCGGCAAATACAAATGCCCTGTTACAGAGGCTCATAGAGCTTGACGCTATAGAGTACTTGAAACCAATGATGTATGTTGCCATGTAACCGTTCGCTGACTATTACTCTGACATATTTCTCGCTCGCTCTGCAGAATCACCGCCATCATCCCCGCCATGCAGATTCACCTGTCGGACTGCAAATCGACCAAGGCTCTGATACATGCTCTTGCAACCCATAAAATGCAGTTATGCATGCTTGTGCTCTCCAACCTCAGAGTGACATACTGGAGCGCCGATGTAATGTACAGGTTATTTGATCGGGCTCAAAAGATCCTGGACAAGACAAGAGCCTCACAATTGAGCTCATCTGATCTTTCGGATCCTCAGACGCATTTAGCAGCTTCGGCCCAGCAAAGCACCAACACGGGTCTAGTCGAGCCTCAGGCCCATACTTTGATGAACAATCAGTGCCAGGCAGACGGCCTTCTAATGGCAGACTTGAATGTAATGTCCCAAGATACTGAACAGCTGTGGTACTCGGTTTCGCCGCAATTTAGCAACGTGGACCAGCTCCTTAGTCCCGGCTTTTCACTATCTGAAGATGTCTTTCAGCACTTCTTCTCCAATTCCGATGCCGGTGTACACGGCCAGCACGTGTCGTCAATGGCGAGTGAGCCGGTAGATGACATGTTGTACAACAATATTCCATTCTAGCTAGACTCGGTGCAGCCTAATTAGCAGTCTCGCTTATTTTACAGCGATGCCGCAGACTAGTTCAAGCTACCCTTATCTATTTGTTACTGGCCATGTTGTTTCGTTCACCAAGATGCGTATGTATGTATAATTGGCCCACCATATTGTCCGTTTGGCACATGCTCTTCTCCCAACTACTCGGAATTCTATTCAGCGTGAGTCTTGCAGCTTTACTCAAGTTTTGCAACAGGATTTAACAAACTAAAAGAATCTCCCGTCCACCTCACACCATGCAGCTTCCTAGGTTCATGGATTATCTCAGCTATCTTGGCTATACATGAATGAGTGCAGATGACCTGAACCTGATAAAGGCAGTTTCAAGCCACTGAGTTATAGACCGAATCACAAGGAATGCCGTAAGAAGAAATCGACGATGATAGGTGTAGCGTTGTAGCTGGCAACATGGTGGCCAGAGCGCTGGTTGTCGTCGTTTGGCACCGTGCTTGGCCAATCATGGCCGATATCCGACTCATAATAGTGCTCAACCAAATCCTCCGTCGAGCCGCTGCCAAAACGGTAACGAATCGTGTTGGGTGCGATGTGAGTTTCTTGGTTGCTGTCCCCGAGGTGGTCGCGCAAAGCCCATTGCTGAATGAAATGCGGGATACTAGGTAAGCACTCCTCCTTGCGCGCTCCGCCGTCATAGTGGATGGTTGTGTCGTTACCACCGTGGAACTCTATGAAGGGTATATTATCGCGTTGTGCATTGCATGGAACAGAGACCGTATCTGGGTCGCATGGTGAAGTGTCGATGTAGAAGGCTCCCGATACGGGTGCGAACGCTGCAAAGCGGAGAGACATGGCGGCGTCACAGGCTAGGACGTTGGTGAAGCCACCGCCGTCAGACTTTCCTGTAGCATAAATGCGACTTTTGTCTACCGCGTAATGAGACTCGATGTAATCTAGGATATCTGCGGTGAATTTGACATCGTCTGTCTTGACACCGGGAACACCCTGCCATGTGTCCTACTGGAGTGTTAGTATATCTTCTGTAGTCTCTGGGTAACTTTCTGGTGAGATCTTACTTGAATACCCTGAGGATAGATGACAAGTGATCCCGGGTTGAAGTCCGGGCTGGTGAGCTGATCGAGCTGCAGCTGGTCTTCTGCGTCCCTGACGCCCCCATGGTAGGAAAAGATGGCAGGTGTTGGTTGGTCTTCGCTGTATCCTGGAGGAATGAAAACGAGAAAACTGCGTTCCTTGCCGCTACTGGTGATGCTGACGTTGGAGACATGGCCTGGGGATTGGCCTGAGGGCAAGTCTCGACAACGTCCATGGGCCAGTCCGGCCTCGACACAGGTGGACAACGTTGAGAGAAATATAAAGTTGAACAGCTTCATTATTTAAGAAATTCTAGGGATGCTACCCTTTGACAAAGACACTGGATAGAATACTAGTTTGGCAGGTATTGGAACTCAAGAGCAAGATCGCAAAAAGCAAAAACATGGAATAATACGTGTATTTACATTGAGCATGCGAGCATCTTACATGCGTAATTAGTCCTCGCTCCACGTGCTCCCGATTTGAAATAGATCGTTCTCTAACCTCTACAGACGAGCCCAGACGGCTGGAATGCCATCAAAGCGTGTCCAGTGGGGAGTAGATCGTTGAAGCCCGCTTACCATCCGTATTTAATGAATCTACCGAATTTGCCGAAATGGTTGCGCCATCTTTCTAGGCTCACACATGCGGTAAATCTTGACCAAACTAAGGAGTATGCAGGGATAAGTTGGACTTTACTCACCCTCTTGCATCAGCGGCATTCATGCTTTCGGCACAAATTATGAGTTATTATCTGACCAGAATACGAGAACGCTTGAATATAACTAGAGAGCAGCCGAAAACAATTCACCGAATGATGCTGACGCCGGTAAAAAATCAAAATCAAAAGGCCCCAGCATGACCCTTTGTGCCGGTTTTCCGGTTCTCGGCCTCAGCGCCTATAAGCAATATTACTGCCGCTGCCGTTGGCTTGCACAACAAGTCTCATGGATTACATATGGTCAGTTTGATGTCAGATTTCCTGTCCCTGGTCTATGCCATCCAACTACACCCATTTCCCGCCCTGTCACCGGTCAAATAAATTATTCTACGATCAGAGCACAACATGCCTACACAATCACCTGCTGCACATGATGGACTGGAGCCGCGGTTTTCACTACCACCTACCACTCCGCGCTCCAGCAAATCATCCTTTGTAGTGGGTGGCGTTCAGATCTACCTGTACGGACTTGAGGATTTGGATGATTCGCCTAGCGATGATATAGCTGTCTTGTATCTTGCCCACAACCGAACAAGAACGTACCTCGTCACTGAGGGCATTGCTCATGAGATCTTGCACATGTACAGGACGGATGGGAGACGGAAGAGGATGCCCATGATTGCGGTGACAATGAACATGAGAAACCATGGTGATCGAGAGGTACGAAGTTGTGATGTATGGATCTACTTTGGGTATCTGCTAAACAGACTTCAGATCGATCAACGAGCGAATGAGACTTGGTCGAGTGGTAATAAGAATCATGGGTAAGTGAAAGGCACGAATTTTATTCGTCTACTTATCCGTTCACCAAGTTAAAGGATTCGTTTAACAGTCTGTGCTTAGAATAGATTTGATGTCCATGATATCAGGCTCCGCTCAGGATTTCAAGCTCATCCTGGACTATCTGCCAGCATATTTGCCTCGATTTTGCAACTTTCATAATATCATGTTGGGTGTATCACTAGGAGGCCATACAGCCTGGCGCATGGCCTCATTAGCACCCGGCCAATTCGAAGCATTTGCAATCGTGGTTGGCTGCCCCAATCTAACCTCTCTTCTCCTCTCCCGACTCGGCCTCGACGCAGCCTCTCTTGGAATCGATCAAGACGAGCTTGATAAGGTCCCGTATGATGAGCTAGAGAAAGTCATGAGTGAGGAGCAGCGACGAAGATGGCCACGGGCTCTTGCAGAATTGGTGAGAGAAGGTGATAGGAAGGCCAGAGATGAGTTCCCCAGGACGGTTCCGTTGCTGATGTGCAATGGCAAGTATGATGCGCTTGTGCCAGCAGGGTTTTCTGAGTCGTGGCTTACGAGGAGGAAGACGGCGATGAATGGGGAATTTGCGGCAAAAGGCAAGGCTAGGATTTTCATACAGGATAATACGGGCCATAGCTGTACCAAGGAGATGGTGGCAATGATTGCGGACTGGATCGGGGGTTTATATAAGCAGTAGATATTTGATTTTGTTCATTAACTTTGAAATTTAACAAGTCTAACTTTAGTTATTTAATGATTCAAATGCATTGCCAAGACATGCATGATGACAGCGGAATCGTAGTCACTTTTCTCAGTTCCGCTTCGGAATTTCATGCACGTAAAACCACCGCTTGAACGAACCGACCAATCATCTTGACTTGCCACCAACAGGGCTGTGCACTAACATGCTGATTCCAACCGCTGTCGCAGCATAGTTCCCTTTACGGGAAATGACATGAGCTTATATTTTTGACGTACGTCACTCGGCAAAACAGACATAAATAACCACAGACTCCTCACCGACCTTCTTGGTCTGTTCAGCTTCCCAGGTGAAGAAAACAACAGTCAACACAAACCAATCATCACCGTTCTCATGGAGAAACTACTCAACAAAGTCTTATACGGATCATCTAGTCCCCAAGGCTCCTCTTCCAATGGTTCACAAGTCTTCACCATTCGTCCACACCCCCAAGACGACAACCTCCTCTCCATCCTCCCTTCCGACGCTCCAAAAGAATCCCCTCCCCTGTACACAATCTACAAACGCCCCAGCAGCTCAACCCTCCTAATGCACCGCGGCCACGCAGCCCCCGAAACCATAATAGCATCAGCGACAATGCATCTCAGCGCATCACGCATCGACGTATCAGTGTTCAACCAGCCAATGGTGATCAAGAACAGCAGCATGACAGGCAGTTGGGGGTTTCACACACACATGGGGAAATTCAAGTGGAAGGTAAATCAGATGACTGGCACGGGGTTTGAGCTGTATGATCAGAGTGGGAACAAGGTGGCCAAGTATGGGAGTGCGGGCTGGAAGAGGTTTGGGGAGAAGGAGGTTAGCGTTTATGTAACGGGGGATGAGTTCTTTGTGGTAATGGTGTTGTTTTCGGCGGTGGTGTCGAAGCAGTTGAAGGGGATTATTGATGAGGTTGTTGGGGAGGTTGCGGGTGCTGTGGCGGGTGCATAGTCCGTGAGTGAAGGAGGTTAACGGCGGACTCAGATAAGCATGGCGTTAGGTCAAGTCAAGACAGGATTGTGATATCAATGCGATTGGTTTCTTTTGACACGTTCTCCTGTAGGCAATAGCCTGGCCCTTAAAGCGAAATATGCCAATACGTAGCTTCTCATGTTGTCTCACTCTTCAGACTCCGGATAAATCTTGCCGGGACTCCTCCCACCAACGTCTCCGCCTCAACATCTTTAATCACAACCGCCCCCGCCGCAACAGTCGCTCCTCTCCCTATAGTAACACCCGGCAATATCGTCGCCCGAGCTCCTATCCAACAATCCGCCTCTATACGAATCGGCAGCGCAAACGATGTACCCTGCGCTTCTCTCCGGCTTTGCATATCTGCAGCGTGAGTTCCTGGGCAGATACAGACCCCAGGACCTATGAGCACGCCATCTCCTATAGTAACAAGCGCATTGTCGTGGATAGATACCCTGTGCAGTTCTGAGCAAGATGGGGGTTTGTGGGGGTTGTGAGGGCTTACTCTCTGTTCATGTAGACGCCATTTCCGATGAATAGGTTGCAGCCCCAGAGGAGAAAGAAGGGTGGCTCAATGGTGACGTCTTGGCCTAGTTTGCCGAACATCTCTTTTGCTACTGTCATGCGTCTTGATTTTAATGACGCGAGGGTGCTGCCTTCAGCAATACTCTCGTCATTAAAAGAGAGTAGTTTCTTCTTTATAGCTAATTTGTGATCCATCATTTCTTGCGAGTTCCCAGTGTCAAAGCTACGTGCACCAAGTTAGTAAGACTCTTCGGGAAGTCGACGATACTAACTTCATGCCGCTTGTCATCTTCTCAAACTCGTCGCACCATGGGACCGGTACCTCACTCTGTTGGAGATCAGCGATGCGTTCTGGGCTCTTAGTCGATGCAGTCATCTTTTTATCCAATAGATGAGACTGATATGTCGGAAAAGTTGGCTGTTGATTCCAGTGGCGCATTGGAAATCTGGGGTCGAAGAATTGGATGAAAAGCGGTGTAAGCACGGGGTATTATGTCATGATTCAGCCTGAAAGAACAATTGATCGACGGACGTAGTGCCGCACACTATCAGTCGGGCCTCAAAGCTTGTTTATCGTTTCAGCATAGTCCGGTCTGCCCAACGACATATGAGGATTAATTCCGATTCGTCAATGTCGTTAGAGGATGATGAAGTCGGCTGATCGGCGAGTAAGATGCCTGTCGGGTGGCCAAAGCGAAACCTCTACTATTCCCAAATTGACAAGTGATTCATCCATAAAACTGTCTTTCGTGGACCGTTTGTTGTTAACGCAAGTGTCTCGGTGGGTTGTGTATCAGATAAGCGTTGACGCGATGTCTAGAACGCGCACCTTTGTCGCTGTATCGCATTGATATTTGAATAGAGAACCTGTTCAAAGTGCAAGTCTAAGAAATGAGTACGTGGGTAGAAACCCATGAAGAACTATAGCCGATACGACCTCGAATTTGGGCGTTCTGCGAATGCGCTTGACGGGAGATGATCTACATCACGACGGGTAGTTTCGATAAGCTTGTTGACCGTCGATAGTTCGGCCGATTGGACACTCGGCCAGTCATGCAGTGGATTTGGCAAGAAGATGATGTTACAAACAACAAATATTATTAAGAATAACCTGATGCCAGACCAGGTACTGCTTCACGCTAGAGTCATGTCTCTAAGCGCAATGGTCTTTATACCGCCGAGCCTCCATCCCTGGGAACGTCAACGGACGCATTCCTGACTCGCGTTCCGATTTTGTTCGTAGGATCATCGACGTCGCCTAGTTTCCCGTCAGTCAGCTTCTAGTATCATTGCAGAAAAATAGCCTTACCTGCGTCTCTGGAAACTTCACATTGCTGCCTAGTTTGTTGCGCCGTGTCTCGTCCTCCTTCTTGTGATCCTCTTTGACCATCAACAGCAGACGATTCATTGTCAACAGAAACCTCCTCCGACCTCTGGCTCAACTTCCTCCAAAACATGGCGCCAATGCAAATCGCCAACAAACCAGCAGTCGTGACTCCCATGACAATCTTGCCTGGATGTGAAGCAATGTCATCATCAATTTCCTCAATAGCCCACGGATAACACTCCGAGTTGACAATGATGAAGATTCCGAGACCAACATACAGAAACGGCACCATCCTGCGGGCATATTTCTGTGCAATGTGCAGAATATGCTTCTGCCGCATGATGAGATATGCTGCACAACACCATACGCCAAGCATGATGTAGTAGACGACGATGTATATCGCCAGCTCTCCAGCTTTTGCTTCAGCGAAGAGAGGGATATACGTGCTGATATTGTCGGCGCCATTCATGACAGTGATGGAAGCGACCTTGAAAACAGCCTTGAACCCATCAGCAGTCGTCAACTCTTGATCCAGAGCTTCCTCCTCATCTTCATCGTTGTTGAAGATAGAACTGAGAATCCGCCATATACCCAGCAATATTGGCAAGAGGCCAAGAAACCCAATTGGTTCAGCAGGAATTAGTAACGACGCGCCATAGCCAATCATGCTCACGGCAACAATGACTGTAAAGCCGACATATTGTCCGATAGCAATCTTGACAGGTGTGAGCGAGCGACTCGTCGTAGCCTCTGCGAAGAACGCGACGAGAACGAAAATGTCATCGACGTTGGTGACGGCGAATGTCGCACAAGCCGTGCCAATCGCCTGACCAAAGTCGATACCCATGATGAGGGAAGATGGATGGATGCAGGGAAAAGGACGGGAAGGGGGGCTGAGCTGAGAGTGTCAGATAAAGCTGTGTCAGCCCCTGGAGTTTGATCAGTATGCTTAAACATTAACTAAATTCTATGCGACTGAAATGATTTGTTGATTGACAAGGGAGAAAATTTGTTCACCGCGTGTACGCAACTACCGGATAACTTGAACAAAGCCGACTTGGCATCATCAGGAGTGAACTTGGCGATCCACATTTATACGACGAGCCCAGTCATGTTGTTTATATGTATATCAACAATCCATACAATGAGCACACAACGGTATCCTGAAACAATACTTTGTGGTCTAGAGGAGATGGTATATACGCGTCAAGGGATGATCTCAGGGTTTATATGGTTCATTTTGAGCATGTTTTGGGGGTTTTTATGGGTGATGACGATGTTGGGTGATGGGTTCTTGGCTGGTAATTAGTGTCCGGGTTGGGTTTAGCGAGGGTGGGAGAGTGGCAGTGCAAAAGAGTGCTACTGTGCTTGGCTGGTCTTGTCAGTTGGATACTGTTCTGGGCATCCCTTGAAAGATGGGCAATGTCCGTATCAATTCAGCATTTTGAAACATAAACTTCTTTATTACACCTGCTCTTCTTTAACTTTGTTATCATTCTGTTCTTGTTCATACTATCTCTGTGAGAAAGCGTTGGACAAATGCCAATTCTGATGAAATACCTTGGCTTTTAATATCCGCTCTTGATTTATCCGACTGTCAGTCAAAAAAACTCGGAAACTATTATGACCGAGGCATGTCTACCCACCTCGGATCGTGAATGCGGTCGAACTTTGCAGATATTCACATGTAAAGGGCCCTAGATGTAAGTGCTCCGATGAACTCTCCATCCACGGAACATATCCGGAAGCACAGATCAGAGGCTAAAGGCTACGATGACAGGGCCTCGAGCGTGAACCTACCCTGGTTCTTATTCGGTGGGACTCTCGTCATACTAACCATCATCATGTATGTTACACAGACCAGCTTACACGTCAGTTGAAGTTAACCCGCAAAGTATCCTATTAAAGTTCCGAGGCTGTAATACTCGTCGACATCCTCGCATGACCGTTATTCGCGTACCACCAAGACAGCCAACGCCGATAGAGCGACATAACCTACAGACGCTAAACCGAGCGAATCCATCTATCAAGTACAAGGATGTTAGAAAGCAATCAAGCGTGAGCTCAACAGAGATTAGCCTAGCAGAGATATGGTACGTCAAAATGCTACAGAGTTGGAGTCATGCTAACATCAATTGCTATAAAGTGCCGTGTGTCTTGAGACTCTAGGAGACGAGGAAGATGTGCGTCGATTAACATGCGAGCACGTGTTCCATACGAGATGCCTGGACTCTTGGTTCAAAGAACATCACGTCGACTGTCCACTATGCAAATGCGTCTTCATCCCGAATTAATGTATAATGATCAAAATTTGTTATCAAAGGCGCGCGTCAAGGTAGAAAAGGAAATGTATGTTATTGAAAGACTATATAGCTCGAATCTATGTAAACATTATAAGAGCACAGAAGACGAAAGCAGATAGATACGAAAGGAAGATGATTCTCAACAGAGACAGACTCAGGAGCCAGGAATGAAGAACAGACAGAGAGAGGACCGAGAAGGAAATGAAGGCTCTTCACAGAACCCACTTGCCAAGGCCACTTCCTCCTCAGGGCAGGGTACTCTAAGCCTGAGTGATCTTAGGCTGAGCAGCAGAGCCCTTGGTGGTCTTGCAAGCAGACTTCTTACCCCCAGCCTGGGTAGCCTGGTGCTCAACGGCCTGGACCTTAGTGGCTTGGTGCTCGTTGTTGCGGACCTTGGTAGCCAGAGTCTTGGGACTGTCAGCCTTGACGTTCTTGTTCTCGTTGGTGTTGTCCTTGTCGTTGGTGTTCTTGGTCTCATCCTTGTACTGAACCTGAGTGGCCTGGGGCTTGTTGTTCTGGACCTTAGTAGCCTTGGGCTGCTTGTTCTCAACCTTGGCAGGCTTAGCCTCAGTCTCACCAGACTTGTCCTGGTTCTTCTGGACCTTCTGGTTGTCGACCTTTGCGACCTTGGTGACCTTGGGCTGCTTGTTCTCAACCTTAGTAACCTTGGCCTGGTGCTTGACAGAGTCATCGCCAACCTGAGCGTACTGGGTGTTGTCATCCTCAACCTTGGCGACCTTGGTAGCCTTAGCCTTGGGCTTGGGGTTGGAAACCTTGTAAGCGTCGTTGTCCTGCTTCTCAGCCTTTACCTCAGCAACCTTGGTAACCTTGGGAGCAGATTTAACCTTGGTGGCCTTGGCAGTACCTACGAGACCGCGGGGAGCGTCCTCAGTAGGAGGAGTAGTGGGAACCTGCTTAGAAGAGCAACCCTTGTCAAAGACAAAGAGAGTGTCGGCACGAACAGGAACCTTGGCAGCAGCAACCTTGTAAAGCTTGCAGACAGGAGTGCTTGATCCGCTAGGAAGACCAAAAAGGAAGCTCTGGCAGGAAGAATCCGCCTCAGCAAGAGCCTGGCAGTCCTTAGCAGTAGCAGCAGTAGTAGTCTTAAACGGCTCAACATCACCGCTCGCAGAACCAGAGGCAGCACAGTTACACTTCAAAGATCGACGAACGAGAACCTTCTTGGGCACAGTACCCCAGGGCTCAGAAACAGTAGGCGCAGAAGTAGGAACGCGGTCAGATGCACACTGCTTGTCAAAGACGTGAAGGCCATCCTTGCGAGCAGGAACCTCGGAAGCTGAGACCTTGAAGAGGAGACAGCTAGGGTGCGAGTGGCCCTTGACGAGACCAAAAGCAAAGCTCTTGCAGTGGTCATCGGAGGCACAGAAGGTCTGGCAGTCGATGGCAGTGTCGGCTTTACCGGTATGGTAAGGCTGAACCTTGCGGTTGGAAGAGGCGCTGGGGGCGATGTTGCACTTTGGGGTGCTGGAGGCAAAGGGGGTTGCCATGGCCGAGGCCATAGAGAGGGAAAGAAGGGTGAGAGAGTACTTCATTTTGAGCTGAGTCTGTTGAAGAGATTGGGAAAGGTAAATGAATGTGGTTGAAAGAGTGTAGTGAAGATGAACGAGTGTGTTGTTAGAGTGATTGATGCTGTGATGAGAAAACTTGAGATTGATGGGAGAGAAGTCAAGTATTTATCCCCCAAGCGTCAGAACATCTAGCGTAGTCTAGTTTGTTAATGCGACTAAAAGGAGTCTTTCTTAGTGACGCGTTTGTCACGCTATTCTGTGTACAGACCCTCAACATGCAGGTCTGCATGAATCTGAAATCAATAGTCTGGGAGCTAACGCACGAACTCTTCACGAGAAGCGTGATGTGGGAAGAAACATCTTCTTGACGGAACCAGGCTTAAGAGTTCAATGATCTTAGTTAGTTTCGGTGAAGATGAATAAGTTTCGTGGCTGGCTGAGCTTTTGGAATCACAACAAGGGCCATGACGGCGAATGAGAAGATGTCCAATTTGCGTTGCTGATATCAAGGCATGAGGCTAGTTCATAATGAGTATCTCTTCGGTCTTCGAGAGAACCAGACATGCCCTGGTACGATGGAAGAAGAGCAGTGTCCGGAAATCGATCCCGTGCAACTCACCGTTCGTGATCGTTTACTCTCTTGTTTAGAGGCGTCTATGAAGTTTCCTCTTTTTTTCATCTTCACTCAGCCCGATGATCTTCTTGGCTTGACTTCCACGAGATCCTGTATCTGCTGGTGGCACTCAGGAGTAGTTCGAAAGTACCTTGTCGACGGTCTCATCATCCATCCGGAAGTTAGTCTCGATCCCGAAATTGGTCATTTCGTCGGCGAACATGCACATATGAGAGTCTTTCTACCTACACGCCCGACAGCCCATTCTTCCCGATTCTCAAACAGATTGTGGAATCATCATGGGCTCTATTGTGAACTATTGATTCAGATTGATGCTGGCCCTTACGCAGCTTCCGGCTTCCACTACAGCCATTTTCCAAATTCGTAAGCTCCTTTCTGAGTTAGTTCCAAATGATGGGCTAAGTCGGGTTTTGAAACGTTCAGCCACTCTTAGTCTCAATATTGAGGCCTTCGTTCTCGACCCCTGCTTCTCTCCATGGGATCCATTTCTCCCAACAGGACATTAGAGACGTCAGCTCGGCAAAATGTTTCTTCCGTTTCATCCGGAAACAATACAAGAGCGTCTATTGGTGAAATTGCCGAAGTCTATTTAGATCCCGAAAAGCTTGTCACTGAGGCTAATGTCGGAGCGGGAAGTGGGATGATCCACCGGCCGGAGGGAATCAACATAGCTATGAGCATTGACCGGCTTGTTCACTGAATATTATGATCTAACTAAGAACCTCTCCTCCTGTTGGGTAAAACAAAGAGTTGTTTAACCATTGATCGATGGACTGATCCGTCTGGTTGAGGCATTTCTGATGCATCCTAGCTTATCTCTAAAAGAGGGGTAAAACATCATATGACGCTTCAAATTTGGAGAGATGGCAGCTCCTGTCACCAAAATGCCCTGCTAATTGGCACCCTGCGTTTTATTAAAAGTGGTAGTGAACAAATCCTTCGCAATAATGGAACTACCACGTGATCCGGATCCAGGTTCTTTGTAGTATTCTACACCTTAGTACCTTCTCTTTTGGACTTCAGTAAGATTAGCAGCAGATAAATGGATAATGGATCGATGTGACTCATGCCGACAATCAGAAAACACCACAGCAAATCATCCATCTCTCTCTTAGCCGGGCTTGATAAATAGAGCAAAGTAGTTACCGTCCAGCTTTGAGACTTACATAGTTACCCAGTGTATTAACATAAACGCGCCAGAATACGAACATCTGAATAATGGCAACGAATACGTCCCCTCAGCAACCCCGCGGCAGGCTCCGCGATGTTATACCAGAGGCACATCTTGGATTTTTGTCACCTGGCCCCAAAAATGGCATCACAGACGTGCCCGGCGTCCTTGCCCACACGACCACTATCCGCGACGAGAGTGGTCAAATCAACACGGGACTAACCACCATCCTCCCTCGGAAAGACTGGTTCCACAAGGCCTGCCATGCCGGCGTCTTCCGTCTCAATGGATCTGGAGAAATGACCGGGACACACTGGATCGAAGAGAGCGGTCTCTTGCACTCGCCCATTCTCATCACCAATAGCTTTGCAGTAGGGTCTTGTTATACAGGAATCTACAAGTACGCAATTGAACATTACGGGAAAGGCGAGCAGGGCATCGATTGGTTCCTGCTGCCAGTCGTCGCCGAGACGTTTGATGGCCATCTCAACGACCTGAGGCAGTTTGCGGTGACGCCGGAACACGTGGTGGACGCCATCACCAATGCTTCTGAGGACCCGGTTGCCGAGGGGAACGTGGGCGGCGGGACAGGCATGCTGTGCCATGGTGGGAAAGGCGGCACTGGAACCAGCAGCAGAATCGTACCTGGGAAAGACGAGACGTCCTACACTGTTGCCGCTCTTGTCCAGGCCAACTATGGAAGACTACAGCATCTGCACATCTCAGGCGTGCCGGTCGGACGAATCCTGCAAAAGAGAAATGCAAAAGACGAAGCCGCCGCTGCTCACGACAAAGAGTACAACGACGCAAAGGACAAAAAGGACGGGTCCATCATCGTCATACTCGCCACGGATGCACCGCTTCTTCCTGGCCAGCTCCAGCGGCTGACCAAGCGGGCGACCATGGGTCTTGCGCGTGTGGGCAGCTATGCTCACAACCCTTCGGGAGATCTATTTCTTGCATTTTCCACGGCTGCGGAGATCCCGGTGCAGACAGTTGCTGGCCAGCCCAAGACCATTGATCCATTCAAGCCTGAGCTTATTGATGTAGAGGCGACTAATAACAAGACTATCAACGGGCTCTTTGAAGCAGCAGCTGATGCTACGGAAGAGGCTATATACAATGCGCTTTGTATGGCTGAGACAATGACAGGCAATATGGGCCGAACGGTAGAAGCTCTGCCATTGCAAGCTACCAGGGAGATTATAGCCAGGTTTAAGGAAGCTGAGGATTCATTCTTGTAAGTACCTTAGTGTAAGTAGTAGATAGTATAAGTAGGTAACCTGCTCTGTGTTCTTTTCAACCAATTGAGGTGCTCAAATTATATCTATAATAAGAATAGTAACTGTTGGTGTTAGTGTCGGCAGATCGGACCAGGTTGTTGAGCTTTGGTACCGATTACGTGGATGTTTATGCGGGCATGGTCGAAACGTTTTTTGGGGCGCACTGTATGCAGTAGTTTAGACGCTGGGTGTTTCATCTCGAGTGGATCGAAGAAGCGGATATGCACAGCCACATAGAATAAGGAGGGGAACATCCAAAGCTCTTGTGCTACCCGGGAGCTATTGATTTATGATCCAGTTTCATCTGGTTTGGGCTGTATGATGAACAGGATCAAGGCTGGCATTGGTTGGATGTACTGTCTACGCGTGATGTCTACATTAGCCATTGATGTGAACTCGATGGGCTAAGTGCGACTGACGGCCAGTAAACAGTCAACTAACAACATCATTTAAAAGTCACAGTGCATATTTCGAGTGGGATAAGATTTAGACCGTGATGAATATCCAAGTTCTATTCATAACTCGAATAGTCTTATGCAGAGCCTCAGCCACCGGCTCCACGCGGCTACTGCAAGCCCTGAACCCGCGAACAAGCTTTTAGCGCAAACCTACAGGAATCTCCCGACCTCCTGGGTTCCGAAGGGAAACGTTGATTTGTTTCAACGGCATGTGGGGGATCAGCCTAATGCTGGCAAGGATGCAGCGATCATTTCTTCACAGCCGTAATGAAAGACGGAACTTTCCGTCCAGCGAATAGGAGAAAGCATGGCCACTGATGACGGGGATGAATCGAGTTGATAGTAAACATAGCAACGACACTGGTACTATTCCAAAAGACTCGTCACGCTGTGAATAAGGACATTCCTACTGGCTTAGCTTCAACGTCATGTTTTCTGTAGGTATGATGATCATGTAAATCGAGAAGATTTACTTTTGTCAACTCACAATGGGGCACGTAAGCTCGGGAATATGAGCAAGGCACTGCTTGCATGTATGATGTGGACCTGGCTCCAGCTTCGAGTTGCATCGCCATTGAGGCCTGTGAGATGCTGTAAACTCCAATAGGCCAAAGCTTCTGATCTTCACGTCGTTCGGAAATAGCTGACGCGGTCATGATGAGTTACGGGACAATGCTGTCTATGAGATCCTTGAATATGATCGACTCAACAGGTATAAAGGGTTCATAAACTCTCGACAAAGAATCACCTTTCACTCACCAACACAATCACTTTAATCAAGCATCTTCACACTCTCTCAACACTCTTTCAACTTACTTCAAGTTCCACTTTCAACTTCAACAATCTTTCATCATGAAGACCACCATCGCCATGCTCACCGCCTCAATGGCCACCGCCATCCTCGCCCATCCCTTCGACACTCGCTCCCAGCAGTGCAACATCGCCCCCTCCGGCACCTCCTCCGCCAATGTCCAACCCCTTTCCACCCCGACCGCCTCCACCGCCGAGGCCTGCCAGAAGCTCTGCACCGCCCATGCCTCCTGCAAGAGCTTCCTCTTCGGCCTCCCCTCTGGCGCCAAGGCTCCCACCTGCAAGCTCTACTCTGTCCCTGCAGCCCAGGTCCCCAACCAGGGAAACAACCTGTATGTCTTTGACAAGGCCTGCTCCAGCAAGGCTGTGCCCAACACCAAGCCTACTCAGGATAAGCCGCGCGGCGAGGTGAAGACCAAAGCTGCGAGGGATCTTGTCTGCAACACTGCGCCTACGGGGGCTAGCAACAGCAAGATTCAGCCTTTTGCTACGCCTAGTGCTCAGACGGCGGAGAAGTGTCAGGATGCTTGTGATGCGCAGGCGTCTTGCAAGAGTTTCCTGTTTGGTCTTCCTGCTGATGCGTCGGAGCCTGTGTGCAAGCTGTACAGTGTTGATCCCTCCAAGATCCCTCGTCGTGATGATGAGCTCTACGTCTTTGCCAAGGGCTGCTCTGCTGCCAACGTTCCTACCACCACTCCTACTCATGATGAGCCCCGTGGACAGGCTCCTTCTGAGGAGCAGGCTGATAACAAGAGCGGCGTCAAGACTGAGAACAAGAACGGTGGCAAGGATCAGACTCCTACTGGTGGCAAGGCCAACAACAACGCTGGCAACAACAAGAGGGACGTGAAGCCCGAGGACAAGCCTCCTGTCAAGGGTCAGGACCACGCTGGTGATAAGCCACCCAAGCACAAGGCCCCCGTCAACCCTCCCAACAACAAGCGCGATGTCAAGCCTGAGGACAAGCCCCGTGCCGGTGACAAGCCTCCCAAGAACAAGGCTCCCATCAACCCCCCCAAGAACAAGAACGTTGGCAACAACGGACAGAACCACAACTAAGCGGCAACTCCTCACCGGTACGTGTATAAGGGATACTGGAGGATGCTCGAGTTTCAGCTTTGAATGGTTGAATCTGGGCTGGGCTTGATACAGCACGAAAAGTAATAGGGGGAGCATGATATCTCAGCTTGAGGTATCATGATGGAGATTTGAACTTGTACTAGACATTCGTTTCGTTTGGACTTGCAGTTAGTTTCCTTTAGATTCTTTTTCGATAGTCAATAGATCGGCCGATCACTCAATTCTCTTTCCTTTCCACTTTGATGAGATGCATACTTGACGTACTCTGTTCTCATACTTCAGGCTGTATCATGGCGATTCGAGCCAAGGTACTGTGACGGTCTTCTTTTCTCTTACTCATTGAGCTTTTCGTCCTGAAGTATGCTTGGGCCTTATTGAGGACTTATTTGCGTTCTTCTCACACCCTAGACAATCTCCTGCAGCAAGGTCTAATGTATGCATCTCCTTAAGCCTATGATGTCTTGTTGAGAGATGTCCAGTCAGCAATTGAAGAAGTGACTGCGAATTGCATCATCATAGCGGAAAAGTGGGGTCACGGATTTTTCGCGAATGCCCTCATCAATTGAATCTTGGACTTTGGCTACAGAGTACAGGCTTCGATCACCAGAATTTCGCTGAAAACTGATCATTGTTGACTTGAAGTATTTGTTTTATTCTCTATTCTATTTTAAATGAGGTTCTTCAACTCCTGCGTCGCCCTAAACCGTCTTAGGTTATCAGCGATAAGCCCCTCAGCACCCTGAGGTCTTCCACCAGCCGCATGCGGCGACACAATAGTATTAGGAGCCTTCCAGATCCTACTCGGCTCAGGAAGAGGCTCAGTCTCAAAGACATCCAGCGCCGCACCGCCAATCTCGCCCTTCTCAAGCGCATCGACAAGAGCGTCCTCATCGACAGATGTACCGCGCCCCACGTTGACGACCCACGCGTGGTTGGGCAATTGCTTCAGGCGCTGAGCGTTGAGAACATGGCGCGTGGAGTCAGAGCCAGGAAGAATCATGACTAGCGCATCGGTCTCGGGGAGGAGTTTGTCGAGATCGTCTTCGCTGTAGACTTCAATTCCATTGCGGACACCCTTTCGGCGCGCAATCCCCCGAACTTCGGCGCCGAGGCCGATGAGCTGCGGGGTGAGGGTCTTTGCAATGTTGCCGAAGCCCCAGATGAGAACACGCGCATCGCGCAGCGTCGTGAATGAATTCTTTGGTCTATCGGGCTGAGGACCGCCCAAATGACCGGGCCATTTTCCTTGAAGTTGATAATCGCGCATCTCGTAGAAGCGGCGCGCGGCGTTGAGCAGTAGACCCAGCGCGTGCTCAGCGACAGTGTGATCGTGCAGACCCGAGCCTGTTGTGATTTTAATCTTGGAGGCGTCGAATCCAGCACCCAGAACATCATTTGGCCCAGCGGCGAGGGATTGGATCCATTGCAGCTTTGTGAGGCGCTTTGCGGCGTCTTTTAGGTTCTCGGCTGTGTTTGTCCAGGTGACGAGGATCTCGGCGTCGACGTGCTCTTCGGGGATGGTCTTCTTGACGTCGTAGGGGAAGAGGTCGACGGAGAAGCCCTCGAGGCTCTGGATGTCGAGTTTGAGGGATGTTGGGTAGAGGAGCTTCATGGCGGGCAGTTGTGAGCAGGAATTGGAGATGGATCTACGTGAGAGGGGAGTTTGCAGGGAGTGGGAGGTATATGTACGGATGCCGAAGCATGGAGATGAGCGCATGATGGGCAACATGATGACATCGGAAAGAAGACCGTTTTGCAGCAAAAGGGCCAATCACAGCTCGTCTTTTACGTTGAAGCCGAGGCCGGAGGAGCCCCGCCGTGGGGGAGGAGGAGTTTTGGGGGTGATTTAGTGAGGAATTGGGGATTGGGATTGGTTGGATCTTGGACGGACCCCAAATCCCGCGGGGTGGCAGAGTTCAACAGAAACGATGAGGGCGAGAGTGCACCTTTTGTATTCTCATCATGTGAAGCTGGTGATGGGTAGAATTGGGCCTCATGATGTGACGTCACTAATGATATTCTAACGATAAGATACGACTTATCGATAATGAGATCAATCCAACGCAATGCAACGAACGGCGTGGGATGAAATTGGAAATAAACACCATGTTTCTGCAAAACCAATTAGGCTACTCATAGAAAAAAAAAAGAAGGCTAAGTAAAATACAATAAGAAAGAGCATCAATATACTTGAGTGTTCAAAGAATAACTGATTGATGGCTTTGTTTCCTGGAATGGTTCGCTATCGGAAACGTCACACTACCCTAGACCTAGCCAGAGGGGATGCAAAACAGCCACTTAATCGCACATGTCCTTTTAACAATCCGGGTAGCCTAACCATTTGCTGCTCATAAGTTCCATCTAAGAGCTGTTCCTAAAAGACTTAGCTAACACCGAATCGAGTCGTGCTTGTGCTCACCGACTCAATGGAACTAACCCTAGTGTGTACCTGGCGAAGCCCTCAAAGAGTCCATGACCTGGCGTAGAGGTTGTCTTGCCTGGTCTTTACAGGCTTCAATGTCCTCCAAAACTCACATTACATAACCATTACGCTCTCAAGCATTGATATTTGTAAAAGAAGGCCTGTTAGAACTGGTCTTTGTCTGTAATTTCTGTGCAGAATGGAGTTAGAGGCCGCCAGTCCAGTCTGACACCCTGAAACTGGATAGCGCGATGGGGTCGGGGATTAAATACTGGTCCCACGCGCCTTGTACTGGGGTAGTCTACAGCCCTATTCTCAAAGCTCAGAAATGACAAGACGGTACCTGACGAGCCCTCGTAAAGAAACCAACGACTAAGATAAATCCCTCATCCTCCACCAACGGCGAAACTCCCCTCTTTGTTTGCACCAGATGACCTTTTTTTAAGGGCTTGTGAAAGGAGTAAAGAAATGAGTGTTTCTGAAGCACCCCAGGGAGTTTGCATCGAAGCGCTGTTTTCTCTTGGCTCATCTTGGTTCATCGAGAAGCTAAGCTAATCGCGCTTTGCCACAAGATTAGATCTCTCCGCGCCCATCGATTTACCCTGAAACAAGCTGCACAATATTTCTAATTGCGATTGTTGTTTTTACCATGATGTGATATATTAAACAGCAATCTCTCGCACCAGCATCGAGTGGCTTTTTACAGCGTTGCACTGGCGGGGACCCTGAACGCCAGGACCCGGCGCTAAAAAGCTTGTCTCTCGCAGCCAAGACGTCGTAAATAGAGCCTTCAAAAAGGCCAGGTCCAACTGTCGTCCGTCTGTCCAATGTAAGGGCTGCCAGCTGCGCCCGTCGCTAGTGTCTCTCAATCTCGGATACCTCATTTCATCCAGGCTTTGTTTCCTCACTGCTAGCGAGCTGCCAGATTCCGGCTAGAGGGAGGGGTCGTGTTACATCAACTGCACACCAGCTCGGAAAGAAAAGGCTTGTTTTCTCTTAGCCCTTTGTGTGTCAATGCTTATTTCTGTCAGTGGGAGTGCACTGATCACATCGTGTCTCTGCATCGTTAGTGAGACTGCCCAGTTCAGGCACATGCCGAACCGGATTACCTAGAGCGATCGGCACTGCGCCTCCTCAGCTAAGGATTTCATCCAATGTCGACGTGTCTCGATATTCCCTCACCCGCACCCTGCATGTTCGTGCACGAGGAATAGAGACTCCCCACGATTCCTTCACGTCATAGCTCATGGATTACTCGTTTAAGCGTAAACTGCTTGCTTATTGCCATGGAGGCAGTGCACATAGTGACCAACCACATGCCCTAGAATGGCCAATCGTCTACGCATGAAACACCAACTTGATGATATCCTAACCGCGGTATTGGTACACTCCCAGGGCTGGCCTAGCATCATGACACAAAGGAGGGCGCACTCCACGTCCTTCTCGTTTATCGACACCGGTTTTTCAGTTCCCTACGCCAGGTCCTGTGGAGAAAGCTTTAGGGGATCGAGAAAAGAGAAAAGTCACTAATCCTTCTTAGAACGTGGGATCAAAGGCGGAGCTGAGCTATGATCTGAGGGATTGTACCTTTAATATGGATTCACTTATACGGAATACTTCAGCCAGCCTTTACGACGTCGCTCAACGCGAACTGTCCTGGAAATGATGAGCGATTATCCTGCTATCCACAAGCCAAAACAAATATCAAGGCTCGCACTCTCCCATCTTCTCCTCTCGTTTTTACCACTCTATTCTACTCTGTTACTATCCCTGACATCTCTCCTGTTCTCACTTGGTTACCTGCCCTCTCACCTTCAACATGATTGAAGACGAGAAAAAGGATGCCGCGCTTGTCGGTGAGCGCATTCACTGGAACGACGACGACGACGAAGCGGGTCGCGTTTCGCGTCATGGTGAACGGCGCTCTCGTAGACGCTCACGCTCTCGCTCGAGAGATTCGTTGAGTATCCATCGAGCGGGCTCGAGAAATCGCGCTGATCCCTCGCTTGTCCTTCCTGTCACCTATCGTACTGTGTGAGTCGCATTTTCCTCTGAATGAGAACAAGAAGGTAGTCGTACTGACATTTGGACAGCTCATTCAACATCGAGGAGTCCAAGGGCAAGGAACAAGCTGAACTAGCTAAAGCGAAGGACGTCACGACAAAAGGTAAGATACTCTCACTTGACTCTATTAAGTTGACTTGTACTAATGCCTGGCGCGCGTATAGCTTTGACGGACCTCGAGTGGCATACCATCGCACCCTTCGACGTTGAGAAACGCCTCACTACTTCATCTACCGCTGGTCTATCGAGCGAACAAGCTGAGAGAAGACAGCGCGAATATGGCAGAAACGCACCATCCCCCGCCAAAACACACTGGTTCAGAACAATCTTTCTCTACTTCTTTGGTGGTTTCGGAAGTATTCTCCTCACGGGCTGTATTCTCGTCTTTATCTCGTGGAAGCCATTGGGTGATCCTCCCGCGGTTGCCAACCTCGTGAGTCTATCCTCTGTCTTTATTTCGATCCACTAATCTTCAAAGGCCCTCGCTATTGTACTCCTCGCAGTCTTCTTCATCCAAGCACTCTTCAACATGTTTCAAGACTGGTCTACATCACGTACCATGTCCTCTATCAAGAACATGCTTCCTGAAGAAGGCCACGTTATTCGTGACGGTCATCTCGTTGACCTCAATGCAGCAGATATCGTTCCAGGCGATGTCATCAAGGTCAAGGCAGGGAACAAGCTACCCGCAGACATCCGCTTGATCGAGGCTTCTTCCGACGTCAAGCTTGATCGTTCTGTTCTCACTGGAGAGTCTAAGCCTGTGGCTGGTACTGTGGATCATACTGATACCAATTATCTTGAGACGCATAACATTGGTCTGCAAGGTACACACTGTATTCTTGGTTCGTGCACTGGTATTGTGGTTGCTACTGGTGATAGGACGGTGTTTGGACGTATCGCGAGTTTGACGAATGAGCCGAAAGTACAGATGACAACGCTCGAGAGGGAAGTGCTCTACTTTGTCATCATCATCGCTAGTATCATGATAAGCATGATTGCTGTTGTTTGCATCATTTGGTACGGCACTTCCAACTATCTCACCCCTTCGATACAACACTGACATTCTTCAACAGGGGTGCGTTCCTGAAGAAGAAGCGTCCCGACTTCATCAACGTACCAACGCTCATCGTCAACTGCGTCAGCGTCGCCATTGCTTTCATCCCAGAAGGTCTTCCCATCTCCATCACCGCTGGTCTCACAATCACCGCCAACCTGATGAAGAAGAACAAGATCCTCTGCAAGTCCCTCAAAACTGTCGAGACACTTGGATCTGTTTCCGTAATTTGCTCTGACAAGACCGGTACTCTTACCACTGTAAGTTTTCTTTGTACTTCATACCTGAACTGCGCTAACAAGTTACAGGCCAAGATGGCTGTCTCTGACTGCGCAGTCGGAGGACTCAACATGACCATTGAGAACGCTCGCGGAAAGTTTGGCCAGTCTAAATCTTCCACTCACCCGATCATCCAACTTCGTGCTTTGGCCGCACTCTGTAACGCATCTGAGTTCGATGCTGCTACAAAGGATGCTCCACTGGTAGACAGAAGGATCTTTGGCGATGCCACTGACCAAGCCGTCCTCCGATTCGCTGAGTTTGTTGACCCAAGCAGCGTCGATTACCTGCGTGCCTGCTGGAACAAGATCTATGATCTTGCTTTCAACAGTAAGAACAAGTTCATGATTCGTTGCTTTTCCTGCACTAGGACTGAGGCTGTGCCTGCTACGCTTAGCAAGGAGACCGCGTTCAACACAGACGATATGTAAGTACTAAGTAGTCATAAGAGCTTTCCAGGTTCGGGAGGAACTTTCTAACAATGAAATCTAGCCTCCTGACCATCAAAGGCGCTCCTGATGTTCTCATTGGTCGCTGCTCGCACTATGTCTCTGAACATGGCGAAACTATCCCTCTCAATGCGGCTATGCGGGCTACAGTGGAACAGCTGAAGAACAAATACTCTTCACAAGGTAAACGATGCTTGCTACTTGCTCGCAAGATTGTGAAGAGCAGCGACCTCCCTAAGAATCGGGAGACGAGTGAGTTTGAGCATGCAGTCACACGCGAGTCAAATGCAGGCCTCACCTTGGTCGGAATGGTCGCTATCGTTGACCCTCTCAGACATGACATTCCTCATGTTGTGAGCACATTGCGCGGCGCTGGTATTCGAATAGCCATGGTAAATCCTCTCTCCCACTGATGACAAAGGCCCACGCTGACAGTTTGCAGGTCACTGGTGACTTTGCCCTCACTGCCCTAGCCATCGCCCGCGAAGCCGGCATCGTAAACTCCCAAACCGTCGATGACAGCACAGCCCTCCAGCGCTACAGCCCCGACGACACAAAGGACTCACCTATCTCCCATCTCGGCGCCATCGTCCTCAGCGGTCCAGAACTCATGTCTCTCAACGAGCATCAGTGGGAGACGCTAACTCACTACGAGGAGATTGTGTTTGCGCGAACAACGCCAGAGCAGAAACTTCGCATTGTTCGTGAGTTCCAGAAGGGTAATGTTGTAGCCATGACGGGGGATGGAGTTAATGACGCTCCGTCGCTGAGGGCTGCTGATGTTGGTATCTCGATGGGCAGTGGCTCGGATATTGCCATGGAGGCGGCTGATATGGTTCTGCTGGATACTTTCTCATCTATCATCATTGCTGTGCAGTATGGTAGAGTTGTGTTTGACAATCTCAAGAAGGTATTCCTTCAACCACCTCTATGCAAAAGAACACAGACTGACATTCATTCTAGGTCATCTCCTACCTCTTGCCTGCTGGCTCTTTCTCCGAGTTTTGGCCCGTCATGGCCTTTGTCGCCTTTGGCTTACCCCAAGCTCTGTCCTCATTCCTTATGATCATCATCTGGTACGTATCATTGCTGCTCGTAGTCCAACACTCACTAACCTTGAGTAGCTGCTTCACCGACTGCGCCGCCGCGACAATGCTATCCTACGAAAAGCCCGAAGCCGACGTCCTCACCCGTCCCCCACGCAACATCAAGAAGGATCGTCTGGTCAACTGGCAGCTCATCCTCCAGGCATACGGAGTCAACGGCGTCCTCCAAACAGTCGCCTCCTTCGCCATGGCGTTCTGGTATCTCCAGCGTCAGGGCATTCCCTTCAGCGAGCTCTGGTTCAGCTTCGGAAAGCTCCCTGCTGGTATCGATCCAGATTACTACCTGGCCAAGACCAACGAGGCTTCGTCTATCTACTTTGTCAACCTTGTTGTGATGCAGTGGTTCAATCTGATGGCGACTAGAACTCGTCGACTCAGTATCTTCCAGCATCCACCTCTGTTCAACCCGAACACGCAGAACTGGTACCTGTTCCCTGCAATTATCTTTTCGCTTGCCATGGCTATCTTCTGGCTGTACATTACGCCTCTGCAGCCTGTTCTCGGAACCACGCCTGTACCCGTTGAACACTGGTTTCTTCCTTTTGCTTTTGGTATTTTCCAGCTTTTGTTAGATGAGGCTCGCAAGTTTGGTGTCCGGAGATGGCCTCACGGAGTCTTAGCCAAGTTGGCTTGGTAAAGGCCGCGTCATCTTCGGCCTGTTCCTGATATCAGCCTGGGCAATCTAGATTAGAGCATTACTCTATGAGTATGATCTTAGATAGATAAAGAAGTAGCATATACGGTCTTCTAGTCCCGCAGAAAGTATGACGTATCTTATGTGACGCTATCTAAGCATGCTCTGGGGCATATCGTGGAGGTTGGGTAATGCTCCAACAGTTAAGTTCTCTGTGCTGATATAAGCTCTCAGCCACAAGCATCAACTTCAAATAACACAACTTCAAACCCTTCTATGTCTGGCATTGAATGCTATAAAAGCGGACTTCAGGATTCATGGTTTCTTTAGACTTTTAGACTTTGTTCTGAAAGCTCTTGTAATTAAGCTTTGTGTGATTTTAGACTCCCAGCCACGGGTCACTTACCAATAACACATGCAGCTCACTGTTTAGACTTTGTGCCACTTGGCCTCACACGAACCTACGGCATAAAAACATAAGTAAACTCGGTTAGTCTTTCAAGAATTCGATCTCTGATATGTTAAAAATAACACTAAGCCTTTCGATAGACTTTCGGTACTTGAATATAAAATATGGAGGGGTGTCTTATAATTCTCTCCTCAACCTGTTTCTCCTTTCTTCCATTCTCTACTCTTCATATTGTGGCTGACGTGTTACATAACCTCAGCCATGGAGCCTTTCCCTTTCGAACGATTGCCTATCGAGCTCAAGACCGAGATCATCGGGTTTGCTATCCCCTCCTCGATCCCAGCACGCTTTGTAAAGAGATACGACAAGATACAGTTGGCTGATGGTTTGAAGAATCAAGATGAGAACGAATTGAGCCGAATCCGCGCTTCATGTCCGGAAATCAAGTCGATATGCGATCGAATTCGATACCTCGTGGTATGTTCTGATGGAAAAGAAGTGTATCGACTTGAGCCTGTACGCGACACATTCAGGATATATGAGTCCCATCCTTACGATATATTTCTAACACTCTGGGAGCAAGGGCGAGGGCCAGAATCCTCTCAGCAAGCAGGCCTTCCCATCCGGCGCATGCTTTATTGGACCAAAAGGCCTGTTATCCCACATTTGCAGCGGTCGTACGCCCAGATGCCATTCACCTCTTCATTACCTATGCGGCTGCACACCCCAATGCTCAAGGTGTTTACATTCGTCTTAGACACCTGTGATCAGAGCTGGCACATAGAGAGCTTTCAGCAATATGGACCAAAAACCAGAAATGATACCCTTGAGGAAGAAGACGATGGGTTCATAAATGCTGATGATCCTGCTAGGGGCGCATCTTGGCTAGATGTACCCCCCAGATTGGCTTCCATGGGTACAGCCGAGGCAACATTTCCAAGGGAGGGAAATTGCCTGGATTCAGATACTGGACCGAGACGAAGAAGATTGAATTCAGGACTTTATCGTGGCCAGAGGTCCAGCCTTGTGTAGAGGACTGCCAAAAAGAGTCGATTGACGGTTACCATCCTGATCTCATAGCTCGACTATGGATCAACCGGCCGGGAGAATCGATGGATGCTGAGCAGTCACAATACGGCTGGATTGAGGTGAAAGCTCCCGAAGAAGGTGACGCTCCTTGGGTAGAGCAGGTGGCAACAACGTGGACGATGATTCGGCATATGCTGATAAGAATGAACAGACTTATGGATCTCGAGTGGCATCTTGGCAATTGACAAGGCCAAAAAGAAAAGGAAGCCGATGGTAGGGCAGAAAGACAAGTCAAGACAAGTAAGGGAAAGGCAGCCTTGACATCGGTTCCATTGGACTGGAATTCTGAAAGGTGACAAGGGAGTGCTGCATTGGAAGCCAAGCAAGAATGCCAAGGAGATAAATCACGCTTCAGTATTCTATACACTGGCTCAGTAGTGATCGATCATGCATCGACAATGGGCTGTATTGTTGGCAGCCCAGTCTCTGAATTTTATCAAGAAACGTGTGCCATCTTACCAGAACCTGAGCACTAGCAGAATTTTCCAAATCTCAGCTTCGCCCCAATGAGCTCAATATCGCCAGCCAAGACGGGGATACTTCTAGAACAGACAGGCCACAAAAGGCGATCACCGAGGAAAGCTGAACGACTATTACAAAAGTAGGTAAACAGCCAAGACAGACTCGTCAGTGTTGGAGCTTTACTGGCTCAATGCTACCAACCATCGGCGAAGCAAGCAAGGAGAATCCCGGATGCTTTTCCCGCTGCCAAAGCCAAGAAACACATGCACCGAGGAAAAGGATAGAAAAAGCTTCGAATCGTCAGCGGTAGACTTGGCGGGGAGGAAACGTGCTTGTATGAGAAGCTCATGTTGCAGCGGGAGGAGAAGGAGTAGTGGCGCGGTCCTTGGCGAGATCTTGGCGAGAGACGGGTTGAAATGGATGGAACGATTTGGGATATTGCATTTTGTTAGTCTCACGCTCACAGATCACAAGTCTGCGATATCGAGACGCGGTTTGATCATCATCACCGTACACTCTACCATATGCATGAGTCCCGCATGGTATTCGCAGCCGTTATACGGGTATAAAAAGAAGCCCAAAAGAATAACTTTAATAACTTTATTCACGTTAACCTTTATGATCTTCACAAACATGTCTCAAGCAAAATAGAGAGTGATACGGTAACCCCTGTAATTGATCAGTCTTGGCATCCGGGGAGGTTATCTCTGGGCGAACGAGCTTCTCCACGTGGAGCTCTGAGCCATCTTATTGGCTCCCGCCCTGAGCCTCTTTTAAGCTCTCAACGACAATCGTTGATGCACGTGGGTTCATGAGCGGCCATAACGAATTCTACGGAACAAAGTGTTCTTGTAGATACAGAAAATAATTAGGCAGGGAGACAAGTTTATGCACAGGAGTATTTCTGTCATCTGGCTGGAGTACAAGACTCTATTTCCGGTGTTGGCAATTACGGTGGTGCGTTCTTCTTTGGGGTCTGTTTGACGCTATTGTTAGTCAAGTCTGATCATTTCAACACGCCCGGTTATGCTATATACCCTTGTTAGAGGTTTGAGGCCATGCTGCAAGCCCGTCTGCAGGTAAAAGACTCTTCTTGTCCTAGCGCAAGAGCATCAACTCCCCTCGCCTGTCACTGTCTGTCACTCTTGCACAACAGCTTCAATATCCTCATGTGAAGGCTAATTACATCAGATATCCCAATAACAAAACATATCGACCTCATCGCCATGATACCAAGACTCACTATCCCATAACCCCCACAACCTCATCCAAACGTCCTCCTGCCCAGACCTCCCCTGCCCAACGAACATCAAGAACCCACGCACGAGATACCACTTCCCCCTGCTCGCGTGCCAAGCACACCCGCCAAGACGATAAATCTACCAAAGGACTCACCGAAGGCACTTGCCACATGAAGAAGCATAAGATTAAGCTTGTTCGCCAAGCCTTATCCGCTCCACACACCATGACGAGGGACATGGTGATATAAGGAGTCAGGGTGCAGCCTGTTTCTGCAATGTTGGACATCCATCGACTATTCAGTTCAATTCACTCTGTTCTAGAATAGTGAGAGAAACCCGAGTTTCCGGTCCTCTTTAATCATGGTGCTTCATCAGTATGACTACATCTTTGCCATAGGCACCATCTTTTCGTTCCTCGATGCCTGGAACATCGGTACGTCTTCTCACGCATTTGACCTGTGATAAGATACTGACAGCTTAGGTGCCAACGATGTCGCCAACTCATGGGCCACGTCGGTCTCATCCCGATCCATCACCTACATCCAGGCCATGACCCTCGGTTCCATCCTAGAATTCGCTGGCTCAGTCGGTGTCGGCGCCCGAGTTGCAGATACCATCCGCACCAAGGTCGTCGAAATTGACCAGTTCGAGTCCGACCCTGCCCTTCTCATGCTCGGCATGATGTGCGCCATCGTCTCCTCCTCGCTGTACCTTACCTTCTGTACCCGCATCGGTCTTCCCGTCTCGACAACTCACTCCATCATGGGTGGTGTTATCGGTATGGGCATTGCGCTTGTCGGTGCAGATGGTATTCACTGGGCCGAGTTTGACAAGGGTATTAGCTCTGGTGTCGTTTCGGTCTTTCTTGCTTGGATCATTGCTCCTGGTCTTTCTGGTGCTTTCGCTGCTATCATTTTCCTTATTACCAAGTATGGTGTTATGCTGCGAAGTAAGCCCGTCTGGAAGGGTCTTTTCCTTACTCCTATCTACTTCGGCATCACTGCTTCTCTCCTCACTATGCTTATCGTCTGGAAGGGCGGTAGCATCAAGGTTGACTTTAACGATGCCGAGACCGCTGGTATGATCATCGGTGTTGGTGCCGCTTGGGCTCTTCTCATTACCATCTTCCTCGTCCCCTGGCTCTACCGCCTCGTCATCTGTGACGACTGGGAGCTCCGCTGGTGGAACATCTTCCAGGGTCCTCTTCTCCTCCGCCGCCCTCCCCCTCCCGCTCAGCCTGAGGGTGCTGCTGGTGGTATCAAGGATTTCTATGAGGGTCATCTTACTCGCGAGGAGCTCGATGGTCTTCGCCGTGCTGGTCGCACTGGAAGCGATGAGTTCGAGCGCGCTCAAGATCAGACCAGCAATGAGGGTAAGGAGGCTACCACTGAGAATAAGAAGACCTCTTCCGAGGGTACCCCTGATGTTGAGGAGCGTGTTGAGCCCAAGGCTCCTCGCAGCCTCGTAGGACCCAAGCCTGATGGAAAGTCGTTCAGCGGTGCTGTTCTCTTCTGGTATCTCAAGAAAGCTTTCCTTTCTGGTGTTGACCAGGATATCATCGCCATGCAGAAGAAGAAGAGCATGCTTACCGGTGACTTGGACGAGATTCACGCTCACGTTGCTCACTACGATAACCGTGCTGAGTACCTCTACACCTTCATGCAAGTCATGACTGCCTGTACCGCTTCTTTCACTCACGGTGCCAATGATGTCGCCAACGCTATTGGTCCTTATGCCACTATCTACCAGATCTGGCGAACTGGTGGTCTTGAGGGTAGCAAGTCCTCTGTCCCTGTCTGGATTCTGTAAGTTGAATGCCTGATGCTTGTTTGATCAATGGCTAACTCGAGTAGCTGCTTTGGTGGTGCCGGTATTGCTCTTGGTATCTGGACTTATGGATACAACATCATGCGCAACCTTGGTAACCGCCTCACTCTCCACTCTCCCTCTCGAGGTTTCTCCATGGAGCTGGGTGCTGCCATCACCATCATCCTTGCCACCCGTCTTAGTAAGTCCATGTCCTGTTCCACAGCATCCTCTTTCGCAGCCACTAACGCATTCTTCAGAGCTCCCTGTCTCTACCACTCAGTGCATCACTGGTGCCACCGTTGGTGTTGGTCTCTGCTCTGGTACTTGGCGTTCTATCAACTGGCGCATGGTTGCCTGGATCTACATGGGCTGGATCATCACTCTCCCCGTCGCTGGTGTCATCTCTGGCGTCATCTGTGGTATCATCATCAATGCGCCTCGCTGGGGGTACTCTGGTTAGAGTCTCGCTCTTTTTATCTCATCATGATCTACATATACTCACTCAAGACACCCTTTTGGGTCTGTTATAAAATTAGAATGGATACGGAACCTGGGCCTGAATATCGTTATTGTGTTACACATCCAGAATATAAATAGGTCCAGTTTTATATATACCTTAACAAAAAGTTCTCTTATTTAAGAAGCTGCAGTGGTTGGTGAAAACTTGAAAGAGTGCCCAACTTGACGTTCCTTAGCATTAGAGATTATCTCACTACCTTGTGATTGTAGAAGAACAGCACACCGTGGCTAGTATATAAGTCACTAAAGAGTTAAGAGGTGTCCAACATGAGAGTTGAACGAGAATACATTCCATCTGTAATGATATGGAGACTGTTGATGTAGCCCAGTTAGGCATTTGCAGTCACTATTGTAACCCCTCACCAGTCTTATCCTTCGCCACGATTCTTGTTTCCTCTTCTCTCGCAGAACAGCCAACCAAAGCGTAAATCGGTGAGATAAGACAAGCCTGTGCGGGTTACTAACCAACCAGGTAAAAGATCAACCAATTACTAGATTAGACTGCAATAGCGTGAGGCCAGCGTCTATGTCGCTGGCTTATCCCTGGTGGGCCTCCCGCATCTGTTGGGATCTTTTATTGCTCTTCTACTCATTTACTGATTTCTGATTCTCAACTACGAACCAATCTTCTTGGTGATCCCTACAGCCTTTGATCTCATCATGTTTACCTGTGGAACATGTTGGCGACAGTTTCCGGCCGGCTGGCAATCGCGGGAGCAGCATATGAACGCCACTGGCCACGAGACTCCTGAATTTGAGTGTGACACGTGCGACCGCTACTTCGGTAGCCAGAATGCAGTTGAACAGCACATGAACGATTTGGATCACTGGGACGAATCCTCGGAATCGGAGGACATCCTCTATGAGTGTGATCATTGCGACGACGAGTTTGACGAAGAATATGAGCTACACAACCATGAAGCTCAGGACCACTTCTATTGTGTTATCTGCGCCCGTCCATTCCAGGACTGGCATAGTATCAGCCAGGTTTGTAGCCTTGATGTCTTGTTTTCTTATACCGTTCAACTTACATTCCAAAGCACCTGCGCGGTAAAGCTCATCGCACAACCACAGTACAGTGTCCCTTTTGCAAAGATGCGCAAGGAACTGCCACTGGACTGGCCCATCATCTCGAGAGGGGATGCTGCACTAAAGCTCCTCTCAACCGTGATAAGCTCTATGCGGCCATCCGCCAGCGGGACCCGGGCGGTATCATTTCGAATAAATTACTTACTTGGTCTGGTACTGTAACCTATGCCGCCACAAAGAAAGCATGGAACGACCAGGCTGAGGCTTTTGAATGCTATCTTTGCCATCGTCTCTTTGAGAAGCTGCGGTCTTTGAACCAACACTTAGGCTCCCCAACCCATCAGTCAAAACTCTATCACTGCCCGGGAGCCTCTTGCAGAAAGGATTTCACGACTCTAGCCGCCATGATTAACCATCTGGAGAGCGAGAGTTGTGGTTATATGCGCTTCGATGTTGTTCAGAAAAGGGTTCAGTATATTGTAGACCCACGTCGTATGATTCAAGCATAATGAAGAGCAGCATTGGCATAACAATTGCGATAAGTGGTTACTAAACCAGGGTTATATTAGCTGATTGCACCATGTGTAATTCCACATGACAGAAGCTAGCGTACCATCAACGAAGTGTCGCTATCAACTCAATATCAACTTCAGCTGATCTAGAAATCCCCGAAATGGTCTATTCTCATCCAAGCACTCATCACAATGGTCGCTCTCAACGTGCTGGACCAAGCCACTCATGAGACTAAACGGTGTCTCGCATGTTGGGCATTGAAACGGATAACCTGAAGTGTAAGAAATGTAGTGAAATGCTCGATAGCACTGCCGCCCTGCACTCGAGACAAAATGTCTATCAGCACCAGAAGCACATGTTCCAGTTTCCAGATGCAGCAGCATAGCAGACTCAGTAGCAAACATCCTGCTACAGCCTGCGCATTCAATGGTTCTTTCAGCATGAATAAGCTTATGCTGTGTAGAAGATGTGAGCTTCTCTTGAAACCAAAAGATTCAGGACGGCAAAAAAAACGAACCATTTTCAAGTTTTGCGTGGTTTGGAAGCTCCTGCGACACCCGATGCATATATTGTGTTTGTCCATATCATGCTGAGCCAGTCGATGGGCGTCCCCAAAACGTCGATAACTGCAAGTAGTGCATACATGATGAACCTTCTCCAAGTGGATATCCAGGTCTTCCTGTCTCATAATCCGTTGGGCTGGGGCAATAACCACAAAGCTGGTGGTTTTCAGAGTCCTGAATGTGTTGCTGTTTAGCATGGTGAGATCGAAATCCCCTGTCACACCTAACACAGAGAATGAGAGTCGTGGAAGGCATGTTGTAACTGTTGGGGTTTCGAACAGGGAAACTAGTCCGTACCAGGTTCATGTTTGCATAATGTCGAGGCCGTTATACTGAGCAGTCGTGATAATATCACGTCTCTTGATGGTCAAGTAATGCGTGTTAGGCTTATTGATATAATGAAGTTATTGGTAGGTGGAATGGTAAGTTTACTGCTAAGTGAATTTTTATATATAGTTGGGTGGCTCACGGTGAGTCGTGAGTCTAGTCGTGAGCCTTCGTGAGCCTGTCATAATCTCATCAGCAAGGCTCACAGTTACACTGGGAAAGTGTGGCGTGAGTCGTGTGTAATTGGTGAGAAGTAAGCGGGGAACGTGTTGCAGCACCAGAATCGTGAAATAAGAGAAGGGTTTGAAGTGAATAAACAAGCATATGCGGGGGTTACAGGAGACAATTGGGCGATGAATCTCACGTGCAGCTTCCTCAGTTGGGTTGTGATAAAGAGGTGACAAATGTTGCATAAACCAATCAGATATGAGAAATTACCAGTCAGATGCCACATCATCCGTTTTGATGCCTGGAGCCAACGTAACAGTATTTATGCCCGCCACTTTGTAGAAGGCTTGCTCTGACCTCCGTTTATTCTTGAGCTCGCCATAATGAATGAGATTCAGCAGCAAATGCTGCAGCTACCAGGAGGCATTCAGCCTCATCATTGTCGTCTATGCCACAGTTTTATCATAATTGATGATGTGAAGGATAAAGAAGACAAAGGAAAAGGAAAAGGCAAGATTCAACACATTCCGCGGACGTATACCCTAAAGCAAGTATGCGAATTTGCCAATAGTGGCTGTGTGATGTTCTCCCTACAGCTCATGGAGCTACATCGAGCCCAAAACGCCGGCTCCTTTTCGGTGTCTGGGCCGCTACGCGAGATCTGCGGAGCTGCATGTGGCAAGCGGCTTCAACTGCTTTATCCCCTAGTTCCTTCAAGTATGCTGGAAGAATTAGACGACTGGAGTCTTGAGATCAAACTTTCGAGTGAAGATGCAAGCCAACTTGAATCCTACTGGATAAGTAAGGACAACAAGAGTCAAGATCTAGATCAGAGCCCGATGATCCTCTTTACTGAGGAAGGTAATTACCCCACAACCATAACCTAAGTAGCAGCAGTCTGACATTCTCCAGAAAGCTGTCTCAGCAACCGTATAGCGAACAGGCCGTTGCAACCAAAGGCTGAGTTAATGGTGGCAAAGCGTTGGCTGCAGGAGTGTTTGGACCATCACAAAGAATGTGGAGAGAGGACCGGGTCAGAGATGCCTAGTCGACTGATTTATATAGGAGATTCTGATTGCAACACCTTGCGCCTTGAAGATACAAAGACGGCCCATTTTATATCATATGCAGCGTTGAGCTACTGCTGGGGCGATACCGGCCATAACAGATTTAAGACTGAGAAGGAAAGTTTGGCTATATGAAAACAGGGGTTTGATTATATCTAACTACCGAGTACGTTGCGAGACGCAGTTAAGGTAGCACGCACCCTTGGTCTGGAGTACCTATGGGTGGATGCTCTCTGTATTGTTCAAGACTGGGAAGAGGACAAAAGTAAAGAGATTTCTAAGATGTGGCAAATCTATCAAAATGCCACTATTGTTATATCAGCAGCCTTGGCGTCACACGGCGACCAAGGCTTCCTCCATGAGCGCGACCTTGAGTTTTGCTATCTTAGCACTTGGGCAATCCCGCGGCATAAAGTTGACAGTGAGGGCAACCGATTTGAAGAGTTTGCATTTTGCGCCGAAGGAGAGATCAGGCGCATTAGGAAGGAACCGATCGATTTACGTTTGTGGACTTTACAAGAAAACAAACTTGTAAATCGCGTTTTGCGTTTCGGCAGCTTACAAATGATTTGGCGGTGTCCTTATGGCTACCGTGTTGACGGAGGATTAAATGATGAAGAATTACTGGATAAGTATTCCACGGTTGACGAAGTTAAGAACTCCTACGAATGGACAGATCTGGTTGAAGAGTTTACTACTAGGTTCATTGGAGAAGCTAAAGATCGACTACCAGCTTTGGCGGCTGTAGCTGCAGACTACGCCGAAAGACATAACATTGGGCCTGACGAGTACAAGGCAGGACTGTGGGCCTCCTGGCTAGCGTTTGGCCTGCTATGGTATATTAAAGACCTTGATGATGAAGCCACCTACGCTGATATACTATCAACTGAAGAGAGATCCCCTACTTGGTCGTGGCACCTGGCTCGTAGTGGCATATCATGGCCAGAGTCTATACCATACCAAGGCGACGCTGATGACTTTAATTTAGTGGTAAAATATTCTAAGGTTAAGCTTTCAGACGATAAATTTGAATATGGGCGTGTTAAAGGAGGGTGCTTAGAGGTGTCTGGAGTATTGCTAAAGATTTACTTGCGTGGAACCCGAGCCCTCTACTTTAAGCCTAGTGGAAACGTGTCTTCTGCCCCGATTATAATCCGGTGGGATAGTAAAAATATTCCTTCCGAGAAGGAGTACTTTTGCTTGGAAGTTCGCCGCGTGTAGAAATTTATTGCAGAAGGCATAGTCCTTAAATAAAGCAGCGGCTTTTTCTACAGGGTCGGATACTTTGAGCCAGATTGCCAGAAAGGTACTCCTACTGGGCCAATTTGGGGGGACCGGAAAACGATTGTTATTAAGTAGGTTCTTTAATAATATTCTCTATCTAGCTGGTATTAGTGAAAGTATATACAAGATCAAGCTAGTATAAGACAGTAGATTGCCCTACTTGTCGCCACTCTCTTCTCCCATTAGCAGAAGCAAGAAAGAAGCAGATGGCGATTGACCCTTTAGCTCTCCAGCTGCTTGTTCTTCGTGTCACCAAGAGAGGAGCGCATAAGCATATTTCACGGAAGTTATGGGAGAGTTTGGTCCCAACGTGTTTGCGCGTCGTATGTTGATTTGGATTGACAACAAAGGTCATTTCAGTTGTTTCATATTACCGTTAAGCTCCACTAGACATGATCTAGGGGTCTAAGGACGCGAAAACCCGGCTCACGGAACAAAATCCAATTATTGTAGGCTTACCACTAATACCTATACAATGGAAGTTCCCAGGCGCCATTCCGGCAGATCAATCCCGCCAACATATGCACCAGGATCTCTCAAGACAAGGTTTATTTATCTAGCAAGCAAGGTAGTTTGGATTAGGCTAAACTCATTGGAGGGAGAGATTGACAAAGCGACTGGAAATAGAGCTCTGCGTAGCATCTTTGAGCCATGGCCAATATACTTCCACATTCTAAACACCGTCGTTATGACTTATCTCAAAGCTTCTCTTGGTCGTGACAGATGTCTTCCGACATACCTAACGACCAATCCTTGACATTTAGCTATCAACCTGCAAAATCATTGAAAATAAGCGATAAACCCCGCACGAAAACCGAGGCTTTGAGAAATGTAGCTGTACATCGAGGCTTGATGAGATAGATGGCTTTGTTTCAGCTCCCTTTAGACACTGCAGGTATGCCTGACTCAGTTTTAAGGCCCAACCCCGCACTGAATCGAAGGTTGAACTGACGGGCCGTTATTTTCCCATGTTGGGAAACTTGAGACAATTCACAACCCTCATCTTTTGAGTAACCAGACAGTTCTGAGCCTACAGGTTTCTCAGCACCAACGTTGAGTCTATCAAAAACACGTTACCGAGCATCAGTATGGAGGCTATTCACCCGACGACATGCGCCAGCTGCGGGACGCAGGCAAACATGCGGTGCGCTGGATGCACAGATGCGCCGGACTACGATCCTGGAGATTCCATAACAGTTGTTTACTGCGATCGAGACTGTCAAAAAAAGCACTGGACTGACCACAAGAGCCGTTGCCGTGTCATGAAGCAACGTAAAATATTGTTGAGGGCAGCCATCATCCTTCGATCAGCCTTGTTGACCTATCGAGAGATTCTATACGACATCGACCTCACAAAAATTGAAGCTAAAGATGAAATGCTCTATCTTTACCAAGAACAAAGAGCTGTCACTTCTCGTATCAAGTGGAGACCTTTTCCAGACCATTTAACCTCCAATGTCCAGCACAGGGAGGCAGCTCTCACTATCAACCAGTGCACGATGGCCACCGCGCTATTGAGTCGTCTTACCAGAAAGCTTCTCACAGGTGAGTCACTTCGAATGAGAACAACATGCCATGAGGCCTTTCTTACAATTTCCAGGACTACACTCGAACGCCGAGGTATTGGATATTCGAATCGGAAAACCACTACTTCCACCCAGGCTAATTCCGGGCCCCGACTTGAGTTACTGCCCACATACAGTAATCAAAGTTAGGCTACTATTTACGAAGGAGTTGTGGATAATTGACACAGCAGGATGTCAGTTTGGGTTTCGCGAGGTTCTGTTTCCGTTCAACAAGTGCATTGCAGACAAGGCCTGCCAAGTAGTAGACGAGCCCACTACATATAACTGGACAGAGACGAAAGACCTGGACTATTTCTCTACGCTGCCTTCCATGAACAACTCACGAGCCCAAAAGCAGGACCGGGAGGTAGAACGAAAGGCTCGGTTACACTTTGACGACTTTGTTGACAGACATGTCAAGGCCAATATACTGCACGGTTCTGCTTCAGAGTTTGGCAATAAGCTTGCCAGTTTGGTCGAGAGATTAAAGGCACATATGCTGAGCTTTGCGGAATCTCAAAATGGAACTCGGACATGATTTCCATGCTCCTGTACAGGTTTCAGATTGCCTAAAGATAGAATATTAGATCGGGATGTCAATGTTTGTATGTGTCTTGAGGAGGTTACCTTTCTAGATGTTACTTTCGGCGTATTTGCTTTACCTATCAGTCCTTGCTTATCTACTTCGCCTATCAGTTTTTTTTTTTAAGAGCTTCCAGATTCAGAAAAGTGCAGAACCTCCCTGTTTCACTGCCTTGTCTTGTGACCGTGCTCAGTGCTGTTGGTTGTTGTGTTGTTGGTTGTGGTTGTCCCACTTTTGTATGCAGCTAGGCAAATCAGGAAACATATCACTCAGCTAGAAATAGGGAGGGGTTGGGACAGGTATTTTGATACAAGATTCTCTTACTCAATCTCCATAAGAAAATGGCTGGCAAACTTCGTCTAGTGAGAACAAGACTTAATAGTTTTGTGGCAAGTTGCTTAGTTCACTCTTCCTACTTGTTGCACTGGTCAAGTTAGATTGAAATTTACCCCAATAGATAAGTAGGCAGCTGGGCCGCAGCTAAACCTTTTCCAGGGTACTACTGCATGACGACGGAGATGACGATACTGATTAATTTCAACATCCATGCCAGTGCTGCCTCGGACTTTCGGGTCACGAAAGCCATATATGGAGGCCATGTGCTGAGGGTACGAGCAAAGCTGCTCCTCTTTTCGCAGGGTGCAAGGGAAGAATATTCCCTCTGGCCAGTACAGTTGAATTCGACTTTCAGGCGGAGGCCCGCCTTGATTGCTTCTGGAACTATTCATTTTGCAATCAGCGAAGAAACGTACCCGGATTTCATGCAATGACTGCCCTGACAATGATCGGTCTAGTGCTTACTCTGTTCGCCACCCTGGGATCCTGCTACTCCAAATTCGCCCGTCCTCCAGAGTGGGACTCAGAACAAGATGCCGATGGAGACATGTTACTCAACCAACACTACGACACTGGAGACAAGATTCCGATTCTCTATGAGACAAATTTGAAAAACACCGAACTCTGGATTTATCAAGTTCTGGACGACATGGATGTTGGTGCCCCAATAGAAGGTAGGCTATGATAGTCTTGTTCTAATATCGGTTTACTGACTCTGTAACAGGAACAGGAACTTATTGGCAGGCTCAATACGACATCGCAGGCGCATTAAACAACAATGAAGACTCAGTTTACTATTTCCAATTATATGAACCTGACGATAAGGCTCAACTTGCTAGATCCCAGTATGTCAATGTTAGCGCGCCGATGAGCGAGACGACCGCAAGTGTATCAGTATCTACGTCTAAGATCTCGAAATTCTCGACAGAAGCATCTACAATGCAAACATCGACAACTTCAGCCGTTGATACCGATGCTGAGCCAACTGATTCGGCCTCGAGCGATCGAACCGATTCGTCGTCAGAAACAAAGCCAGGCAATGGACTATCTTCTGCAGCGGTTGGAGGTGTAGCCGCTGGTGCAACGATCGGTGGACTTTTGATCTTTGGGGGCATTGGATGGCTGGCTTGGAGGAGGCTTGCGAGAAAGAAGCAAGATAGACCAATTTCTGAACTTCCTGCTGATCTTTCTCAACAGCATCAGCCTGATCCTTCTCAGACCAAAGCTGAGCTGACAGGAGACACTGGCACATATCTTCCAGGCTATGCAAGAAGTCCCCCAGGGATCCACGAAGCACCATAAGCAACGGTCCAGGACGTTAATTTTATACGGGAATCAAGTTTGGAGACTAGTAACAAGTATTTCATTGATATTTAATGAATGTTATAAGAAGCCGTCAGGAAATACGATGTGTATGCGTGATAGAAGACTACAGAGGCCTAATACAGCTTGGGGTCTGGAATATGCCCATCCCACATGTATATTGGCATAGGAGCAACGCGCAGTAAAATCCGTTGTACCATCAGGGTTCAATGAGTTTGAGAAGATTATCTTACGCAACGGTTTCTTGGTGAGAGTAGGGCAAGGAGACTAGATCTCCGGTCTGGAATCCCGAGGTCCCTGTCTCTTCATACCATATCTTCACTCTGGTCGAACATTCTTACTGCTTATCCTCAGAGCCGCCGGGGACCATATCCGGATTTGGCTGGCGATACAGCACTAGGTCTCGAAATCACCATTGCGGATCAATTACCATACCAAATTTGTGAGCTGGGCGAGTTGGGAGGCTTGTGTTGAGCTGCAGTATCAGTAGGTGACATGTTAACTAATACGTATTGGTAAAGTAATTTTTAATCAAGTGTTTATCCTTTTATACGGTTGCCTCTTGTGAATTTGTATAAAAGAACCGGTATTGAGTATGTCGATGTCGATGATCACACGCATTCAATGCAGATGGGCCAGGAGATATTGAGATGTTTTATTTATCTCTATACAGTATCATATTTTCGTAGAACCCGAGGAAGTCTACCCAGGTATAACACTTTGCTGAAATCCTGGACAGAACAGCGATCATTAGGATGACGGAATCGGACCAAATGCCCGTAATCCCAAATTGGATGCATCCAACCCCCTTCTTACCCAATAAGACGTAGCCAACAAAACGGTAGGCCTCCCCTAGTGCATGGTTTTCCCCATCTAACCAATGCAGCCAATCAAGTAACCACAAAACCATTTATTACAACTTGCAATGCAGCCAACTTGGTCAAGCTGAGACGCAAGGGCGGCCCACCAAGTCGATGTTCGCAAGTCGCCGGTTTTGGGGATTGTCTGAAAGTGTAAATATGTGTTTCTCTACTGCCCTGATTGGATCCTGGGTGAGACATTCTTATCTGCTGAAAAGATGAAAGGCCAGATACAAAAGACACCAACTCTCATTGAATTCTAGCCAAAGATTATCTAACAACATCCTTCCTCTTTCACCGTCGCAGCAGCTTAGTTGATGAGCAACATTGAATACTTTCCTCAGATTGAGGACGAGTCCACGGAAGTAAATTTCGTGGACTCGGACTATCCCCTCGATCGTAAGTAACAAGCTCAACTTATGATACAGTACTCTGAAGTACGCTATTAGCCGCTTGACTGACGTTGTACCTACCTAAATTTCAGTCTCGGCGGCACAATTCTCGGACCCATCTATCTTACTACCTTCTTCTGATGTGAATCAATGGTTTAATTCAGAACACTCGACACTTGGAAATGCTGCTCCATTTTCTTCCATGAGTCATCCAGACTCGTCTGGAGACTCTATGCCCCAGGCCGTCAATGACCTTTCGAGCGTTGATTTCTCACCACCAACAGCAGAGGGGTATTTGCATTTCAACTACCCTGACCCCCTTTCCTTCTCTATGACAGCTTCTTCGAATTCGCTGCTTAACCTTCCTGAAACCCAGGACGAAGTATGTCTAGGGGATATGTTGCCTTCTGGTTCACTGGATCTTGACTTCACTCTGTAGAGCGGAGATCCCGAGTACAACCAGACAAGCGATCCTGTCTCCGATACATCCTGTCCCCCGTTTGATGAAAGTGGAGCTACAAAATCACACTCATTTTACAATTCTGCGTCTGATCCCCACGATTCCTCTGACAACATGTCGGCGAATGAAGGTCCGAGCTTGGAGACGATGGATGACCAAAAGTTTGAAGAGTATCCTGCTACTCGTTTGAAAAAGAACGAGTTTATCGAGAATGGAAAATTTCTTTGCAATAATGCGGATTGTCAGAGGACCTTTGACAAAAACCGCGAGAGGAAGTAAGCCACGACAAGTTTCCGACTTTTCTTTTGCTAATAAAGGCTGGAAGTAACCATCTTCGAACGCATGAAAAGCCTTTCCATTGTTCCTGGCCTGGTTGTCAGGTCAAGGCTTCATGGAGGAAAGACATCATTCGGCATTATGATAGCCATTACTCGCAAAAGACCATTCCATGTCTACAATGTGACGAGGCTTTTACAAGACCTGACAACCTCAGGAGACATGTTGAAGAAATCCACGAGGGGAAGAGAAGAACGCAGAAGTCTTAGCTACAAACTTTCCTTGTCAATGCATACGAATTCAACTATTTAGCTCCCTCGCCCAGTGATTTATCAGTAGCCGTCTTGAGTAAACAGCCCTTTTACTGATCGGGTTTATGTCAAGTGCGAAATAACGATTATGATAGCTGCTTTCATTAAGACCCGCCCCGATCAGGTCAGTCTCCCAAACCTACACCTCCATCCGACTCCTCGTCACTATCTCCAGACTCATTATCAGTGTTGCCAACAATCTCATCATCATTGAGATGCGCCAGTGAGTCAGAATCCGTAACTGCGTTCTTCGTCAGGACATACTCGAATGCAAATGTGATAGTGATTTTTAGTGAACTCACCGTTACTTCCTCCATCGCCGCTCTCAAACGCTTCTCCAACTTCAGAAAGTGCTACAGATCCCATGACTGCAGTGATGTTTGTTACCGAGTCTGGCTGCCATGGAGTTGGTTGCTGTTGAGTTATAATCTGCTCCTCTACAAGGTTGCTTAGCTCTTTGCTAAGATTTGCCAGAACGCGACGCTGGTCTGGCCAGTGCTGACTCTCTTTACCCTCAGGTAGATCGATAGGACGCCAACTGAGATATGACTTTTGGTGAGATTCAGGTTCAACAAATCTGCCCGGGTGCCATTTGAAGTATAGTTTGCAGCACAAACAAGCAAGTTTGCTACAGGCTATGTAGCGATCATGGCCCACAAATTCGCGTCGATTGCGATGAAAGTCTTCGAGAATCTGGATCTCTGCATGGACATTATGATTTGTTTCATCGTCGTGCAGAGCCCTGATCGCATCTTCAAGCCGCATTGAGCCGTCCAACTGCCCAAGATACGTTTGCATGTCCCCCAGACGTGAATCGCCGGCCGGGAGCATTCTCACGATTATAGAATCCAGGTTTCTCAAACCGTCTGTCATAGGTATCTTTGCTGCAACCGGGGCTTCCACTCTTCTAATTTCGTAGGAGTCTAGAAGCGGTCTCAGTAGACGATAGTCATTGACGAGATTGATAGGTGTACGAATCTTCTCAGCCAGACGGCCAACAAGATGCTTGACGGAGCGAAATGCCTCTGCTGTTCCTTGTGGAGCCACTATCAGCTCTTGTCGCAAAGCCTCTAATGTTGCCATCTGAGGAGTGTGGCGAGCATTGTAAGCAGCCCGACAAAGGGTTAAAGGGTCGGTTGCAGCAGAGAACTGGGGTAGCCAGTCCAGTAAGGCGGTAACTCCTACTTGATTGTAAGCCAAATGTCTCTTTGTGATCGCTTCTGTCTTACCAGGTGTCTGAATAGTATCGAGGTTGGCTGTTAAGTAGGCCTCACAGGAACGGGTAGACCGATTTAGGATTCCACGTTCTTTTCTAAATCTTGGACCCGCAAACGCGATATATCTAGCTGTCAACGTCGCTATTAGTGTTTCTCTTTCTGTTTCCGTCGAGCTTGGTTCTATTCGCAAACTCTCTAGGACGATAGAGAGAAACTCAATGACGCGATCATTAGGCGACACATTCGATGCAATCCAAAATACGACACCGTTTTCCAAAGACTCAAGAGCAATCGATGTTGTTGTTTTGCCGCCCTTTTGGTAGTCGCAAAAAAAGCACAAGCTTGAAAGAAACCTTCGCCTTAGGCCTTGCAGGTCTGTAGGAGGTCGCGGGATGGTATGGGGACCGTTGGCCCTTTTAAGAATATGGAAGAGGGCAAGGAACTCAAAGAGTCGAGAGAGAATTCTCGTGTACTTGTCTAAACGTGGTGGTCCGATACCCATGTTGATGGCAGGTTTTGTCGTAATAGTCACTGGCAGACTAGGTAATCTTAAAGATGCAAGCGTTGTTATGAAGGGATGAAACCATCGGGAAGGTGAAGTCGAGGAAAGCGCTGCATTTATACATTTATGAATTTCTTCTACTTTCGAGTCTTTGAAGCCCAGTTAGGCTTTCCTGCCTCTTTTGGTAGGCTTCCTGGTATATGTGGGTAGCCTTAAAAGGGGGGAGGGTTGAAAATAAAAAATCGGCTAGTGTCGAGCACATTGGATCATTCGATGGATGCCTAGCCACGTATTTACACAATCCAAGACATGGCATCGCGGCAATTGAAACCAAGTACTCTACCCTGAGAAGCTTCTCAACAGAGGGAATGCTACGGATATTTCTCTATAAAGTTAGGTATTAAAAGCTTGAGAAGATAAAAAGGAAACATATTATGGTCATAAGCTGAGTCGGGAAATAGCCAGAGTAGGCCCTGATAAGAAATTATCGTTCCGTCTTCCATGTTCGTTAATATTCTTGTTTCCGCCATGTGCGGGGTTTGGGATGGTCGGCCTCCTGCATCTGTATTGCACCAATACATCCAATCATTTCACTTAACCGCTGCATTCTTGTGTCACATTCCCCGCTCGCGATAGAGCCCGATCGGCCCCCAACGGTCCATATAAACCCATCGTTCCAGCTTCAACCAGATCATGATAGCCTACCGATACATGAAGTTGTACTTCCATCATGGTATGAGGGCTCCCATCAACTTTCTCATTGTATGCCTCCACTGATTCAACCCACAGGCGACTCCATCGTCCAACACCTTCAACATTCCTCTCGCTCCTGCCCCTTCACGCCCCCCAGTTTGTTTCCTCTGCAACAGGTCCAGCCGACGCCTAGTCACCCGATCATCGAATCGAAACGGGAACGCAGGACGGCCGTACCATAAATGTACAAGCTGTCAGAAGTTCTTGGGCTTCGCAGACGAAAGAGGCAACATCCTTGATAACCCACCATGTTACTGCAGCGAGCCCAGCAAGGCTCAGGTAACCGGCCAGAACAGTGGGAGTCCTGGTAGATTGCATTATGTATGCAGGCAGGGCACTTGTGACTACTATGCCAAGTCAGTTGGTCAAAACAATGAACAAATCAGGTTTTCTAGCGACATTGTGGACCAGTTCGCGAGACTTGGTCTTGTCTAGTCTTGATGTAATTATCGCGGCTGGATCATTGAACATTTAATCTACCACTTTGACCATCAATAGCCCGACCCTAAGTGCTATGGCCTATAATTAGAGTTGCCAATAAGGAAAGTTTATTAGTACAAGACTCTCATGTGAAACAACTAACATAGGTAGGTACGCCAGTCCATAATCACAGTATAAATCATAGTATTATTAATAATATAATTGTAAATATTACTGAGAAGAAATATGTACTTTCTACATAGTTAACTCATGCCTTTCAAGTTTATTGGAGACTGTTACTATAGCATCTAGTTCAGGAGGTATCTACTTTATGGTCTGCAACTTGAGGTTGCACAACCAGACGCGAAAACTGTGCGTGCCGCGTGCCGCCCGCGTGGTCGTCATGATTTCTTTCTCCACCTCCTCACTGCTGAACTTTCCTTTGCAAACCACCACATACAACAGTCTCACATTTTACGCCCACAAGCGCCCGCCGTCCGTCAACACAACATGGCGCCGGTCAGCTTGCTCGACTGCCCGGACGAGGTTATCGATGATATTATCCAGCGCCTCACAGGAAGTGCCGTCAAGGCAGCCCGCGGGACCTGCAAGAGACTCAACCGCATCGCATCCCCGTACTTGTTCCCGATCCTGTACATCTCCTGTCATCAGCTGGATCTCGATGTCTTTCGCATGGTCTCCAAGAACCCCCTTCTCATCGGCGGCGTGCGCAAACTGATCATCGACGACACCACTATTCCGCCGTCGGTCCGGGACTGGCCCACGTATCAAAAGGTGGTCACCTTCCCAGAGGATGCAAATGACCGACGCGACCACTTGCAACTTGACGAAGGCAAGACCCTTAATCCTGATTTTATGTACCGGGAGCCATCGAAGGTCAAACCCAGCGAAGAGGCCTGGAAGCTCTTCAGCAGCACCGCCCAAGGTCATCATGAGAACCGGCTGGCCCACGCAGACTTCGACGCGCTCAAGAGGGCACTTCCACAACTCAAGAACCTTCAGAGCCTCGTTCTTACGAACCGTATGGCTGACGATTCGTTCTCAGAAGGTGCTCAAAGCAGCGTGTCATCAAGCCCTGTGGTCAAGGTGTGGAGGCGCTTCGAGACAGAGGTGTATTTGCCTTTGGTTCCGAGGTGCGACTGGCATCCAACCACCCAAGGCCTCCAGGATAGGACACCAGTCAACACTATGGACTGGCTCGATGACGGACTGGTGTTCGATATCACGAAAAATGGTGTCTCAGACATGACTGCAGTTGAGTCTACGTATGACCTCTTTGTTGTGCAGCAAGGCGACGTAAGTTTGCCTTTGAGTTCCTCCCTGTCACTGCCGCTGATGTATAGCAGAGCGAGCATGAGTTGGATGACTAGGAAGCATTTTAACAAGACCGCGCCGAGTTCCTGGTCGATTCTGACAGCTCTGAGCTTTTCGTTTTGGCACGCGAAGCACGGGCGATTTTTCTCGCGCTCCTCGTTCTCGAAGACCCTGAGCTTCAGTCTCAACTGACTGAGTTCCGAGTCGATGCGACTTACGATATACAGTCAAAAGGTCATCAGCCCGGCTTGGCCATCACTCTATTCGACCAACAGTCCCCATTCGCCGCACGACTTGGAAGCGGGTTTTCTGCAGCAACAAATATCACTAAGCTCAGCCTTATACTTAGCAACTTGCCGTACACCGCTGGCGACGCCATTGTTGAGGAAGGGAGAGTCCGCCGGATCTTTGAGTCTATGAACCAGCTAGAGGAATTGTACCTTGAGCCTCATGGAATGGCTATCCTTTCCATCCTTCCCGTCGATATAACGCTCCCCCGCCTGCGATCTGTTCACTTCAGCTGCGGGCACTTACACCCCAAGACGCTCCTCGACTTCGTCCGACGTCACGGTGGCACGTTGAAGACCCTCATTTTCGAGAACTGCAGCCTCAGGCCGTATGATAAAGAACTGTCATGGTGGGAAGTCACCGATCAACTGACCAAGCTCCACGACCAAGGCATCCTTCAGCTGGAAGAAGGTTCCATTGACAGTGTGTTTAAGGGTAAAGCTATTGCCGGCTGCGGAAACAATGACACACTAGAAGGTCTCGGGAAGATCTGGAACTATGACGACGGTAAGTGGGTTCGCTGGCTGAATGCGCAGGAAGAGGAACTGAATGAGATGCTGCTGAGTGGCGCTTTCGGCCCTGATCCGTGAGGAAACAATCTTTGCGCGGTGGGCTTTGGCTTTAGTAGGCAGCTATGATCATTCTGTTTGTGTAGCAAGCTCAAGTAGAAATCCTAAGGCTTAGATGAAATTCTACAATATTGTCATAAATTAGACTTGTTTTTCAAGATTATCTAAAGCTTAGACTAGATCATAGCCAAAAGCCCCCAAGTTCATTGAGGTTCGAATCATTCATGTCACGTTATCATCCTCATGAGGTTACACAACAGGAAGGCGCCACCTTACCAGTGCCAGTGCCAGCCTCACCTCAGTGAAGGGCACTTCCCTCAGGCATCCAGGCAGACACAACAAATCTGTTACCTTCTCGCACTCACTCATTTCATCTTCCCGTCCACATCATCCGAATCTCTACCCTCAACCATGGAGTCCTGCCATATTCTCAAATTGCCCGATGAGATACACGTCGCCGTGGCTGGACTCCTGCCCGGAAATGCCATCAAGTCGCTCCGTGCAACCTGCACCAAGCTGAACGCCATCGCCTCGCCGTACCTCTTCCCTGTACTCTACCTGTCATGCCACCAGCTCGATCTCGACGTGTTCCGACTTGTCACAAGCAACCCACTTCTCATCAGCGGTGTCAAAGAACTTGTGATTGACGACACCACCTTGTCACCTCGCCTCGCCGACTGGGAGGTTTACAGAACTATGGCCTCGTACCCGCACATGTGGCCCGAACGGAAGAAGGAGTATCACTGGCACCAAAAGTTCGAGGAGGCAGGTCGTATCTGGTCCGATGAACCAGACAAAGAGTTCCACAATCTATTCATGTTTGTCCTCCAAGGCCACCACGAGAACCGCCAAAGTCATGCCGACATCATTGCCCTCAAACAGGCTCTGCCTCTTTTCAAGTCACTGCGAAGTCTCGTTATCAGCAACCGCACGGCTGATGATTGCTCGGAAATCTACTCAGGCGCACAGAGTGAAGAATCGAGCAGCCCAGTCGTCAAAATGTGGAGGCGACTTGGAGCAGCCAAGCAGGAGCGACCTCCTTTCCCACCCAGGTGCGACTGGATAGCGCCATGGCACGAGTCTGGTCTCAGAACCGAAGTGATGCAACTCGACTTTTTCAACGACGAGTTGGAGAAATACATCAAAGAGTATGGGGTGCCGCCCACCGCCGATGAGCAAGAGAGACGTGATCTAGCAGATACTCAATCCACCGTAAGTCAAAGAGGCATTTAGCCATCTCCCTTGTGTCAACACAACCCTGACAAGGCTTCAGACAGGGGATCTCGCGAGCCACAACTGGTTTGCCCACGAGTACTTTTGTCGCGTGGTTGGCCGAGAGGCCCGTGCTATACTCATCGCCCTTGAAGTCCTCGGGGACCCAAGCATTCGCATCCGCCTCACTGAATTCAGAATAGATGCCTCGTTGGAGGTAGGAGATACGTCATATCAGCCCGGCCTCCCAATCCTTCTTTTCGACAGCCACGAGTCTCCGTTCCCTCCAAAACTCATCTCTTCTTTCTCCAGCAGCTGCATGACCAAATTTCACCTCGTCCTGAGCGACTATTGTAATCTGTATGATTCTGCATTTATCGGCGGGAAGTCGATGGACCAGGGAAACATCGCCCGGCTTCTTGCCTCTATGCCCCAACTGGAGGATCTTCTTCTAGAGCCTCACGGCATGAAAATCTTCTCTGCAATTCCGGATGACGTCACCTTTCGCCGACTTCAGCGCGTTGAGTTCAGCTGCGGTGAGATAGACCCTCAGAAACTGGCCGAGTTCATTCGGCGCCACGCCTCGACCCTCAAATTTCTCACCGTTCAGTATTGTTGCATTGATCCAGACAAATTCGAAGATATTTGGGAGGATGTCATGCGCGATATCCGCCGTATGCAAGATGCAAAGGCTCTGGACCTTTATGACGGGCAGGTTACTGGTGCTTATGTCGATGCGCCCAGTGAAGGCTGCGGAAAGAACAGGACACTGGATCTCGGAGACCCAGGAATGGTTCGCCATTGGGATTTTATGTTTTTCTCATTTTGGAGGCGGTACCATGAGTACCCGTGGGACTTTCAGAGTGATGATGAGGATAGCGATGGCGGTGAGGATGAGGATGAGGATGAGGATGAGGATGGTGAGAATGGAAACTCTGAACTGTAACATGTGATATAATAAAGTCGTCCTAAGTTTAGGTATACTAAACTCGTCCTAAGCTTATACTAAACTCACCAAAAGGGGCTTCTATGATCCCACTAAAGTACTCACTCTTTTCATCTCCTAGCTTTGAGGTCTACACTTTATTTTTTCCCAATCTGCCATGAGTTTTCGACATATACATCTATGATCTATCTCTTGAGAGGAGGCAAAAAGATTCATAGCCTACATCCCTTGAGATGACAAGAATTAGGCAAGTTGAGCAAAATTTTCCTGATCTTTAGACCAGGGCTTAGGTTTCCGGAAGCCTTTCTCAAAATAATCTTTCCTTCATTAACAGAGCCTGTAGAAATGCGTGGCGGACAAAAGGTGCTCGTTGAGTGTTCGTCTAGTTAAATATCAGTGAGTGCACAAGAATGTTGAAACGTTTGAGATCTTCCGGGAGTCGGAAATGCAAAGACCTTGGGGCGAAGAACAATGCGAATCGGCTAAAGAATATACCAAGTGCATCATAAAGTTCTCTCAGGTATCCTAAGCCTTTGGTTACTTGGGATTTTATCCATTTGTTCTCTGTTACCACATCGGTCATAAACTGGTGAACTCTAAGGCTATCTGGTGAATAGTGAACATCCAATGTGAGATGGATGTTCTTTGTTCTTGTTACAGGTATCGATGACCGTACATTTGCTGTTCTATGGGCAACAATCATTTTGTTTGGTGACATACTACTATCCTTTGTTGCCAAGAACACTGAAACATGTAACTTACAGATTCTCATATATAATAAACTGAAATGGCCACCAAATATCATCTCACTTCTGCTCATCCATCAAACACTCTTACATCTTACATCACAACAACAACCAACTTTCAAAACTCAACAATCAACACATACAACATTCTCCTAGAGAAGTATCACCCACAACCACCAAAATGCCTTCTCTCTTCTCAACTCTCAGCGTCCTAGCTCTCGCAGCTACCCAAGTCTCCTCCCACGTCATCATGGTCGAACCCCACCCCTTCAACCTCGACACAGAACCCCTCTACCAAACCTGGCCCCTCAGCGCAGACCTCCCCTTCCCCTGCCAAGGCCGCACCCAGCACCCCGAGCAAGTCACAAAGGTAACAGCCGGCAAGACCCAGCTCGTCAAGTTCTGGGGCAGCGCCGTGCACGGCGGCGGATCATGTCAGTTCAGCGTCGCCTACGGAAAGGAACCCCCCAAGGATCCTAAGAAGTGGCACACCATCTACAGCATCATCGGCGGCTGTCCCGCTGAGGCGGAGGGTAATATTCCTTCTACCGGTACGGATCCGCATGGGCGGGAGAACGGTAAGGAGTGTGGGAATGATACGGGTAAGGAGTGTACTAAGCAGTTCAACATTCCGATTCCGAAGGATATGCAGAATGGACCGGCGACGTTTGCTTGGACTTGGTTTAACAAGATTGGTAATCGCGAGATGTACATGGTCTGCTCTCCTATTGAGGTCGTAGGCGGGAAGGATGATAGTAGCTACGTTGATACGCTGCCTGCTATTTTCCGCGCCAACATTCCTGGGGAGTGCACTACCGGTGCCAGTGGAAGTGTCATCAACTTCCCTGAGCCTGGTGATTTCGGTAAGATTTACGAGCAGGGTACGCCTGGGAGCGAGGGTACTTGTGCCAAGGGTGTTGAGCCCAACTTTAAGGATGATACTGCTGCTCCTGAGCCCGAGAAGCCTGCTGAGTCTGGTTCTCCTGCTCCTGTAGAGGGTGCTCCCGCTGCCCCTTCGGCTCCTGTTCAGCCTAGTGTCCCTGCACCCGCTCCCGAACAGCCATCTACTCCTGTACCTGCACCTGAACAGCCCTCTACCCCCGTCCAACCTTCAGCTCCCGCCGCCCCCTCTAGCATGGTCACCATGCCCAGCACTCCCGCTCAGCCCACCGATGCTCCCGCTTGGTCTGGTGAGTTCCAGGCCTGTCCCTCTGATGTCAAGTCGGGCATGATGCACTGTTTTTCCGAGACTACTTGGGGTATCTGCAACGGAGGCTGGGCCTTTGTCTCCACCGTTGCTGAGGGTACTAAGTGCATTGATGGCGCTATCGCTGCTGAGTAAACTCTGGTATTTGCGATTGATTTCTTGTTTTTGTTTTGGATTTTGTGATTGGGGTTTTGGGATTATTTGTTTATTATAGGAAAGATAAAATAAAAATGATTTTTTTTGGGGTATTTACTTAAGCTCTCGCCATAGTTGGTGACAAAATGTAGTAGACAGTTCTTTTCCCCGGGATGCCATGCCCATAAGTCAGACAGGTCCTTGACGACGCTCAACTTGCTCAATGCATTGTCGTTAGCTCGTTTCTCTTACTGTAAAGACCTTAATTGGTATAAGGACCAGTTCTGTAAAGTCAAAGGTAGCCTTCAAGACCACTATCGTCTGTACTACTGCAATAATGCAGACCATGTCATGGGAAAGACCGAAGCTCCCTCCCTACACGAGTCGAGTCGCCGATTTCACCGGTCTCTACCAGCAGCACCTACGCGATCTGATGGTGTGGGTTGAGAACATCATCACTCCACCGACTCCTACAAATTACACTGTCGTTGAGAGACAGGTTGAGGTCCCCTTATCCGCGTCGGTACGCAAGGGCATCCAGCCTGTTGTTGAGCTCTTTGTGGACGATTCGAAGCGCACCCAGGTAGCTCCAGGAGAGAAAAGAGTTTCACGTCAAAGTTCAAGTCCCGGATGGCGTTGGTCAAGTAAAAAGCTTCACGGTGTGTGCCACGACTTACGGGGGTCAGTTGGGAGTCGGGTCAAGGTACTGGTACCACTAGAATCCTGGTTGAGAGTTGTCGACAGGACGGTCGGGATCATGGCTCGCTGTAGCATCTAGGACTATCTTGTCACCAGATTTGACTTACCGCCGGAAGTAATCGTGCCCTCCGTGGCCATTGGCAGTGGGAACTGGAAGATAACTCGCGCTAGCAAAACCATGCGTGGGTGCTCAGTGTGTCCTGGTATGAGCAGATTGATTCACCGATAAGTGCTAGCTACCGAGGAATACCACTGACTCTACCCAGAAACAGTCGATGGTGGGCTGGCAAAGGCGAAAGCCTCCTAGAACAATGCGCGCGGCACTTGATTAAACCTCACGGTGAGAGGACAAATTTCTGGGTCATGGTTCAATTCATGGCACTACTACATCTGGGTAAATGTGCCCAATTCCATTCATCATGGCAAGATTCTTGATCATAGCTATCTAGCAGCATTCGCCTGTTGTTCATCAACACAATCTTCACGACAGAGTATTCCAATATCAGGTTCGCTCCGCCTTGTTGCCAGTAGCAGGCATGACATCCCACATCGATTCCCCCTCACCAACAATGATCGAGTACGCTACCTGAGCATAATGCTCAGCGACAGGCACCAAGTGCGGGTTGATCGCATCGTAGCACTCAATCAACTGGAAGAAGAGCCACGGGATGTGATGTTCCATCATTCCCCACTGCTTGACTTCAAAACGAGCCTGGGCACTACCGTTATCTGGCGGAGTTGCGAGAATGACAAAGCCCATGGTCTCAAGACCCTTGATGAGCATTTCAGCAGCCCCGACAAAATCTCCATCCTGACGGCAGCGAATTCCGACGTAGGCATAAAGGTTAGCGATGCACCAGCGGATCTTCTTGGCGGGTTTGCCGCTGTAGGTCTTCTCGACAACACGCAGAAGCTTAGTGGCCTTGTCAAGGTCGAATTCTTGATCGGAAGGCAGCTGCTTGTTGAACTCTTCGCTGAGCTCTTTACGCCGAACGCGAACAGCCTCGGTGGTCTTGAGTCGGTCCTTGCACAGTTCGCAATCACATTTGAATTCCCATTTGGCCAAGCCGGTCTGAACATCCTGGTATGATTCTGAGTCCGTGGATGGGCGGTAGGGGAACACTAACTCGGTCCCGGCCGGGATATCCCGCGCCGCGCGGATGATGACCATGTCACCGATGAATGCGCGGCGGCAATTACCGACACAGGAGTGGTTTATAGAGGCGGCAAGAAGCCAAACACCGACGGAGGTGAAGAGAGGTCTCTCACGGGTGGAGGCACAGGCTTCGGGGGCTGGGTTGCCGCTCCAGACGTTGTTGCCACAGAAGTCGCGAGTGGATCGTGGGGCGCCGAATGAATTGAGAGAAAGGATCTTCTCGACAAGGAAGCTGCGACACCAGATCAATAAGTGTTCCATCGGGAGCCAGGGGCAAGTCAACTTACGCATCAACAACAGGACGTCCATCCGCCTTGGTAGCTGTTACCGGTTTGTACTTCCCATGGTGTAGCTCGTTAAAGGCAAGGAGAGCTTCCGGATCATGGTACAACTTCTGAACAACCTTGGGCCAGAGATTCGCCGATGCACCAGACGTCAGGCGCTTGGTGTTGAAGTTGACCATGTGGGTGCATTGGTCCATCACTCGGGTCTCGTCGATGAATGAGTACTCAAAGGCCTTCTCAACGAGGAGTAAGTCGCCCGCTTTGACAGCCTTGGTGGTGAACAGACCGCGACCGCGACCAGGCGACTCCCGAATCTCAACAGGCTTCGAGTAGGTGGCGCAATCAATCAAGGGTGCTCCCTTGGCTGCCTTGGCTGTCTCATACATCTTCTTGAAGTTGTATTTACCCGTGTGCTTCTCTGTCAGTCGTGTCTTGACAGAAAGGAGAGTTGTCTCGGCGGCCTTGCTGTCGGGAAACTTGTCCAGGAGGTCGATGAGCATGGCTTCGCAATCCTCGAACTGGTTCAGTTTGTAGAGGGCGGTGGCCTGACGGAACAAAGCCTTCTCGGTAGGCGCCTCGGGGTCATAAGCCTGTTTGGCATCCAGCAGTGCTTCGGCGGGTCGACCAAGCTTGAGGTTGGTGAGGGAGCGGTTGAGGTGGGCCAGATGCTTGTCTTGGGAAGTCTCGGCGACACCGAGGGCTTCGGAGTACCTGCAGTTCACAGTGTTAGCTATCAGTGAGTTGAAGGAGGATGGGCGACTGACGAGTGATGAGCTTCTACCCAATTCTTCTTGCGAAAGGCCTTGTTGCCGTGATCGCGGTAGCCAGGACTGGTTTTGTCGTCACGGCATGGGTCAACTTTCCATGCCTCGGGGATTCGGCCATCGCCATGGTGCAGGGGAATGATGTCGCCCGGGTGGTCGACTCTCAGCGAGTAGTAAGGCTGGGGGGTCTGAGCGAAATTCGGGAGATGGTGTCATTAACCCGCTGAAAGAAAGGGTTCTTGACGATGCACACACGATGGTCCAACATTGTCCAATTGCAGGAGATTTCCTTCTCCAAGGGCTGGTGATACAGCTTGAGCAAGACAGCTGTACCCGCCTGATCCTCAACGATGGACATGATAGCCTCATGACGGTCGACAGACGACAATGTGTGGAGGAGAACCTTTGATCCCCAATGGTGAGTTTCGAGACGCATGTCGGAGATGCTAATCGGCTTGAGGTCCTTCTCTGGGATAGTGCAGGGTAGATAAGGCGCTTCGACAGTGGTGACGGGGAGAGTCATCATACGTTCTTCAAGAAGCTTGGAGTTTGGGAAAGGGTAGTCGCTTCCGCAGGCCATTCGGATGAATGCGCCAGCAGGGGATAAGCCAGGCGTGATCATGGCCTTGCCAAGTGCTCGGAACATAAAGGTTTTGTTAACAGTATCCTTGGCAGGATGATCAGTAACAAGCTGGCCTTTCTTCTTCTGAGCCTCGGCCAAGGCCGCTTCGGTAGTTTTGACCCATTTGACCAAAGTCGAGTCAAACGAACCGTCAACAAGATCCATCACGGCGGCAGTGTGTTTGTGTGAACGATGTTGGTGACTGAAGGCAAAGAGCGATCGTGGGAGTGAAAGGATAATGTAGGAAATCCCTGGTGATGAAAAGATATGAGGACCGAGATGTTGCGAGAGCAAAGGGCGAGGAGGGGACGGGAATGGTGAAGATAAGGAAAGTCACGGACTGGGGTTGGACAGTAAGGAGCGCTGGGTTTCGGGCGGCAACCTAAGGCAACAATCTCTGTTTGTCATGAATTCTCGTACGTTGCAGGGCAGGTGCGTTGCAAGACCGCGACTTCTAGCAAACAGCAACTTCCCGCACCGACAAACAGTGCCCGCAACTGTAAGCTGAATGCTTGGTTTGTAGCGTTGCACAAACGGGAATAGTGGAGTCAATTTGCTGTGGGAGGATACAGCTAAAACGTCAGTGAAGTGACAGCGGTGGTCGGAAACACCACTTTCTGGACTGCTGTGTTACTGTTTAGGTACAATAGACATGTGCTTGCCCGATTAGTCCCATTTTTGCCATTGTCTCGCTTAAGGTACCTATGCTTAATTCCTCCCGTTGCATGTTTCATCTGCCACGCTGCCCGCTGCGTCTCGCTACGGCTATCCGTACACTGCCCAAAGACCATCCGACTACATGTGCACCTAGATAGGTAGTTATTGGAGAACAAACCAAGCAAGGTGATGGCTGAGGTTGTTCCGGATTGCAGAGAACCCTTGTTATTGTTCACGTATTTTGGAGGTATCCAGCTACAAACACAGTGATCTGTGCAAACGCAATTGCAAGTAAACTATCATGGTGCATACGGGAATCAAGCGAGTTCATTGCGGTCCGTCCATTGTACGTGTCTCCGTACCTTAGCCGTAATTAAATGACCCTTGACAATTCAATCTCTGCGATGAACGCGAACCATGAGTTCAGACTGTGAGAAAATACCACAGTTAAACACAGTCCAAGGCTTGGTAGGATCACAAATCGTAAAGTCAAACCGTCTCAGCAACTATACACAATTAGCATCATCCCTCTCAATCAACATACCGCTTACCTCAACATAGATCTTGTTCAACTCCATCAAAGCAACCGGTCTCCCCAAACACTGCCATCGTCCATAACTAAATATCAACTCCAGCGCATTCTCCATCTCCCTCAACTTCTCACCCTTACTCTCCAACCATCTCTCTGGCCTAAACTCTCCCGCATCAGAACCCCAGATATCATCGCGGCGAAAGATTCCCCACGCGCAGTATCCGATCTTAGTACCGCCGGGAATGAACTTCCCTTTCCAGGTGTCGCCTTGCGGAGGGACTTGTTTGGACATTAGACCTGCAACGGGAGGGAATATGCGGAGACCTTCTTTTATGACGGCTTGGAGGTAGGGAAGGTCGCGGCCGATTGAGTCGGGGATGATGGATTCTGAGAAGTGAGTTTTTGAGATTTCGGCGCGGAGGTTGATGTATACGAGGGGGTTTGTGATGACGTGAAGCATGGTTGAGCGAATGGCTGTAGCTGTTGTATCCGAGCCCGCGACACTGCAGCCATTAGCCAAGACACCAATTGAGGCCTTGGACTTACATTTGTAACAGAATCTCCGACTCTGCCTCTTTCTGGGTAAGGCCATGGGCAACAAAAGACCCAAGCATATCCTTCTGAACCTTTTTATCGGGTCCAAATCGCTCAGCAGTGACCTGTTTCGCAATTCTTCAATCCGTCAGCACTCTCACATCCACCTCGGTTGAACACATGTAGGCTCACCCCATCAGTTTCCCAAACCCAAGCCTATCCTTCTCCGACGGCAAAAGGCTTTTAAACAGTGGCGAACTCAAGACCTTGACTAGCCACGGAACAACAGTTGTCACCATAACAGCTGGTAGCGTCTCCTCCGTGATCTGGATATACTTGTACACGTCAGAATCCGTCTCCAGAAACCCAAACGGTTCACCAAACGCCAGGTCCGAAATCACATCTAGAGTAAAACACTGCGCACGGCGACCAAAATCAACGGCCCTTTTCTCATCTGCGTATTTTCCCAATACTTTCATGAAAGAGAGTATGTTTTTGTCGATCTTTGGTTCGAGATTCTCTACCTCGCGGCCGCCGTAGCCAGCTGGCATTTTAGAGCGCAGCTTGAAATGCTCGTCTTCATCGCGCCAGGAGAGAATGTTGTTGTTGCCAGGGTCGAAGCGCATGCCGTCGTACCAGTCTGATCGCCGATATTCGGTTTTTACGTTGAGGATGTGCCGCATTAGTTCTGGGTCGTCGGTGAGAAGATCGTTGGGTCCGACTCGGGCGATTGAGCCTGTAGATACTGTAAGCTTGGGATGTGATGCGATTACTAGATAATTTACCGTATTGTTCAGTGACCTCCCAAAAGTCGAGGTATGCTCTTCCACCGCCGACTTTCCTGATTAACCACCATTTTGAGATGGCTGCGAGGCGAGGGCCTTTAAATTCGCGCAGGCGGTTGTACTGCTGCCATGTTGAGAGGGTAGACCAGAGTGCCAGGAACGCTGCCACGAGTCCTGCGATTGCGATTGATGGACGAACATCACCAGCGATTTCGCGCAAATGGCCAAGAAAAAAAGCTGCAGCCATGATGGCGATTCCGAGAATAGTCTTCAACAATGACCGGTGCTTATATCAACAACCGTTGAAACTGTGGGTTCCCGGGAATAGTTTACGATTAGAGATCAACGGGCCGAACCCGTGGGGACTTGGCTTTACAAAAAGAAACAATTCTACAGGCCAAAGGGGATCATTAATGTTCCAAGCCCTCGGCAAGACAGCGAATGCAAACGAAGTTCTCTTGTGTTCCAGCCCCTCCACATAATCTTTAGCGGACTAAACTCAGCGCTAGACCCTCTAGACCGCTAAAACCATCCTCTATCGCTCTAGTTTACACGCCATCGACCGCGGAACCCGGGAAATCAATCGCTGGGATCGGAGAGAGGACATCGTTTTAGGGTCGATGATCCGAGAATCAAGGTTGAGTATTGCCTTGAAAGAGAAGTCAGTTGAGAAAGTGACTGTTTTAACATGCCAGCCACAAGTCACGTCAGTTGTGCTTAGTTGTCTCTTCACCCGCAACGTTTTATCCCAGTAACGAGGCACAGTTCGGCACCTTATCTTGCTTAGGTATTCAGATGGAGGGGGGAATCATGTGCTTTTCTTGTTCACCTTTAACGTCTTTTTGCCGATTCACGGCAAACAGCGCAATGTCGCACTTCAACACCTTTGAAAGATGACGGCCGATACGCAGGCTGAGAAACAGGCGGGCGATGACGTTGCGGATCTCAAGACAGCTGTGACTGCTACTGTGACTGAGGGAGATGGACAGGCTCCCACGACTGATGAGAGCGCGCTGCAGGCCGAGGTTCGCTTCCAAGCTTGCTGAAGGGAATTGAATTAATGATTTATAGAGCGAGCATGATTTTCCCGATGATGATTCAGCGATCGGGGTATGCACTATGGGATTATTGGTGGACTGGGCCGACTGACGAATGAAGGAGGATGCTGCGAGCAGTACAGCGTCGATCAATTCAAGCATCATGGCATATCGCACCGAGAATGGAAGAACATACCACGCTTTCAGAGAGTCCAGTACGCAACCCTCGCTTGTATAGAGAAGTATCTACTAATTATGATAGTCAATTATGTACTCCCCCAATGATTCGGTATGAAGCCACGTGTCTCGTCAATTCGTCACTAACACCGCTCCTCATCAGTCTGAGCAAGAACGTTTAGGTGAGCGAGCTCGTACGAGTATTAACGAACATGGACTGATTGGGCTAGATCTCCAACATCATTTTTTCACCCTCACTCTTGGTGGGAAGCTTTATATTAGTCCGATTGGAGATACCAAGCATTTGAGCCGCGCTCTTGATGCAGGAACTGGTACTGGCGTCTGGGCAATTGACTTTGCTGACGCTCACCCCGAAACTGAGGTACAACAACACCTCACTCATCTCACTCATCACATCGTACTAATACTTCCAGGTCACCGGCATTGATCTCAGCCCCATCCAACCAAATTTGTACGCCCTCCAACTTGAAAATTTCAGCTCATTCTCACTGACGATCACAGCCTCTCCACAAATCTCCAGTTCCAAGTTGACGACCTCGAAGACGAATGGACATTCTCCTACAACTTCGACTTCATCTTCGCCCGCATGATGACCGGCTCAATCGGCGACTTTCCCAAATTCTTCGCCCAATCCTTCAACGCGCTCAGTCCCGGCGGATGGGTTGAATGCCAGGACATAACATTCCCCGCGCAATGCGACGACGGCACGCTCAAAAAGGACTCTTACATCGAGCAGTGGTCTAGTTTCATGATTGAAGCGACGAATAAATTCGGTCGCACGGCGGAGAGTGCGAAATTCTACAAGCAGCAGATGATTGATGCGGGGTTTGTGAATGTTACCGAGGTGGTGTACAAGTGGCCGACTAATAGATGGCCTGCTGATCCTTATTACAAGGAACTTGGTATGTTGTTTGTTACTAAGGGGAGTTAAGCTGACGATTTAGGATTTTGGTGTAAGCATAACATCGCTGGTGAGCTGTCCGGTCTTTCCATGGTGCTCTTCACGAAAGGGCTGGGTTGGAGTCCTGAGGAGGTAGAGGTATTTTTGGCAAAAGTTAGGGCGGAAATGAATGACAGACGCATCCATACTTCGTGGCCTATGTAAGTCATCCTCAAGTTTTTGAAGCGTGGAGTACTAACAGGTTCTAGACATGTTGTTTATGGCCAAAAGCCCGAGACCTGAGCACGACGGGATAATTAATCTACAACGTTTTACAATAATGAATTGAATGATTGAACGTTACTATCAGAGATTCTTTCTTACTTCAGCTAAGCATTCACTTTTCCGCCATCAAATTAGATTCTCTGGGGAAATGATCATCATCTGGGGCTGTGAAGTATAAGCCAAGACTGTTTACAAGATGCTCATACTCCCCAGTTTGAGCCAGCATGCTATTCAAATATCGGTAATAACAGCCGGTGTCAGCTCGCAAAGATTCCAGACTCATAATTAATAAGCATTCAAAACCAATATTTCCAGCAATGGCGTTATATCTGGTTTAAACTTCACCCTAGCTGGTGTTCGTGACAGGGGTATGGGATCACGTTACACCTCGGGAAGAATTTTATCAAGTCATACTCTCGATGGAATACTGAGTAGACCTCCGTGATTTGTACATCCCTCCTAAGTTCTATGTGTCGTCTCATGATAGCACCCAACGATACTGCATTCTACTAAAGTGCATGGTGCGAGAGCGAGGTATTTCTTAGTCCCCATCTGTCGGTGAGTTGAGACCAAAATCTAGACCTCGCTTCTACCCAAGTGGAGTATATTTAGTCACCCCTGCCTCAGGCATTTTAGACTCCTGTTATTTTTAACCCGGTTCTACCGGCGATACGAGAAAAACCTCCCTCGAAATACTGTAATCTTTTTCGACTGCAGACATCATTCAACATGGTCCAACATCCACTTCCCGATTCATTGATATCAACGGATTTGGCGATGAACTACTGGCAAAATGTCGCCGCTAGCGTCGACGGTATGCTGGGCGGTTTTCCCTCCGTCTCGAGGATCGACTTACAGGGCTCGCGCTCATTCCTAGCTAAGCTGGGGATTGGCAAGCCCCGGATTCCGAGGGCGCTAGAAGGCGGAGCTGGGTTAGTAAATCTTTAAGACATGCAACTTTACATATAGCTGACTACTTTATGTAGAATTGGTAGAATCACTAAAGGCTTGCTGCTCGATGTCGCTGAGACGGTGGATATCATTGAGCCCGTTGCTAAGTTCACCGCTGTTTTGGTAGATACCCCCGGTGTAGGCCAGATTCACAACATTGGTTTGCAGGAGTGGCGCCCACAAGACTTCAAGTATGATTTGATCTGGACGCAATGGTGTGCGGGTCAAATATCCGATCTTCTCCTCGTCAAATACCTCCAGCGCTGCGCTGCTTCATTGAGTGCCGATGGGGTCATTGTTCTGAAGGAGAACTTGAGTGATTGTGGGGTATGTACGTACGACGAGGTCGACAGCTCGGTAACACGGTATGCTTACAAGTCGCGAACTAACCTTGAGGTTCATGCTGATCGTTTGACTAGAACAGATGAAGGCTTCAGAGCTATTTTTCGCAAAGCTGGATTGATGGTTATCCGGTCTGAAGTGCAGGAAGACTTTCCGAAACATTTATTGCCTCTTATGATGTATGCACTGAAGCCAATTGGACAAGGAAGATCTCTTCGATCGTCTGTTCGATAAGTTGTTGGTTGGATACGCTTCTTCAGCAGCCAATCACCAGTCTAAGATGGCGGCTCGCGCGTCTAAGTTGTTGGCTTGGCATAATTTTGTGGCTTCGAGATACGTGACATACTGGCGAATATAGAAGTGGCATTGTGCACTGAATTTACTTGCTGAACTAGATGCAAATGAGAGAAAACCGTGGTGTTGTTTATTGCTCTGGTCGAAGAGCATACATCTTCAACGGGAGTAGTTGACGGTTCTTGACAACCGGGAATCCGTGCTGCATATCTGATCTCACCAACTTCAGCCCCGCTCTTTTGAAAAGCTGCTGGAACTTCTCATCCTCCCTGTTCACTCATCAGTCATCAAGTCCCAAATTCAGCTGAATTTCTCACCTTGTAACGCTGCCGTCAAGCTCATCAAACTTATCCTGCCCCCATGTGCTCAAATTCTCCTTAAACACGATAAGCCCATGCTTCTTTTCCAGCACGGATTTGCACCTCTCCAAGAACTGCAATAGCTCCTCGTCGTTGAGATGGCCTATGCACCATTGGATCCAGATAAGATCGTAGACAGCTCCTTCGCTAGGCTCCCATTTCTCAAGACCGACGTTGTGGATTTCTCCTACGCCGGGCTTGCCGCGTAGGGTTTCTGTGAATTTGGCCACGGGCTCAACGACATCGACCTGATCTGCGAGCTTCAACAGAAGGCCCTCCGTTATCCTGCCAATTCTAGGAAATTCACCGTCAGTATTTTTAATTCACAGGTACCTGTCAGAAACTCACCCCGCTCCACCCTCAAGAACCCTCGGTATCCTCTGTCTGCCGCTCTTGATTCCTATTCCTAATCTGGCAAGGAAGGTTCGCGAGCCTTGGAGATCGATGCGGGAAACGGAGGGCATGACGGATAAAACACCACCCAGCATTCCATTGTTATCGGAGTCAACTGACTCCCAGTACTCTTTGCATTTTTCTGCTTGGATTAAGCTATCGGGTTGTGAGTTTGCAGGGTTTGACATGATGGGAGAGCTGTGAGTTGGTGCTTAGAGGAAGAAAATCCGCCTCTCAATTTTGCCTGCATAAAACATTTGTGCTGGATGCTGCGCCACATGTGGCTTGCTCCGACGAGATGTTAGTCACGAAGTTCTTCGTTATAAAAATTAGCTGGTAGCCTTTGAACCAGTTTCAAGCATGATCAGAATTATTTTCATGGTTCAGGGTCTCTGTCTGATGCTAATCGGCGTTATCGCTTGACACAGCTAATAATTGCAATGATGTTGTTGAAAAGACAAAACGCCACAGCAGTCATACAGGGTAAGTAGATACTCGATTGATATTCTGTGACTGTGATAGAAACAGAGTGATCAATTAGGATCCCAAAAGGTCTCGTGGAGCATCTTTCTATCTAAATCTGTGGTAAAGCCACATTCAACTATCCTCTTTCTCAGTTGAGCTATTGAAAGTTGCCTACATTGCTCTCTTAGCAATATACTCTCAGAATTTAGTTATATAGTACGGCAACGACGTGGTGGGCTTGGTTAAAATCCCATGGGTCTGCTTAGAGCCCCCTCTTCCTGGCGGAATATGCGGTCTCTCAATGCCTAGAAAATGTGATCTCGCGTATGGGAAGCCAAGTGCCGGCTTGGCAGTACGCGATTCTTGGTATTGTTTTTGTCAATAGAAGGCGCCCCAGTGATGTGAGGCAGTGCACCTTGGCGTGTCTTCTCTCTTTCAAATTTAATGGAGGATTTTACTGCACAAAAAATGACAAGCTGTTGAATGATAGGGCTGTGTGTGAACTCGACTTATTCAAATAATAATTCTTTCTATAATTCGACTTGTCCACTAATACAGAGCCCATTGGCAATATTTTGCCCAGACTAGTACACGTACGCATCGTCTGTGCACTCGTCTTGGCGAAGCAATTCAGAGCCGAAATCGCCGGATCCCAATTTCTTTGTCACTCAGCCCAGACAATTTTCGCTCCGAATAATAGTGGGCCCACCCAGCACGTCATCCCGATTAAAGGAGTGACTCTTTTTTTCTTCCCTCCCTTTAAAATAACCTTTCGAGGCGTCGACTAAGAAAATATTTTCAATCTGTCAAAGACGCCATAACTCAGAACCGCGTTCTCACCGTTGCATCAGAACGGTCGACGTTGGGAATTGAACCGCAAGCAGAAAAAAGGCACTTCGGCAAAACCTCCGAACCTCGGTCAAGATGCCCGACTCTGGTAGCGATAACCCCGAAGCTGGGCCAAAGGGAGAGACAAAGAGCCCTGTGGCCAGCAGATTCACGACGGAGATTGATACGCGATGGGGTGATATTCTGCTGCTCATTTGCTTCTTCGTGGCTGGTCTCGTTGATAGCGCTGCGTTCAACATGTACGGCTGTTTCGTCAGTATGCAAACAGGTCAGTTCATATTCCTCAATCGATATCTCAAACCTCGAACTCACATCTTGCAGGAAACACAATCTTTGTTGGCCTAGGCGTCAGTCATCAACCCGAGAACCTACCTGGAAAAGCCTGGTCTCGCTGTTTTCTCGCTATCGTCTGCTTCGCTATTGGAGCTCTCTTCTTCTCCAGCTTCCACCGATTCTTCGGGCCTCAGAAGCGTTGGGTTCTCATCACGTCATTCCTCATCCAGGCTCTTCTCACTGGTCTTGTCGCTATCCTCGCTACAACAGGCGCTGTCTACAATCATCCCCACGGTCGGGAAACTGTGCACGAGAATGGCTGGATTATCGAGAGAGTCCAGGACTCATTCCCAGCAACTGACTACGCCGCCATCATCATCCTCGCTTTCCAGAGCGCAGGACAGATTGTAGCCAGCCGTGTCCTCAAGTACAACGCCATGCCGACTATTGTCCTGACAAGTTTGTACTGCGATATGATGAGCGATGCAAAGCTCTTCACTGCTCCTATCAACGATAATGCCGATCGAAACCGAAGAGCAACTGGAGCTGTGCTTCTCTTCGCTGGTGCTGTTTCCGGTGGCTTCCTATCCAAGTCTTGGGTTGGATTTGCAGGAGCGCTCTGGATTGCGTCGTTCCTTAAGTTGTGTATCACTTTCGCTTGGATTCTGTGGAAGCCCAAGTCCCTCAACAAGTAGACCAAATGGAATTTAAGACGGACGAAAATAGGTCGAATTATGCTTTGCGTCTAAAGGCGCGCTCAGATGTTAGCGTTGATATCCAATGTCTAGATGAAATCAGATGCTTAGAGGTTTATAAAATAGAATAGAGCAGTAACTAATTGAGATTTGATAGCTTTTCTCGGAAATTGATTCTGGCTCTCTTAGTCCTTGTGTACTGTTTTCATAAGGCTGGCTAATACTTACATGGCTGTAAATGTATCTCTCAGTTGAGGGCTGGCTTGTGTATTAAAACCAGCATGATTTTGCTATTCAGCGATCTTCAAGTACTTGATACAATGGCCGAGAAGGGTCCCAGCCAGTATGATTTCACCGAACTGGAGAGGCCCTCGGCAAACTTCCCTCCTGTAACAAGGCCAGAAGCCCAACGTCGCATTCTCAAGACAAGATTCTCCGGCTTATAATATTAATGCCTCGTCGCCAGATCATGCCATACCAACATGGAAGCTATGCTTCCGGTAGCAATGGAGTGAGGCTGCATCAATATGTCAGTAGACAGCAGGCAGCTATGGGGGCCATTGAGGCTACTATCAGTATCAATCAGGAAAAACCACATCATTCATCTCGGTTAATTCAGTGAGGCCTCCTTCTTTGGAAGCGATGCTGACACGGTGTCCTACTTCTTGAGTGAGGCAACCCCACTCAGCCAATGAGTCTCCATTTCTGCATCTAGGATCCTCAGCTCATGACACATCAGGTAGCTGAATTAACGTTTTCTACAACTTCTCAGTTATCAATCTGCATTTTCGAGCTATCAAGCGGCACAGCAGCGTTGCTGACCTGATCACGTCTTACGTGGATAGCCATTCGCCCAGTAGGATTCCGCCTTGCTTACGCTTCAACATGGATTTCTTGTCGCTAGCCAATGAGATCAAGTCTTGTAGACATGTCTCGTAAGGCTCTGAAGAGCGTCATCCGTCAGCATGATATGATAAAACCTTCCTAATATGGAATACGGTGAAAAGTCAGCTCTTCACTTTTGTTCCGGAGAATTTATTCCGAAACAGTAACCGTTGCACTTTAGACATCCTTTTCAAACCCCTCGTTTCTTGAGTCTGCAGTTTAGTCAACGGACTGGTCAGCTTCACTCAGGTGTGAAACCGTGCACATGACAGAGTTATCAGGTCTGGCTTCGTACGCGACACGCAATCTGCGACGTAGATAACAAGGCTCAGTTCCTCGCGTCCGCCCATCTTGATTGTTGCTTCTCATCTTCTAAGCTTTCCAGAAGTATACCGATTAGAACCATTTCTCGGCGACATAGACAACAGATAAATCTGTCTATTGCTCGTTCCTCAACCTGCGCAGCTGCTGGAAGTTTGTCTCTTTTCTCACATCTCATCAGCCAGATTCTGGCCTTTCGAACAGACCTGAGATCAAGCTCACAATGTGCGTCTGGATCATGAACACCAACCACTTTCTATGTGGCCACTCAAACCTGACACGCGCATTCTCTATGAAGACTGGGTGCTGGTTCACCTGTAACGTCATTACTGCCGAGGTTGTAGGCCAAGGCGTCCACAACTGGTCGAAGCCTTGTGCTTCCTGCATCTCAGCTGGCACTTACTGGAAGAGGGGAACTAGATGGTACCATAGAGCCTGATCTCGCAGACCAGAAAGGCTTTGCTCCAGATTTATACCTTCAGATCAACGGCGGCATTTATTACAGTGCTTGGAGTTTTACATTGTCGCGAGAGAGAACGAATTGCTGTGCAGTCATCTCGTGGCAGCCCTGGGAGTTTCGTTAGGTAAAGCGTGTGTCTGGGTGACGGAAACTCAAGCGAAGCGAGGGTGCTTGCGTCTCAACGAAGGGATGATGTTAGGGAGGTGTATTTATCGGTACTGAGGCATCGTTGTGTTATCTGAAAGTATGGTTGATCAATGGTTGTATCTGAATACTTTGATGGACTTTTGTAAATAGTTTCTAGAGTTTATGTAACGGGGGGCAATCGTTATGATCTAAGTATATCATCAGTGCTTCCATTATGGCGGGATGGTTCCTTATCCATGTCCCCAAAACTAGCCGCCTCCACTGAAGGCTCCTTTCTAAAACTCCTATGATGGGGATCCTCATGCTCCAGGCTATTCAGCTGATAGCTGTGCGAGGGTCTGCCCCTCCAGTTCCCGCTGGACTTGGATGGATTCTCTCCCTGATGCTTCGACTTGGCTGTGAGACCGAGGAAAGTCAAGACTCTGGGAAGGTATGTTCTGAGGAACGGCTTCAGGCGCATCAGGTTGTTGCATACAATGCCCACGTTGAGTTCGACCAAGGACCATACGCCAGCCTCGGCTTGTTTACGGGTGAAGTCGGGATTGGTGGCCATGATGTGGACGTAAGGAGCTCGGACGATGGATGCGATCAGGACCCTGCAGCTTCGATTAGTATTTAGTTGTCTTGCAATCAACCCATGGGTACATACGCAGATCCAATCGACAGAATACCGCCAACAACCTTTTGTCGAAATGGTATCTGAAGATGCAAAGTAGGTAGTGGAAGAATGATGATAGATAGATCGGTTGCTATGTTCAGGACGACTTGGGAGATGGCGAGATTGTTCAAGCAGACACCTGATCCCACGTCTTTCGGATTGCAAGACCCCGAAAGTAGGACGGTGAAGGTGATGGTATATGTCAACAACGCGATTGCAATGACGTAGACCGAGATCTGATAGCCTCGCGCCGGGCTGATGCGATAAAGGACGGAGAGAATCGATAGCTTCGTCAAGGTCGGACTCCACATGTATGTCAACGTTGTCGGAGAGAGGTACTATCATAGTCAGCATGTAACCAACGACTGTATCCAGGAGATGGCTTCATCTACCTTGTTGTACTGAACCATGTCCGCAAGAGAGACATCCCAAGCATGCGATCCCCAACCGTACTTCATCATAAAGCAAACAGAGATGAAGTAGCCCAACGCCGTTGCCCATGCGAGTGTGATGAGCACGACATCAAGTTCCCATTGCTTCACTACCAACGCGCTGGTAGCATATCTAAGAATGAGAGAGATCGTGGCGAGAAAGTACGTGACTGCGAAGACAGCGATTGTCGCGAGTTGCACGTCGGAAAGCGGCCTGTCGAAATTGGACTCCTGGCCAATCGGCGGCGGGACAACAGACGTGTTGTAGATGTTAACCCGAGGATCCAGAGTAGCCATGATGCCCAAGACGTTAACTCAAGGCACAATGCGTTGAGAGAAGTGAGAGGGAAGGGAGATTAAAGCTGACTGAGGCCTTGTCCTCAGCTGGACTAAATATCGCGTTGGGAGGACTTTTCGTAAAGCCAAGCCCATACAGGGGTTCAAAGTCCTCAAGCCCCTGGGATGCAAGGTCGTTAGCGTTAGGGCGGCAATGAAACGGCAATTTCTTAAGGATATATCGGCCTTACAATATCGGTAGACATACCTGTTCGTGATGCGTGACTCCTTGCAGATAAGCCTGGGCGGAGCGGGTTGCAATGAGGGCCCGACAAGGGTATATAATCTACGTTACTGGCTGATGGAGCAAAAAAGCGATACCACTTTCTCTCCCCGTATCATCCGCTTAAACAATCGATCATGGTGTTCAAATCCCTTGTCACGGAATCTCGAGCCCCGAGGGGTAACTTCAACAGTGAAAGGCCGTTGCCGTTAACCCCGGACGAGGTTACTTCTGAGTGGCTATCGGAAGCTCTTGGCATTGTTGTGAAGGACTTCAAGATCAGCTCTGTTATACACGGCACTTCGTCCAAAGTCTTTGTGGATCTTGTCTTTGACGATGGCGTCGAGACTGAGATTCCTAGTAGGGTTGTGCTCAAGGGAGGGTTCAATCCAGTGATTCGCGAGACGGTTCCTCAGATGTTGCCGACTTATCGCCGCGAGGCTGAGTTCTACTTCCACGTTGCGCCGCAGACTACAATGCTTCTTCCAAAGATCTGGTTCACTGGTACAGATACCGTCAACGGTCAAGGCATATTTATCATGTCAGATGTATCAAGAGAAGCTACCTTCGGGACCCCCCTAGAACCATGGACGCCCGAGCGTGTTGGAGAAGGTCTAAAGCAACTGGCTAGCCTACACGCAAAGACATGGAATACCAGTGAAGAAAAGTATCCCTGGCTCTTTGGAAGGGACGGAGAAAAGCTGGAGAACCCAGTCCGAAATATTATCCTGGCGCTGCTGGAGCCTGAACCATGGGGAGCACGCTTTGACGAAAAGGTCCAGCCGCCTGTGGCGAAGGAACTTCTTGACCCTGACCGCATACGCAGAGCATTTCAGGCCCTGTGGAAATATGCCGATGCGGATAAGAAGTATTACTCACTCATTCATGGCGATGACCATGTCGGAAACACGCTGATTGCAAAAGACGGCACTCCTGGGTTTATCGATTGGCAGGGTCTGCAGTATGGGCCGTCGGTTCTCGACTTGGCTTATTTCCTCACGGGTGCCCTGACGGTTGAGGATAGACGCAAGCATGAAACAGGCCTGGTTGATACGTATTTGCAGGCTTTGTATAGGGAGGGAGGACCGAAGTTGACAAGAGAGGATCTTTGGGATGATTATCGGCGATATAGTCTGCAAGGCTTCTTGTGGGCCATGACTCCTCAGACTATGCAGCCAGATGAGGTGGTATTTGCTATGGCGGGGAGATACTCTGCTTGTATCGTTGACCATGGAACTCTCGAACTGCTTGGGGTTTAAGTAGTCACTATTAGACATAGAAGATTACGGAAACTTGATTTTATTCTACTTTCCCTGTAGGATTGAAAGTTTTGGAGTGAGAGGCGTGATTGTTTAAATGTGATGAAATTACTGCCTGTTGGTTTTACTATATATGAGCTTTGTCCTCAAGCCTTTCCCTTGAGTAACGGCTTTATTTCTCAAGTGCGTGGTGAGAGCAATATTAAGCTAGATATCATCGATGGGCTCCCGGTCGATGGCATCAACACTCTTTGGGAATTTCACCAGCAACCCCTGTTAGTTGGTTGCACTTTGTTGACTATTGTCCCATAGAGTTTTGACTCGTTAGATCTCGGCTTCCTAGTGTTATGTCATCGATCTGTTAGTGCGAAGCCACCACACTAAGTTACCCAGTATTGGAACCTCGGTATCAGATACACAGCGCCAAAGTCGCTAGCGAACTGGCGGCGCCATTAGGTGCTAAGTTGCGTCTGCTTAATTAAGCTCTAAACCACTAGTCTCAACTACAAATCACACATCCATCTAACAACTGAGACAGTTATTAGGTGCACATCGCGTAAAAGCCCGCTTGACACATATATATGTGATTTAATAATAACCTTGAGCTACATGATAACTGATCATCTACTGCTTATAAAGCCTCGCAGCCTTTTCGCACATATCCCGTCATCTCACTATGACTTTAGTAAATATAAATATCTGCCTTATCGTTATCAAGAATTATTTTACATTGAACGTAAACCCTGTACAACATCACTTCCAGCCAGTTTGTAGCACGTAGTCTCACAGCCCTCGCCAACTTCGTATTGAACGCCCCCAGCAAGAATGAAAGACAAGGGCTGAATACAACTGGCCTAGGTCTCAACGGTAACAAGACCAGCCTAGATAGGGACAGCCTCGGTAGGTTCATAGCCACAGGCTCGGTCGAAGTAGTAGAAGCTCATGGGCGAAGAGACGGTGTAAAGCTGCATGGCTGAGACCTCGGCGGTATAGAAGTAGCAGGTCTTGTACTGAACATCAAAGCTGACAGCCTTGCATCCACCACGGCAACCATCAAGGCAGTTCTTCATGTTGCCCTCAGCCTGCGACTTCTTGTACCAGGGGGTGTTCGTGGCTCTAACGTAGCCAGTAGCTCCACAGGTCTTGCCAACAGCGTCCGCGACGCAAGCTCGGTCGAAGTAGTGGAATGTCATGGGCGAGTTGGTGACCTGGTAGAGGCGCATCTTGGAGACTTCGGCGGTGTAGAAGTAGCACGTCTTGTACTGGGTGTCGAAGCTGATGGCTTTGCAGCCGCCGGTGCACGAGTTGAAGCAGCCCTCGATGGTGCCCTCAGCCTGGGACTTCTTGTACCAGGGGGTATCTATGGCGCCGACGTAGCCGTTTCCGCCGCAGATGGGCTCAGATGCACCTGCGAGGCAAGGGGAGGCATTGGAAAAGGCCGCGAGGGCAGTAGCAAGGACGGTTGAGAAGCGCATGGTGATGGTTGTTATGGTGGTTATGAGGATGTTTGTAAAGTTGCTTGAGAGAATGCAGTACCATAGAAGCTGGCTCTCGCGGTGCTTTATATAGCAGACTCTGGATGAGCCGTTGGCAATTCTTGCATCTTTTAACGCCCTCGCATCCGTTTAGGGATTTCACCGTATGATCCGGAGCGACTTCCACCGACTTCCGAAAGCTGAAAGGCTGAATTAGACTATTGATCGACCTGCATGACTTTTTTAATAGTTTTTGCTTGGCTGCTACGTTGTTTGCTGCTAATTGTGCTTTTATCCTTGGCTTTAATAATCGGAGATATCAGCATGGTGTCCCATTGGGTCTAATCAGCTCTTGGCTAGGGTAAAGATAAGCACCAAAACATTAGGAGTAAAAAAGCCACAACTGATGGACTAACGGCTTTTAGCCGGGCAGAACATGTGTTGTTTCTCGGGCAGTTGGTAGGCTGCTGTTAGCCAGTCCACAACAGGTGCAACGGTGAATGCAAAGGGGTTTTGGGACGCAGAGATGATCGCCAAGATCTGGGGTACTCAGAATGCAGATCTGACCGAATATTCAACAGGACCCTTTGTAGATCTTCAGACATTTTCAGATACTGAATGTTGTGTATATGATTCAAAGATTGCCCATATTCACAATTACTTGAGAGATTTGGCCGCGTCACCCCGTGTGAGATGAGAATGGCGAGGTTCGTTTAGAGTTGACAGTCGCCCAAGGCTTTCAATAGTTCAAAGCCACAATTCTAAGCGAGCAAACGTGCGGCTGCATCATGGCGACTTTATAGCTTCGTGTACAGTACCCATTTAATGCTCCGACAACACTCCAAATTCTTTTCATCACAATAATCTTGGTGTGCAGTTTCAATCAGCAGTCGGCCACTATTAACAGCGCACTGTATAGCCGCCAACTTGGAAATCATCAAGGTCGTAGCAATGTGCCATTGGCTCGGGGTGTCGGCCTTACCAGGATCTTGGATCCCAGCAGCGGAAGACTCGGGGAAATGTGCGGAATTATGCTTCCTGTCCCTTGATGGTTGTGTATCATCGGGCAGGCGTAATTGGATGAACTGAATTGCTAAGAAACGGTAGCCCCTTGTTGGGTTTTCAGCTTGCCACGCTTCCTTTATATCAGAACCAACCACGCGATAAGATAACCGAGTGATACAACGCAACGTCGGGCTTCGACACCGCTGGGACACAGTCACTCAGTGTTTATTTGACCTCTCAGCCCCTATTGTTTCAATAGCCTGATGCTAACGCACGAGGTGGTTGCATTCAAGGTAGAGCTGAGCAAGTTCATCCGCAGTGATTGTGAAAATGAGCTTGGTATTATTATCCTTTCCTGCAACCTTAGCAATAGTATGAGCTATTGAGATGTCAAAATTCTACCACGCCTCGCCATTTTGCGTCGTCTAGATCACATAGCGGTCACCAGCGCTCAGGGATGGTATAATAAGCATACGTCATTGGCAAAGGCGCTAATATAGGGAGCCCCCTCTTAGCTGAGCACCTCTCTTCATATCCTTGTCATATTCTCCAAAGGTACACCACTGGAGGAAACTCCAGGGAAGAACTAAAGCCGTGAGCTGGCAGTGGAATTTCTGTTCTTTAGAGCTGCTGGGCAAGGCACAAGTGGAAAAGGCATTGCTGTATTTTGTCTATGGAACGTTAGACGTTGCACGCGGGTTATGTAGACTATTTTCTCCTTATACCTGGTCAACAAGCTTTCACAAACTCTACTGGTCTGGTGAAGTAACCGTGAGATAGAACTCACGTACGGAGATTGATCCCAAGTACCAAGCCAGTGTTGGAAAGCGGGAAACAACCGCTGACGGGTAGTCGGGAGTACAAAGTTACCTCCTACACACAACAAGGCGCGTTGAGCAGCCAGCTGGCCCTGTCGATCCAAGCAGGGGTGATTTTAGCCCGACACAAGCTTCGATATTCTGTGAGGGGCTAAAGAGGATGGAGTTGCGTGAACACAAACAGCGTGATTGTCAAATTGGTCTTCTCCGTAGTAATTGACGTCAAATATAACATAAGTTACTTGTCGGGAGATTAGACAGATTCGAGTCTTGTCGTCTCGTCTGATCTGTGCAAAAGCAAATGTCTGAGGGTGCGACAAGGAATTGGGTCATGGTCCATCGTGTAGGGGAGATACGCACCTAATTAGCGCAAGTAGCAAACAACAACCCATTTCACAAGACAGCGTTGGTACTTATCCTAGTGAGCAACGGTTTAATCTCGGCCGTTCGATATAATCAGTATTTATTCATGCTAGAGTGCTCTGCCTGCGACTTGTCGCCATCGCCCACTAGAGACGATATGGATCGAATCAGGCTGTCGTCCGGCGTTGCGGCTCAACGCCACTTAGAATTTACTGGCTAGAACTGCAACAATTCCCGTGACTCGCTAGACATCCATTCTTGTCCAGTACCTGTAAGCCCCTCATTTGGCTTTTTGTTGCACAGCCACCTTGGAGGTTGAAACTGGATACGTGGAGTCAACACTCAACAGGCTTCCAACATCAAATTAGCAATAGTCTCCAAAATTCTGTGGAGCTTGGCTTGACGAGACCATAAGTATCTGTTCCGTTCCCTGCAGGAGAGTCTCAGGCGTTAAATGAACCTTCTTAGCACCACCAGCCCCCCAGTCATGCCAGCCGCCGCTGCGCCATTGAAGTCAAAAAGTCATTGGCACCGTCGCCAACGTAGCTGACTCGCTCCCGGACCCAGCTGAAGAGGCCCAATAAAGTCAGGGAGCCCAGCATGGTGTTGAAATCGCGCTGCAGGATAATCAAGCAGCAATCTCGTCATACAAGGCCAGTTTTCTTATTGCTGTCAAGGGTTGCCGTGCGACGTCGTCGTGCATCCAACAGGAGTTTGAACTTCTTTTTGGTCGAAGTGACTGGAAAGCTTATTTTATGGCATTGTGGAAGGAAGACGACAGGAGAAAGATGCGCCTTGATCGCAAACGAGAGAGCATCTTGTTGTTGCTTCAACTTCTGAGCCTGTAGGCCTGACCCGGTTTATCTAGTGCAAAACTGTACTACCTAGTTGACTGCATCATCAAAGAAGCTCGGTACGAGAAGTTCAGTCGCTGGTCGCCAAATTAACAGAATGATCTCATGTTGCGAAAGAGGAGATAACGAGTCTCATACCGACCTCCTGAACTTGCCGTGATACGATTCTTGGCTCTCTTGCTAAGGGAACGGTAGATAGCATCTATGCGGACTGGGAGAATCGAGAGAGCAAGCCGATTACAACTGAATTCGGCTTTGAATACGCACTCATCAACAGATGGGCCTATCGTCGAGCTCTTGCTCAAGCACAAGCCCAACGCAATCGAGAATTGCCACCTCGCAGAGAGCTTGATACTTCCCCCAGGACCTAATGGCGAGGCCATAGATCCTGTTGAGGATCTCGTTGACTTGGGTTGCAAGTCGAGTCGACAGACTGCTTCAATGCCGTTGCATATACCTCCGTAATCCTATACGGATCCAGTAGCTCTACAGTTCATGCTGAGATCTGTGGACGAAGAGGTGGATAGCCCTGAAAGTCCTGACAGTTATTAAACTGCAGAAATAGTAGCTATGCAAGGAATGACTGGCGACTTGAGAAACTTTGACTCCTCACCTAAGTCCAGGGATAAGAGTCCACAAGACCGGGTGCCTAGAATATAGCGATGGACTCAAACTGCGACTAAGGATGCAGTGACTGGAGTGAAACAAGATAAGTCTCAACAAGGAGAAGCGTTGACTGGTTAATTGACATCAATTATGTTTTTTAGTAGCAATAGCTTGTCTGCTGAGCCCCAGATATGCCTGCAGACAAAACCACTGTCACTATCGACATGTTTAGGAGAGAAACTACCAAGTCACAGACCGCCTAACTCATGGAGTTCTCCCTTTGGTAGTCGCCCTACTGTCGTGTACGCCTAAATTCTAAGAGGAAGATAGTTGACACAAAAGGCCATCCTGAGGTTAAAAAGACCAGCCGTGTTGACCGTGCTTCTGACATAGCTTCACATGGGCCACTCGACGGTAGCCCCATGGGTAGTTCCCAATCCCCAAATGTTTCTAGTCTTCAACAAAACTTGGCTAGCCTGGAAGATAACCACGGCCTTGAGCGGGGACGGCAGGCAAGTCCACGACGACCTGTCGAGATCGCGGATGAGGAATGAAAGGTATCGTGACAACAAAGGTACCAGGAGAGAACGCAGGATATCAATCTTGCGATTCACAATATACACCAGACGATGACACGAGACCTTGGAGACCAAAAGCTGCCAGACGATCATGAACCAAAGTCAAACAAAGCCAGCGTAGCAAAAGCACAGATTCCACTAAAGTCAACCCAGGGACACAGCTGAATACAAACAGCCCCAGACTTCTCAGAACTGTCGAGGATGCTATACAAAGGTTGATTCTACCCGACCTGAATACAAAACGTGAGACAATTCAACGAAGGCCCCGATTTACTGGAACAGAACTCTCGTTGCAGCTAAGGCAAGCAAGAGAGGGGAACCAAAAAGGAAGCAAGCTCTTCATCGCCCGAGCATGATTGATGAACGACTGGGGACAAGTTGGGACAAGATGGATGTAGTCTAGTAAAAGCGACTATACAGAGATTCAGAGAGAAGAACCCCAATACCAACAAATAAAACATGTCTATAAGGTATTCAGTATATAAATGCTTCTCGTTAGCTGGGCTGTATACTAAGGATTGTATTTTAGCAGTACGATACTCATGTCTCTTGGATAACAAAATATTATAATACTACTCGGAGAAGATAAGTAATAACTATTAGAGTAGTAGCAGTAATAATCAGGTTATATTACATAGCGCAGTGTAACGCGATTAATCTGCCTTTTTGTCGCTGCCTACCAGAACTAACTGCAAGGACTGACTGAATATATCCCGATCAATAGGGACTACTCCATGACTAGCAACTAGACGAACTAACTGGTCAATGGTCATTAAATATCCATTTCCGAAGGAACAGCTTCGAATATGAGGTCCAAGATGTTACTAGCTCTGCCCAAATTTACAGCTGCAGCACAAACCACCAACACGCCAACCTCCGACGGCATATCCGCTATTATCGAAAAACAAATTATGTCATTTCGCATCATCAGAATCTTATCGGCAAATAGGCCCGACGAGCATCAGACTATCTTCCCTTTCTAGAAATCTGGGGTATCGGCCGGAAGTACGGACTCGAGAGATACTCCGTCCGTAGGATTCTTGAAGTGGTGTGCTGTTGGTGATGTGACATTGCGGAGGTGGATATTTAGCCGTTAGAGAAATGAATCGACGGGATCGAAATAAGCATTTCTATTTGCGTATATCCGTATAACCGCCTTGCTTGGAAATATGTCATTTGTTGATGCCAGGGGTACGGTCTTGTGTTATTCTCCGGCTGGTCGTACATTATTTAGATGGCAAATATCCAAGATTAACTATCAATCCAGATATCAGAATCACATCTATGCCTGTCTCTGTGTCGACATATTCTGAGTCAATCTCACATAATGCTGAGCAAATACCACCTCACCCATCCCAACCCCCATCTGAAGCTATTCGGGAAGCGGACACTGCAAAACCCCGTAGACCTACTCAGACCACTGACTTAAGCTCACGCCACTAATCTAGTCAAGACAACGCTATGGTTGGCCTGATCCCCTCACGTTAATTGATCACCTGCAACCCTTGAAAAGCGGGCTGCCGAATGATTGGTCTTCAGCGGGTGATCCCTGTAAAGAACCCCTGTAATGGCTTTGCTGATGGAGGGTCAGATCTGTCCGAGTAACTCAAAGGCCCCAGGTTTTTTACGTTTTCGCATTTCGGTTTCGCTATGCTAAACGAGAAGACGTGTGTTTAGAACAAGTAGGTTTAAATAGTGATTGTATAACCATCTGTTCGTCTTATATAAAGAGGGATCGCTTGAAATAATTATTTTGTTTCTCAGAAACTGAGATGTTGAAACAAGGGAATTGGGTATCGTCATAAATGCAGGCAAGTCGTCCGTGATTGTCTGCCAGATGGTCCATCCCCAATGAAAGACCTCAACTCCATCAAGACAAAACCTAGTTGCCAGAGAACTGGTCTCAGAAGACGTGGAGCTTCGGACCAGGAGACTTCGAAGCCAAATAACAATCCCCCCAACCATCCGTATTTTCCTAGAGAACTCGTTCGTATGAGAGGACAACTCTAGGCGTCCATCAATTCACCTCTGTAGGCGACGGCTCTCTGCTCCTCTTCCTTTTCAAATCATCGCCTTCGTGTAAGCTCAAAGGTGACTGCTCGCGTTGATTTGGCGGACTATGCTCCGGCGTTGGAAGTCTTATGCAAGTGCAATGCCGGAGAAGTTCTTCACATCTCGCAAGCCTTTCCAGAAGATCTTGATTCGGGCGTCTGCGCTTCCTTGGCGGAGCTGGTAAGCTTGGAGTGCAGACTGTTTTGAGCTATCAAATCGTCAGTGTCAAACTCTACCCGAGGTTTTGTTGAGGGAATTACCCTTATGCAATTTGAACACGGACTCTTCCGATCGCATTTCTTTTTCCTCTGTTGGCAGAGCACACATGACAGCACTCTCTTGCCCGATTTCTTCGACTCCGAATCCATCGATGTGTTTGTAACTGTAGGGCTCAAGTCCGTAGACTCATCCCGATGCGAAGCAGAACTCGACATTCTCGTATGAAATTTACGATAATTATTGTTCTTACAATATCTCAACTTGCATCTCATGAGATGTCGATGTCGACTTTAAAAGCATATAGCCCAAACTCAAAACCCTCCGCGGACTAGGGTGAAGACGATTGGGTACTGTAGCAGATCATGCAACAAATGCATGGCGGGGAATGGGGTGCCACACTCGGGCAGTCGGGCTCGAAACGCATCCCGAGAGCTCTCCACAACTTCCCGAGGCCAGGGGGTGACAGACCGGGATATTGGAACTTGGAGATGCGGATAATTCTGGTGAACACGCGATTCGGGAGACGCATTCTGACAAGAGTCCGCTTGACCGACTTAAAAGGACTGTGTGGTTTATGTGTTCATTATCACGATACTGAGGTTTTATTTCCAGCGGTTCGTTGCAGCTTTTTCGTATTGCAAATTCTATTGATATGAGAGGCTGAAGCATTGGACATCAGATCATTATGAGTCCACTTGCTTGTACTCAATCTCTAGATTTCTAAAGCTCAAAACTCTCGGCCCATACTATCTCTGTTAATACACAAGTCTCCAAAATACCCCATAGCACTCCGCAAGAAACACAGGTTAAGCAAATCAATCATGGCATCAACTTATATGGGCGGTACTTCCGTCCAACCAGCACCGTTACCTGGACTGGGACCAAATGTGACAGAAAACAATCAGACTGCTACTTCAACTTATGACCCGCAAACACCTGTGAATCCAAGTTCAGACACAACTCCTACCAACTATTCTCAAGACCACATGGCTTCCAAAGACGAAGCACCAGCCAAATCCACCACAGAAGATGAAGAAGACTCGGAGCTCGAGCGCAGACACAGTATCGTTCGCGATTTGGCACGTCAGTACACCAACCAGAGTCAAATGTCTGCTATCAGCGGCAACCCCTTTACAGCAGATGAAAATAGCCCCCTGAATCCCAGAAGCGACAAGTTCCGAGCTTTGGCTTGGGCAAAAGCCATTGCGAAACTGCACAGTGAGACTGGCTTTACTAATCGAAAAGCTGGTGTTTGCTACCAGAATCTCAATGTGTTTGGATATGGCCAGCCAACAGATTATCAAAAGAACGTGGCCAATGTTTGGCTTGACGTCGCTGCACTTCCACGACAGCTGATGGGCTACGGAAAGACTAGGATCGACATCATTCGAGAATTTGATGGTGTTGTCAAGAACGGAGAGATGTTGGTAGTATTGGGACCTCCTGGATCTGGCTGTTCAACATATCTCAAGACCATTTCCGGCGAGACAAGTGGTATCTACATAAACGACGATGCCTACTTCAACTACAGAGGTAAGTCACCAAGCTCTTCAGATTTTGAACTGGCTGACTATCACCAGGCATAACGGCCCATGAGATGCACACCCGCCACCGCGGAGAAGCAATCTACACCGCAGAAGTAGACGTCCACTTCCCCCACCTCACCGTCGGCGACACCCTCGACTTCGCCGCCCACGCCCGCGCCCCCCGCTCCATCCCCGGCGACATCGACCGCGAGACCTTCATCTCACACTCCCGCGACGTGGTCATGGCCATGTTCGGCATAAGCCACACCGTAAACACAAAAGTCGGAAACGAGTACGTCCGCGGCGTGTCCGGCGGCGAGCGCAAACGCGTCACCATCGCCGAAGCTTCTCTTAGCGGTGCACCGCTGCAGTGCTGGGATAATAGCACAAGAGGTTTGGATTCAGCGAATGCGGTGGAGTTTTATAAGACGTTGAGGCTGCAGACGCAGATGTCTGACACGGCGGCTATGGTGTCGATATATCAGGCTCCACAAGCTGCTTATGATATTTTTGACAAGGTTCTTGTGCTGTATGAGGGAAGGCAGATTTTCTTTGGGGGAACGAAAATGGCGAAGCGGTATTTCGAAGATCTGGGGTTTGAGTGTCCAGCACGACAGACGGTGCCGGATTTCTTGACGTCGATGACGAGTCCCCAAGAGCGAATTCTTCGAAAGGGGTTTGAAGACCGCGCACCCAGAACACCAGATGAATTCGCAGCAGCGTGGAAAGCCTCGCAAGCCAACGTCCTTCTCCAGCGCGAAATCGAAGAGTATAAACGAGATTTTCGGATCAATGGACCTGAAGCAGAAGAGTTTAGAGCGAATCGACGAGCGGCTCAGGCTAAGAATCAGCGGAAGAATAGCCCGTATACGTTGAGCTACTGGCAGCAGACGAAGCTCTGTGTCTGGCGGGGTTTTAAGCGGCTTGTGACGGATCCGACTATTACGCTGACGCAGTTGTTTGGGAATTTTATCATGGCGCTTATTGTGGGGAGTGTGTTTTATAATATCAATCAGACGACGTCTAGCTTTTTTCAGAGGGGGCTTTGCTATTCTTGGCTTGTCTTTCTAACGCGTTCTCTAGTGCTCTCGAGGTACACTCATCAACCTTTGTCTCGTTCATAGCTTTGGCTAACAGGTCTAGATTCTTACGTTGTATGCTCAACGACCCATAGTTGAGAAACACGATCGCTACGCTCTGTATCATCCATCGTCTGAAGCAGTGGCCTCTATGCTCTGCGATATGCCCTACAAGATCCTCAACGCCTTCACGTACAACCTCACACTCTACTTCATGACCAACCTCCGCCGAGAACCCGGCCCCTTTTTCTTCTTCCTCTTCATCACATTCCTCGTCACGCTCTGCATGTCCATGATTTTCAGAACAATCGCTTCTGCGTCTCGAACACTCTCCCAAGCTATGGTCCCCGCTGCTCTCCTCATCCTCGCACTAGTCACCTTCACGGGCTTCGTTATTCAGATCGACTATATGCTCGGTTGGTGCCGATGGATCAACTACGTCAATCCGCTTGCGTATGCGTTTGAGTCACTTATGGTGAATGAGTTTCATAACCGCAAGTTTGAGTGTAACTTGTTCATTCCTACGTATCCGGATGCAGCGCCTGAGAACCGCGTTTGTTCGACTGTTGGTGCTGTACAGGGCGAGCCGATGGTTTCAGGGGACAGGTATATCAACTTGTCGTTCTCGTACTACCATGCGCACAAGTGGCGAAATGTTGGTATTGTTATTGCTTTTACACTTCTTTTCCTTGCGACGTACATGTTCTTTGCTGAAGCTGTCAGTGCAAAGAAGTCAAAAGGAGAAGTTCTTGTTTTTCGTCGTGGACACAGACTTGCAAAGAACAGAGTCGATGCTGAGTCTAGTCCAGCGGGTCGAGTGGCCATCACGGAGAAAGAAGGCTATGGGGAAGGACAGCCGTCAAATTTCAAGTCAACAAGTGTCTTCCACTGGAACAACGTCTGCTATGACATCAAGATTAAGAGTGAAAACAGGCGTATTCTTGATAACGTAGCCGGATGGGTCAAGCCGGGTACAATGACAGCTCTAATGGTATGCCCCCTACAACCCCATATCCTTTTCAACACTAACAATCCCAGGGCGTCTCAGGAGCCGGCAAAACAACACTCCTCGATTGTCTCGCCGACCGCACAAGCATGGGCGTCATCCACGGCGACATCCTCGTCGACGACAAACTCCGCGACGCCTCCTTCCAGCGCAAAACAGGCTACGTCCAACAACAAGACCTACACCTATCCACAACAACAGTCCGCGAAGCCCTCAACTTCTCCGCCATCATGCGTCAGCCAAAACATATACCTGTGAGACAGAAGATCGCGTATGTTGATGAAGTCATCAAAATGCTAGATATGCAGGACTATTCCGAAGCTGTCGTTGGTGTTTTGGGCGAGGGTTTAAATGTGGAACAACGGAAACGCTTAACAATTGGCGTTGAACTTGCTGCGAAACCACCAGTTTTACTGTTTGTTGATGAACCTACCTCTGGATTGGACTCGCAGACTTCATGGGCTATTCTAGACCTGTTGGAAAAGCTGGCTCGCAGTGGACAAGCTATCCTCTGCACCATCCACCAACCATCAGCCATGCTCTTCCAGCGCTTCGATCGCTTACTCTTCCTAGCCAGCGGAGGGAAAACAGTCTATTTCGGAGACATAGGCGATCATTCCCTCGCAATGACTCGCTATTTCGAATCTCACGGCGCAGAACCATGTCCGCCTGAAGCAAACCCCGCAGAATGGATGCTCGAAGTAATCGGCGCAGCACCCGGTTCCGAGACAAACCTCGACTGGCCCCAGATCTGGAAAGATTCCTCCGAGTTCGCTGAAGTTCAGAAACACTTGCAGGAATTGTCTCATCATCAGGTTGAGAAGAGTCAGGATGAAGATCCGCATTTGTACGATGAGTTTGCTGCTACGTTTACGACGCAGTTGAAGTATGTCACGACGCGAGTCTTTGAACAGTATTGGAGAACGCCTTCGTATATCTACTCGAAAGCGGCGCTGTGCACACTTGTCGCACTGTTTATTGGTTTTTCATTTTATCAGGCGCCTAACACGGCGCTTGGACTGCAGAATCAGATGTTTGCGATCTTCCAAGTGTTAACTGTCTTTGGACAGCTCACGCAGCAACAGGTACGCCAAACTCCCTCAAATTTGGTCTCAAACGAGCAAGACTGACTATTCAGATGCCGCACTTTGTCATTCAACGAGATTTATATGAAGTCCGAGAACGGCCCTCCAAAACGTACAGCTGGCAAGTCTTCATCCTGAGTCAAATCATCGTCGAAATCCCATGGAACACCCTCATGGCTGCGATTATGTACTTCTGCTGGTACTACCCCATCGGTCTATACCGCAACGCCGAACCTACCGACGCTGTCGCTGAGCGCGGCGCCCTGATGTTCTTGCTTTTCCTTGTCTTTATGCTCTTCACCTGCACCTTCACCGATTTTATCATCGCGGGGTGCAGCTCAGCTGAAACAGGAGGAAACATCGCCAACCTGCTCTTCATGATGTGTCTCATCTTCTGCGGCGTTCTCGCACCACCAGACAGTTTCCCCAAGTTCTGGATCTGGATGTATCGCGTCAGTCCGTTTACATACCTCATATCAGCCATCTTGTCCACCGCGGTGGCGAATACAGAAGCTGTCTGTGCGCAGAACGAATATGTTGTTTTCCCACCGCCGGAGGGGAAGACGTGCGCGGAGTATATGCAGGCGTACATCAAGAGCGCGGGGGGCTATCTTGTGGACGGGAGTAGTAACAGTACATGCACGTATTGTACTATTGGGGACAGTAATGTGTTTTTGGCGAGGGTTCAGTCACATTATGATGAGCGGTGGAGGAATTTTGGGCTGATGTGGGTGTATATCATCTTTAATGTTTTTGCGGCTTTGGCGTTGTATTGGCTTGTTAGAGTCCCGAAGAATAAGAAGGGAGAGAAGGAGAAGAAGGAGTGAGAAGGCGGTAGAAGTAAGATGGGAGGATCGTTTTTCTTATTCTCTTGTATCATATAATAACTATGATTTGGTACTGCTTAGTTCTAATAGCCTGTCCTGCTGTTGGGTAGATATGTCCGATTAGGAATACCCAAAATTCCCTCCTCGAAGTGAATACGGCAAAGCATGCATAATGTGATGATATTCCTGCTGATTGAAGTATCAAATGCTGAAATCCATGTCGCTATACTTCTTTGGCCTCCTGATCATACCAATGCCCATAATCCAAGTATAGCACTCGGAGAACAGTTACTGAAAACGTCCTCCAGCTTTCAGCTGCATAGCCATGTCTCACATGCGAACCCTTATCAGCCAATCAAACACGACGTTTTCGTAACGGGAGAGACAAGCTTCGACCACCAAATACCTATCGCATCCTCAGCCGCAGCCACGAGATACGAGATGACGCTAAAACGCCAATTTTGGTTCTAGGCCGATAAACTATTGATCTTACGGGACACTATCACATATCTTGTCGTGAATATGGTATGGTGCCTGTTCTATACGCGCTTAGCTCCCGCCACAGGGCTGAACTATTGAGGGCTGAACAAACGCCACACGAACATCCCCTCTTAGCACTTCACTTGCCCGTAACACCCAGTAACACACGAAATGCACAGTTCAAACGGTGCATGACGAGACTCTTGTGATTGCCTACAGTAAGCTTCGGCAGTGACCGATATTACACTTTGTGGAACGCCATTCCCTTCTTCGGCTAGGCACCACCGCCGTCTTTGCTCACGATAGGTAAATGGCTCAGAAAAATATGGAATGGAGGGGGATACAGGCCTGTGAGTCAACAAATAAGCTTCGTCACATACTGTGATACCTAGCACGACGCCCCTCGCCCAACTGGTGATAGATCACAAGGAGGGATGACTTGCATGTGTCTGTATTCTGCCTAGTTCGAAGCTTGTGATTCCAGGTATAAAGCGACCATGGTCCCCTCCTGAAATTTGAGGGACAACCTCACGATGGCTTCTATACTCAGTAAAGAATCCCTCGCTGTTTGCTTTTCTATTGTTACACTACTCATTGGACTCTCTCACTTCAACATGATCTCCCTCAAATCCATCTTCAAGTCAGTTTACATTCGTCTTTGGAAATTTGTAAACATCTTTGTCCACTGGCACAGACTACCCACATGGCTCGGCGTCTTTAATCTCCTCGCTCTTCGATATGAGCTTCGCGAGAAGAACCTTCACGACACCTACCCCAACGCCGAGTTCCAGGGCACAGCAGCTGATTGTCCCATGAAGAACTCAAAGTTCATCGCGACTAGAAACTCTGATGGTGATTTCAATGATCTGGCGCAGCCAAAGATGGGCTGTGCTGGTATGAGATTCGGTCGAAATGTTCCCAGAAAGAATACCGCGCCGCCCACTCAGCAGGAACTGCTTACTCCCAATCCAAGACTCATCTCTGAAAAGATTCTCGCTAGACCTGAAGGCCAGTTCAAACCCGCTGAGATCGTCAATCTTCTCGCCGCAGCTTGGATCCAGTTCCAAGTTCATGATTGGGCACAGCACTCCCTCGTCACAAACGGTGACAAAGACGTTGAGATTCCGCTAGACAAAGCCGACAGATGGTCAGAGCGCATCATGAAAATCCCCCGAACCAAGAAAAATGATCCTCTTTCACAACAAGATATAGAAACACCTGCTTATACCAACGAGTGCACCCATTGGTGGGACGCCTCTCAGATCTACGGATCCACTGAAGCCGAGACAAAAACTCTTCGAGCAAAGTGTGATAGATCATATCCTGGTCAACTTCATGTTACGCGTGAAGATGGCGTGCAGTTCCTCCCTCGATCGAAGGATGGTATTCCCAAGACTGGGTTCAGACAGAACTGGTGGTTAGGGCTTGAACTTCTTCACACCTTGTTTGCGCTTGAGCATAACGCTATTGCCACGCAGCTTCATCTTTCGAATCCGAGCTGGTCGAGCGATCAGATCTTTGATACTGCCCGTCTTATCAATTGTGCTCTCATGGCCAAGATTCATACTGTTGAGTGGACGCCAGGTATTTTGCAGCACCCGGCGCTGCAGATTGGAATGAACGCGAACTGGTGGGGTCTTTTGGGCGACAAGGTATGTCTTATGATTCTGAGTGATGAATAGTTACTAACGGATGATTACAGCTCTGGCATGTCTTTGGCCGTGCCTTTGACAACAAATCAGAAGTCATTTCTGGTATTCCCGGATCAGGCGTCGATCACGACAACGTGCCCTACTGCCTCACAGAAGAATTCGTCTCCGTCTACCGTCTCCATCCTCTCATTCCCGACAACGTAGCATTCTTCAGCATCAAAGACGGTCAGCACAAGGGTACACTTCCCATCAAAGACGTTGCCTTTGAGTCAGCTCGCAAGCCCTTCGACGAAGACAAATCCGGTCTTGGCCTTTCCTTCGCTGATGTCTTTTACTCCTTCGGCGTCAATTACCCAGGTGCCATCCGAGCTCACAACATGCCCAATTTTTTGCGCGACTTGAACATCCCAGGTGATAAAGACTTTCTTCACGGTCGACACTTGGACTTGGGAACCATTGACATTCTTCGTGATCGTGAGCGCGGCGTTCCTCGCTACAACGCTTTCCGTCGCCTGTTCCACATGGCGCCCGCAAAGAGCTTCTTTGATCTTACAGGAGGTGATGCCAAGCTGGCTGCTGAGTTGGAAGAAGTCTACGACGGCGATCTCGAAGCCGTGGATCTTCTTGTTGGTACGCTCAGCGAGCCTCTGCCCAAGGGCTTTGGCTTTAGCGACACTGCCTTCCGCGTGTTTATCCTCATGGCCACTCGCCGCATCAAGTCTGATCGCTTCCTTGCCGGTGATGGTTGGTGTCCTGAGGTGTACACTCGCGAGGGCATTAATTGGGTGCAGAATAACACGATGAAGGATGTTTTGTGTCGACACTTTCCTGAACTTGCTGCGACGCTGCACAATGTCAAGAACGTGAGTTTTCCCTATTCATTTTGATGATACTGAACTAATCGTTGTAACAGGCTTTCGCTCCTTGGACCAAGATTGGCCAGACTGAGGCTTACGCAGGTCCAGAGACCAACAAAGCAAATAACTGATGATTTGGTTCATGAAAGGAAGAGACTTCTTTTGTTTAGGGCTTAGTTTGAGTAATGGGAGATTGGGAGCACTTGGATGCAATTTGTAATTCTTTTACGACGGGAGAGCTGGCCTTTTGTTCACTTGGGTCTCCATGTATCAGAGACTAGAAGCTGTAGAGAGCTAACTATCGATAAATTGCACCATTCTTACACAATATCCATCAGGCTCAAGTACTAGGCGTCGTATGGTATTCTCAGCGATTTTCCTGTGAGCTATCTAACAGCCAAAACTATCTCATCAAGTATACCAAGTAGGCTCAGGATACTCTCCCAACAAAAGATACCTCCCCAACTCCCTATTCTTATACGCCACAGGATCATGTAGCGTATGCGTTCTCAAATCCCTCCAGAACCTATCCAACCCAACCTTTGCAGCCGTAGACCTTGAGCCCGTAACTTCAAACACTCCCGACGTGATCTTAAGACCAGTGTCTGTAGTGACGACCTTGAGACTGGCGACCCATTCGGCAAATTCACCGCGTTGCTCGGCTGTAACGGCAGAGCGATCTTGTGAGTACTTGGAGTAGAGGGAGTCGGCTTCAGCATTGACTTTCTCGGCGAGTGCTTCGGTGGCGCGGAGGTGGGCGAAGAAGTTGCCGTAGGTGGAGAGGATGTAGAATTCGTCTGTTGCTTTCTCCTTGTTCTGGTGATTTATTAGGATATGTTGTTATGGGAGATTTTGGTACTTACATCACCACCGAATGGCCAGGCGCGAGTGTTCTTGAGAGTATACTCCTTGGCAAATTCCAGAGCACCAGCCGCAATGCCGAGGTAGAGATTAGCAAAGTTGAGCTGGATTCTGTATCTCATGTTAGAAAGTTTGAAGAACAACAGTCGCGAACGACTTACGTTGGTAAGAAAAGACTTGTGAAAGGAATGGCCAAGATGCTGGGATCAGGCTTCTTGGCCTCCACATCCCATCCCAAGGCATCACCCCATGGAGCCTCAACATTCTCGATATTAACACCCCCCGACTCCGTAAGCCTCAGCCCAACATTATCCCAGTTATGCTTAAACTGAATGCCCGGCTGCTGCGTCGGAACAATAGCAAAGATGTGCTCTTCCTTCTCACCATAAACACCCTCAAGAACAGTCAAGTCTGAGATCACACCGCCGGTGCTAAAGTTCTTGAAACCATTGAAGACAATCTTATCTCCGTTAGAAGTGATCTTGAGATCGTTGTCGCGAGGGTTCACGGCACCGCCGACGAAGTAGTTGTTTGAGATGATTAGTTTGTGCGTGCGGTCTGCTTGCTCAGGAGTTCCGACTACGTTGGCGGTTGTGGACCAGACGAGATGGTAGCCGAGAAGCATGCCAACAGACCTGTCACTCATCAGCATTTATGTCTCATATCATGTTAGATAAGACTCACCCATCCGTCTTGGCAACCTCACGAATTGCTCTGAAACCAACACTCCATGGCTGTTCACCACCACCATATTTAGCTGGACCGAGGATCTTGAGAAGACCAGAGTGCTTGAGAAGAGCAACTTCTGCCTTTGGAGACTTGTTTGCGCGTTCTCGAGCTGGAGCGTCCTTTGCTAAGACTTGAGCGACGTCCTTGGCACGCTTGATCCAGCCTTCGGCATCCGTAGGGAGAGTGGACCATTGAGCCTCGTACTCTTTGTAGACAGCCGGGTCAGAGCTCTCAAAAGTGGTGGCCATGATGAGAAATGCTTGGGTATGATGACAATATGACTCTATAGAGAATAAAAAATTGAGAAAAATTACCTGAGAATCATGCTGTCTATATAGGCAGATATCTCCTCACATTGCGTATACAGCGTCGGGTATGTCGTTATCACAGCTGCAGGGACAAACGGGTCAAACTGGCTGCAGCTCAAGCTAACCTCGGCAGTTGAGCAATTTATCAATGGCGATCATTCTCCAGTAATTGTGTCAGTGTCAAAGCGGTTATCAGCGACTGTACCCATGAGCTGATCTTTTCTTGCGCGATTGGCGTCATCAAGGTTCAGCTGGGGTATTGGCGTGTTTTGGACTAAAATGATGAGATGGGCGACCCAAAGCATGTCATACAGCATGACTAAGCAATATAACTCAGTAGTTACCCACCCATATCAATGTTAGGTATTCCAATGATTCTTAGGTATTTATTAAGGTATTAAAGTCTCTAGAAATTAGATCTCTTTTTATCCTAAGATTCTAAAATTTATTTAAATATAGATTTCTTTACTTATCTCTATATATATAGTTAAGTAAAAAAGGAAATAATTAGAGATAGTACATTAATAGAGTAGATTACAAAAGGATACATTGCTTAGGATCACCTACCAAAAAAGTGATTCAGGAACCATGCCCACAGAGTCCCTAGTAGATAATAAAATCCCCACAAAAGGGGTACAATCCTCCGCGTCAGATCTCGACAGGAAACCTTTTCCGAAGGTTTGCACCGTACAAGTAAAAGTAAATCGGCACGGGTATAAAAGCAACCGTAATGAAAGCCAAAACACTATTTCCCCAGCCCAGCCCGAGGTTGGCATAGAGTGTCGGGGCGGCAAGGGGCAGAAAAGCGCCTGTCAAATTGCGAAGCAGTGTAATCGCAGCAAGTGCTGACGCCGCTGCCTGAGGCCCGAAGATGTCGATTATGTATGTCTGCGACGATGAATTGATGATAATCGCTCCAGGCCCACAGATAGCAGTGCCAATGATGGGCACGATCCAGTGTACTTTATACTGAGTGGTCCAGCCGTAGATGAATAACCCAATCGGAAACATTGGAGATACAAACATCATCATGACAAGCCGTCGTTCGGCGCCGTAATTTCCTTCTTTAGCATTCACAAGGGGATCACTCAGCTTGGCAAAGGTGATGACGCCTATGGCGCAGCCAATACCGACGCCAATGTAAGCCAGGCCGGAAACACTGACACTCCAACGATAAGTGTTCTCGTAGACAGTTGGAAATGTGGCGAAGAGAAGCATGGTAACACCAAAGTTGAACGCGATATATAATGAGATAAGAGCGACAATTGGCGATGTGAAGAGGGATTTCATCGGTCGGGTTAGGGCGTGCAGCACGAGCTGCTTGACTGGGGTTTGCTTATCACCAGCGGCGCGGAGGTTCGGATTGCCAGTCTCTTTACGAAGTCTAGCGGCCTTGGACTTGAGGAGGTTGATGGAGCTTGTTTCGTGCATGAACAAGAAGGTGATGGTTGTGACTGCGCCAGCCTATAGAGAAGTTCTTAGTTAGCTTGCACCAAAAACGGGGCAAAACATACACACTTACAAGTATCAAAATGAGGTAAAAACACCATTTCCATCCAAGATTCTCAACAACGAATCCTCCCACAATAGGACCAAGGACCTAGCCTCACCGTTAGCTTACCAAAATCTTCAAACATCGAAAAGAAAACATACAGGGCCAAAGAGCGGTCCAGCCGTGAAAATAGCCATCGCAACACCCCTCTCCTCTTTCGGCAAAAGATCAGCCACCGTACCCCCGCCCGTAGACATATACGACGCAGCAGCCATGCCAGTTAGCAACCGAAAGACCAGAAACTCAGCAACATTAGTGCTCCTTGCACAGCCAGCCGTAAACCCCATGTAGAATACTGAGCTGGTGCGGTAGATGGGCATGCGGCCAAAGACCTCAGACATAGGGGGTATGAATAACTGGCCAAGCGCAAAACCGAGTGATGCCATGGTGATGGTCAGGACTTCAACTGTGTTGCTTTTGAAACCGAATTCGCGTTTCATTGTAGCGGCGCCGGGGGCGAACATTGTGGTTGCGAGGTTGGTGTATAGGACGGACAGGCTGATGACGATGATGTTGGTCAACTTGTAGGCTTTGGACCAGTTTCGTGGGTTCGCAGGGTCGTTGGGGCCCGACCAGTCGACGATGTTTGGGTCTAGCGTAGGAGATCCCTCGCCAGTTTCTGTTACACCTTTTTCGGCATCAGACTTCACGTTTGCAGCATGGGTATCGTCAGAGTTCGTTCCTCGTTGCCTGTCGATACTTGGTTCTTTTTCATGACCAATATTGCCTTGAACCGTATCATCGAATCTGACTGCCGTGCTAGCTTCATCATCGCAAACGGTGTTGCTGCTCTCAGCTTGGACTTTCACCATTGTTGCCAGATACATTCGTCGTGTGGTGTCGTGGTTGAGACTGGGCCGTGGAGTAAGCTATTCGAGACTTTGATTTCTGTGCTTTATTTTTTCTTCCTCGATGCTGATTGATTTGGAAACCAAGTTATCCATGGTTATAAGGGAAGAAATGATGGTGGTTTTAAGGGCAAGCTCCAGTAGTAGTTAGCCATGCCGTGATACCCTGTTTGCCCCGGATTTGCTCCGTTGTTAGACATTAGCGACAGATCATCCAGCGAATCAAAATCAAAGGAAATAATACAAGGAAAGACGCCTCCCATAAACGTTATTAACCTCAAATAGTCAGAGGTTTATATCAAACTTATAATATCTTAATGCTTATTCCTAATTTGTTAATGGGAGGCAGCAATTATGATATTCGCTGAAAGTGACATTTAACGATCCTGATACACCTAGAAAGACACAAGTGCATTAGTGGGACACGGTTGTTGATCCCGACCTCTGACTGGCTCATGAAATGCTCCGTTAAATGCTCCGTCGAATGCTCCATATGCCAATTTCCGCTCCTGTCCTCAACCGCCCTCTTTGTTCACAACAAATAAGCCCAAGCTTCCATTAAATGGACTCTCTTGAGCCGCCCGCCTATACCGAAATACTAAACCAGCCGCATCAGCGATCAGCCACTGTAATCAAAGACTTGGCGCCGCAACTTCGGGATCGTCGGCGGGAAAAGCCGCTGCTATCATGTACCTTTTGTAGGAACCGAAAGTATAGTTGACCACCTATTGCTCTCGCAGGCTTTTAGACTAATGGCTAGTCGCTTAGGGTGCGATGCGACCGTCAGCTGCCATGTAAAACCTGCACAAATAGAGGAATCGGGTTATTATTTACCTACGAATCAGGCGGGCCAAGTAAGGGGAAGAGCAAAGTTAGTGTCGGCCATCGTATCCAACAGCTCGAGGAGCTTGTTCGCTCCCTACTTTCGCAGCAACAAAGTACGCCCGATGTCGATCCTGATGGTCTTATTCGAGAGCTTTCGTCTCAAGCCAAGTCACCTCAAAGTATCTCTACGGTCCCTCAAGCATCGCTCAATAAGAACACTCTCGTGCCAGCTATAGATCGTGCATCTATATCACAGGAGAATGGCATTGCTAACCCACCCGCACCTTCACCCTCGGAGCCCGGTAGCATGCGTATTAATTCACATGGTGTCAGTGCCAGCTACGTCAGGAGTGTCCACTGGGCCGCTGCCCTTAATAGTATCTCTGAGCTTAAAGACCATTACGAGGAGGAAGAGAAGTCCCGGATGCTGGACACCAATGATCATGTGCTTCTCCAAAGCCCGGGACCTAGACTGTTATATGAGCCGGTCCTTACCACGAAAGCTGAGCTTCTTGCTTCCATCCCGCCGCGGCCTGTTGTTCATCGTCTGGTCGCGAGATACTTCAACACACAAGGCGTTGTACCAAGCATACTTCACAGCGGGCATTTTCTTCAAGAGGTATGGAATTTACTATGTATCGGAGTGTACACTTGTAGTACAATATTGCTGCTCTACCCTTTTTCCTCCTTCTGGAATCTCCTCCCTGAATCCTTACTTTGACTGACATTTTGACTAGTATGATAAGTTTTGGCAGGATCCTCCGGCCATACCGTGTATTTGGATCGGCCTCCTCTTCAGCGTAATGAGCGTCGCTACATTATTTCAACACTCCATCGACGACCCAACAGATCCTGAAATTCACGAACGAGTGCGCTTATTTCGAGAACAGACTCTCCACGGCCTTATCCTAGGCCAGTACACCAAAGGCGGAGAATACGTACTCGAAACTTTGATCAATTATCTCATCTGTGAGTCGTTTATGTCGCAGGACGATGAGACTGGACTATGGCTCGTGCAAGGTGTCATCGTCCAGCTCGCCTTGAGTGAAGGCTACCATCGAGACCCCAGCCACTTCCCAAGCATTACGCCCTTTTCTGGTGAAAAGCGGCGGCGCGTGTGGGCTGTCATTGTGCAGTTAGATCTTCGTCTTTCGAGCCAGATGGCATTGCCGTGCGTGCTTAAGTCGCAGCAGTATGACACGGCTGAGCCGCGTAATCTGTTAGACTCGGATTTCGACGACAATACCACCGATCTACCTCCTTCGAGACCCGAAACTGAAGTCACGCCCGTGCTATACAGCTTAGCTAAGGGGAGGATAGACAACATGATGGGACTGGTCAGTGATCTTGTTAATGACACCAAGGGGCATCCATACACCGAGATCATGGAACTGGACCGAAAGCTACAAGAAGCTGAGGCTTCACTACCACCAATATTTCAATGGCAGCCTCTCAGTCAATCTTTCATGGTGGCGCCTGAGATTGTCATGCATCGCATTTTACTCCAGCTCGCTATACAGAGACTTACCATCTGGCTTCACCGGAAGTATCTCGCACAGCCGTATACGCAGACATGCTATCAAAACTCACGCAACGCTTGTGTCCAAGCAGCGATCAAGATTCTTGAGTTTCAACAGATAGTACTTGAGGAGACGCAGGTAGACGGACTGCTATACCCTGTAAGGTGGGCTAGGTGGATGCTCCTGTCCTCACGGCCGCGGGCAGTCTTTTTGCTAGGCGTGAGCATTCTGTGTTACTATGTACAGCTGGTCAAAACACAGTCAGATGTTTCGCTGGATGAGAGCACAGGGACAGAGATCCACGGCCGGTTGCGTAATGCATATCCACTTTGGCTGCAATCGACCACAGTATCTAGGGAAGCCAAGCGAGCCATTGATTATCTGAGCCTCAGACTAGGGCTGCAGGAACAAGAGATCGGTGAATCTCTTGCTGATCCTATGGCCGATACGCCTCAGGATACAAATGTATCTCTTGATCAGTTTACTTGGGACACATACGACGGTAAGCGGCCCAAATAAATCATGTTTCTGGCTATGCGTCCCCTCTTTCCTCGATTCTGCCTTCAGTCATATCTGCTAATGCGGTCTTAAAAAATGATATTTTCTCAGAGTGTATCGCCGGGTTTCCAACGACAGCATTCACTGGCGGGATTATAGAACAAGGATTCGATTCCGCGACGAGTGATTCAAGATCAGGTTTGTTTCCGATGAACTTGGAGACCCCAGACTCGGCGATTTGATAGACAGAGGAACTTCATCGAGGGACAAGCAAATCTATGACCTCCATAGTCTATACTGGTCGTATTAAGTATCTAGTTGAGTTTGATATAAAGTTAGAATATCGTTTAGTTGGTTGTCTTCTTACTCAGAGATAAAAACTAAAGTTCTTTTACTTCCTATAACCTATGAATGACCTGGGTATGTTGGGATAGGGAGGTCGTCCATTTTCCTACTAAGTCAAGCTCAGCCTCGTGCTTACTCCTTGTTACACAACATTAGAGCATAGTACCTAGACATAAATATGTGCTTATCTTTTTGTCTGCCCCTGTCCTATTTTCCTGTCACATCTACATCCTGGCTAGTTCATGCTCTCAGCACGGTGGCGTGTTTCGCCCTAAAATGATGAGATGTGATATCCAAACCCTGCACCTACAAACTGACGTGATCTACGCTTATCTCGGCAAATGCTTACTGACCAATCCCCGGGCCCTCGGTCCCTGATCATTATAGAAAAAAGAAAATAACAGAGGCACGGGCCCGTTCTTGCTGTACAACATGAGAATTGCCTGAAATGGAAGTCAGGCGTAAGCTGAACCGAATCAACTATCAGGTTACACGACAAAGCCACAAAATGAAATATGAGCGGCATTTTGAATCACATCCATTTATCCGAGAATAGTCTTTAGTCTCGTCACACCATCTGATATCGGCACTTGAGAGAAGTAGATCTCAAGGTACAGCCCCGCTCTCTCCGCAAGCACGCGATTCTGGTCGGTCGATTGCGCAACACTTTTATATGTCGCATTTCACTTATATGAGTATTATGCTCACCTAAAGTCTCACTCACTAATATTACCTCATTTTTTACCCCTCATTCACTCAATTTTGAGGGACAACTTGCAGTCAAAATGTCTGAATCACAAGAGGCCCCAAAGGCCAAAAAGCAGCTCATCATCAACGCCTTTGTTGAATCGTGCAGTGGTCATCAATCACCTGGTCTTTGGAGACATCCAGATGATAAATCATGGGATTTTAATAATATCAGCCATTGGGTGAACTTAGCTCAACTTCTCGAGAAAGGAAAGTTTCACGGTATTTTCATCGCGGATGTTCTTGTGAGTTACCCTCATTGCATTACATTTCATTTCGCTCACATTTTAGGGATCTTATGATGTCTACAAAGGTCCTCGCAACCCAGATCCTGCCATCATTTCCGGCGCCCAGTGGCCTGTGAATGAACCCCTGGCTACTGTGCCAGCTATGGCTGCAGCCACTAAGAATATCGGCTTTGGTGTAACCGTGGCGACCACTTATGAGCAGCCTTATCACCTTGCCCGCAGACTCAGCACTGTGGACCATCTAACTGGTGGAAGACTTGGCTGGAATATCGTGACTGGCTATCTTGACTCTGCTGCTCGGAATCTGGGACATACTGAACAGCCGAGCCACGATGAGAGATATGCCATTGCCGAAGAATACGTCGATGTCACTTACAAGCTTTGGTACGTCACTCACCACCTTCATTTGAATTTTCACTCACAAATCTAGGCAATCATCCTGGCGAGACGACGCAGTCAAACTTGACCGTGAAAAGGGCATCTACACAGACCCCTCGCTAGTCCGCCTAATCAACCACTCCGGAAAATACTACACTGTTCCCGGCCCTCACATCTGCCAGCCCTCCCCGCAACGCACGCCCCTAATCCTCCAAGCCGGGACTTCCAAAGCCGGAAAGAACTTTGCCGCCAAGCACGCCGAGGCCATCTTTGTCGCTGGCCACAGCCCCGTCACGGTGGCGAAGAACATAGCTGAGATCAGAACCCTAGCAAAAGAACAATTCAGTCGTGATCCCAAAACGATCAAGTTTCTGGCTCTGTTTTGTCCGATTATTGGAAAGACGCAGGAGGAGGCTGATGCGAAGTATAAAGAGCTTGTGAGCTATGGGTCTGAGGACGGTGCGTTGGCGCTGTTTGGGGGTTGGACGGGGATTGATCTTGCGCAGTATGGGGATGATGAGGAATTACGATATGTTGAGTCAAATGCGATTCGCTCAGCTGTGGAATCATGGTCCAAGTCAATCCCAGGTGTTCCGAAATGGACGAAGCATACTGTCGCAAATCATATCAAAGTCGGTGGTCTAGGCGCCACAGTCGCAGGGACACCAGAGCGCATCGCAGATGAGATGGAGCGATGGGTCAACGAAGCTGACGTCGATGGGTTCAATCTGGCGTATGCTCTTATGCCAGCGAGTTTTGAGGAGGTTATCTCTGATTTGTTGCCGGTGTTGAGGGAGAGGGGGTTGTTTTGGGAGGATTATGCTGTTGATGGGGGCACGTATAGGGAGAATGTCTATGGGAAGAAGGGCATTGCTAGACCGCCGGCTGATCATCCAGCTGCGAAGTATCATTGGACAAAAGATGATTGAGCCAATCAGGGACGATGAAGTTGTCGGAAGAGAATATGGCATCTCTAGATAAAAGAATTTCTGAAACACATAGTCGGATGTTGGTAAACCATGTTTTAGTGCATCCTATCGTTCTCTGTTTGATTTCTTGTTCTTTTCCTTAGTTCGTATCGTCAAAGTTGTTGGTTGACTCATAGCCTCACCCCACTCCCGAGCATTTATTCTAAACCTTGAGACCTTCAAGCTTCCATTCTCACAGATCACAACAACGATATAAAAGTCTATATAATCACACTCTAAATATCGCATATCCTGTTCAAAAATAACGTTCAGGTTTCAAACCTTGTGGCTCAGCTCGTCCACTGGCAATATCGTACCCAATCAAGCTTTCAATCTTCTCATTTTGTTCACCAACTCAGAAATCAAACTTTTATCAGATGCAAGTTTCTATCATTTCCCTGACTATAAAACCCCCTTCTCGTTCTGAAATTGTATCCCGTTTTCTTTCCTCCTTTACATTTCCGAGGACCTGACTCAAGTTGACTCCACATATCGCCTTATCTCTCAACGCCAACTTCAGTCATCTCATCTCCGCGGACAACTCGCCAACTTCAATCTCAGCCTCACTCTCGATTTCCTTTCACATCTTGACTTTCTCCATCATCATCACCATAATGTCTGCTCCTTCTCTCTCTGCTCTCCCCGAAGAGCTTCAGATTCAGATCTTGGGATACATATACAAATATTCCCTCATCGACCTTCGTCTCGTCAGTCACACATTCTGCCGCCTCATCACACCAATCATCTTTCGCGCCATCCGTTTCCGCGCTTATAGAGATGAGCCACAGCGTTTCATCAACATCGCCATGACGGAACATCTCAGATGTCACGTGCGAGAAGTCACTTGCGATACATGGACAGGATCTTTTCCGATACACAAACGCCGGGAGTTCATAGCCAAGTTCTTGGATGCTATTCCTTCCATCTCCGTATTTCCTAAACTCGACACTTTCAACATACGTCTGGAGCACGATAGATCTTATATCTACCAAGATACGCAACAAAGAGTTTTGGAGATGGTGTTTTACTGGCTGGAGAATGCCTGGAAGGTACATAATTATGTTCACAATGACACCAGGTCTTCACCCAAATTGACCAATCAACAGGCTCAGACTGGCACTCCACATCCTATCAAGACCCTGACGATCTCGAATCTTGTTGATGTCAGCCGCATCAAAGCGCTTCCTGCTTTTCAATCTGTCATGAACTCGGGAGCTCTGAAAGACCTGCGCATCAGCGTAGGTAACCTTGATGACCCTCAAGTCATCACTACAAAGCAGAAGAGCAGCCAAAATATCCACCACGATCTTCTTGATATACTGCTCGCCCCCAGCATCGCCAGCAATCTCCATATCCTGTCCCTGTTTTCCCCAGAGTCGTGGGGATGGCTTCCTAACACTGACTTCCGCCTGGTTGGTGCAAACGATATGCCCAACCTCAAGGTTCTCGCTTTGGGGAACTTTGAGTTCAGTCGATGGTGGCAAGTCGAGTGGATTGGATCCCTTGGCATGGAGAAGCTTTATCTCGATGATTGCACAGTTCTGCACTCGGATCGCAATCGGGCGTTTTGTCTTTGTCAAGAGGAGGCCGAGCGGGTAAACCGTAATGCCTGGCGTAAGGGCTCAACCTACCATACACATACCCGCTGGCACCACATCTTTGAACACTGGGCCAATACCATGCCGAACCTCCGCGTCTTTAAAATTGGACAAGGCTGGGGCCTAGACGTCGGCAGTGCTTGGAAGGCAATTGATCCGACCTACGAGGGGGACTTTTACGAATACGTCGAAGAAGACCACGAGGCTATTTTCCAGCCGTTCCAAGACACCAGCCATCAGCACTTTGAATGTCCTCAGCCCCATACCACAGGCACTGGAATTCGACGGTATGGATCTGAGGCGGTTCAGGATTATGGTGCTGTTTTCCAGTACGTGGAGCATATTGAGGATGGGGGCCACACTTATACTGATAGTCCTGGTGATGGGAAGGAATTTATGAGGGTTAGTTGCGAGGAGAAGGACAGAGATCAGAAGGCATTCGTTAAGTTTCTGACGGTTGTTGATACGAGGCGAAAAGGGCTGGTTGGCAAGGAGTAGGAAGGGTATGGTTTTGATTGGATATATTTATGCGATTGGTTAAAAGATTGGGGGCGTTAAAAAGGAACTACGTTTGTATACAAAAGCGTTGGATGCCAAGAAACAGGGAAGCGTTGTTTGATTATGTTTTCTTTTTGCTTTTTCCACTTTGTTATTAAAAACACATGATTGGACGCAAACTTGCACATAGCATGCTGTACAGGGATCAATTCATTCCGATTCTCTATTTTTGAGGTGTCAATCTGGTCATCCTGCGTCACACAAGAAGTCTACAAATTAAACAATGATATTTCATAACTGAGCGGCCCGAGATGCCTATTCTGACGACCGGACATGTCGCATTGGGGGCCTTTCGATCATGTACCAGTAAATCCTTATCACAAGTATCTTGGCCTTCAACGCGTATCTCCTTGACACCCCATTCGTCCTCACAATCAGGCAGATAACGCCGAGTAAATTATTTGAGGAATCATCCTGCACATGATGACAACATATCCAGTTATTTGCGGTGAGTTCTACGTAGGCCAAGTATAAGACAAGACAAGTAACGCAATTATGTTCTCATAAGTTATCATAAAAGCATATTATTCTGTTTTTTATTAGGAGACTTATCTTTATTAAGGCTATGCGTATATCACCTTCTAAAAGCTAAAGTTAAATGGGATTTTTCAGTGTATTGGCTTGATATGCTTCGTGGAGGCGTTATAAGCTTTAGGCATCAATCAATAAGTCTGGGCATAGGGTATTGTGGTTTGATTTTATTTACGTACTGAAGGGATATGTTTGTATACAGTATAGTCGATTGACGCCGAGTTGCGCTGATTCAGCGCTGACTGCAAAATCCAACCAATCCCGCGTCCAAGGATGCAAGCCGAAGCATTAACCTCGGAAGACGGGAGATAAGATTCAATCGGGCGAAGCGCCCTGCTCGCTACGCCCACGGAAGCAGCCGAACGAGACCAAACGAGAAATTCGCATCTTGAACGAGGTTAGTAAAAGCCAAGGGACATTTCCCACCATGTCGAAAAGAGGCACAGCCAACTCTCTAGCTCGGTAGAGGAAAAGTGCACGCGAGCCACCCGCTTGCAATTCAATTCTTTTTGGTTGCATGCCAAAGCGCGCGCAGTCACTGTAACGTGATGAATACGCGGAGGGATGAAAAACTGGCTATGCTCAAAACAGAGTTTGGCTTGAACTAAGGTACCTACAGTGCGACGCGAAATGCTTACGACAACTGCCGGAAAGTGGGAGATGCGGATTGTATCACCACGCAAAAAGCAACTCAACGCAACGCAAGCGATTCGCAGTGTCGACGCATGCAAGCGACGCGTTGAACCCCTCGATGGGGAGAATTGATTCGGGAGGCGGGTATCTCGGGAGGGAACAATGCTTGGAAGGACGTGGCGTCATTCAATGATAACGCATGAGCGACATCCGAGCACCGAAAAGCAAGCATTCGAGATAGCACTAAAAAGCACTCAAGGCTCAAGCAGCACTAAACACAGACCAGAACGTCATCAGGAACAATAGCAAGTGGCGCCGAAAGTTTTCGGTAGAGAAATCTTGAAACTGGGATAAAGTTTATTTGCTTAATAGAAAGGTTGGGCTTTATGTTAATGCTGGTGTTTTATTTTATGCTTTCTGGGGTATCGTTGTACAAAAGATCATGACGCCATAGATTTATTTCCAAAACATCATGCAGAGTCCGAGTCGGTGCATCGCTTCGTAGGTCGTTGTTCTAAATATGAAGATGTAGCAAAGAGAAATGTCGCTCTGATGAGATGTTAGTTTATCGGCAGAGAGGTAAGTGAATTGAAGTGACGTACATAATTCCAGCGCGACACAGAGCAGTCGCTTTAATGAGGCGGATGCCAACTTGGCAGATTGGTTGAAACATATCCAGATCATCTTCCGGATCGCACGAAATGTCGCTCGCCATCAAAACAACCATTGTTCCAGTAATAAAAGGGCTGATGAATAGGAACCAGAACCACGCGCGGAAGAATTTCTCTTTGAGAGTCGTGCTGGCGCTAGGTTCCGTGTCGAGCATTGAGGGGCGGAGGGATGTCAAGATAAAGACTGCGGCGATGCTGAGGACCTCGAGGGTGCTGATGAGAGCGGCGAGAATACTACAATTGTTAGACACGGTCAGATGAGGTCTTGGTGATGCACGTACAGGAAATCGGGGGCGTTGTAAAGCGAGATCTTGGTGAATGGGATCCACGAAATTAACATCCCCATCACCCACGGGAGAGCGAATGCGGCGGGCATGAGGCGACTGGTAAAGATTTGCTGCATATCCATCGTTTGTTGACTCTTCGTCTTGTCGTTCAAAAGAGCCGATTTCTCATCTTGTCCAGCAAAACCAGCCTTTTCGCCCGCGGTTTTGTTATCCTGCCATGTCGGCAAGTGGGATGTTTTGTGATCCATGCTCGTCCTGTTCCCAACTCCACACTTTGCCGATAAAACAATAACTGTCGTGAATGTCAAGTCCTGAGACTTGAAGAAATAACGTACGGGAGCTGAGAAGAGGAGAGATAAAAGATTAACAGGGTGCAGATGGCCCGGCTTTTAAGAAACCAAGATGGCCGGCCCGCCCACCTACGGGAAAGCTGCAGCGCTGCATTCAGCACACGAGTCTACCGTAGTGCACCATTCTGAATACGGGTTAGAGGGGATAACAACAAGGATCGACAAAGGCCCCCACGGCAGATAAACAAGGGCCCACGTGTACGGGAGGGATCAAGCACATGTGCAAGACGATTGGATGTGGTGGGAATTATTCTTTTAACCGTGTCGACACTGCGTATGCTGTGAGAGAAATGCCTGCGTCACATGCAAGGTACATGCTTCGAGTCAGGGAACTAAAAGGCACCAATCACTTGTGCCATGTGGGCGAGACTCGGCTTCGTGAGCCGTGCGGTGGGCGGGTTATTGATGACGCAGTGCAGTGTCGTTGGTACGAGCAATTAATCTGGCGACTGGGAGGTTTCATTAGGGGAGGTATGTATTCGTGAGGGGCGGAATTACTGTACCCGAGCTCAATTAAGCACGTTGTTTGCTCGCCAACTACTGCAGTGTTGGTTTATGGTGATCATTGAAGATCTGGGGTATTTCCCCAACGAGCAGCATAAACCTCCAACTTCAATTGAGGCTCAATTAACCCAATCATAATCGCTAATCAGCCACACCACTTTTTATCCATCCACAAAACATCCTCTGACTCCACTCACGATATTCTCTGACGCATCTAATCTTATCTGATCTCTTTCCCCAGCTCATTTGAATCAAGCAACCTTACTCCGCGAGTCCTCATCATGACATTCGTTTCCCTGCAGGGCGCGAAGAAAAGGTGTGCATCTTTTAATTGAATGTACGGCATATGGAAACACAGACATACAACGCCCTAACTTTGGAGTTGCCTAGATGTCAATGTTGTCTTAGGATCAGCCTCTCCCTGTACTTGGAGTTCGTTGTGCGAAATGGAGAGGGGAAATTGTATTGGTTGAAATTGACCTACTTATGTTAGTTTGACGGCTTCGGTGCTGATAGAACACCAGACTTTGACCTTTAGGATTATAGTCAACTCTATTTGGTGGCTGGCTTGATGGCAAACTCTTTGGTGCTGATAGCGCAAACCACAAATGGAAAGCGGTCGAGTCTCCATCGCGTGCGGTATCGTTGCGCTTTTCGGCTCACAATCGTGTGGCTCGCTCATTGACCCTCTATACTCGCACATTCAAGAGATGGGAGCACAAGACGGTTCCCATGCACTATCTGCTGCTATTCTATACTCGCCGCTTTCCTTCTGGGATTGGGCTTTGTGAGCACCGAGCTAACCTCCATTCCCTTTACGATTTCCAACATACGAAAGAAATGGAACGACGTTTCGTCATTTGAGCCAACTTATATGCAAGGCGCTCGCAACACTTTGCGACATTAGACATTGGGGACTGCCAGATTGTAACCTTTGCCACCACCGTCTGTCAAGTCGCTTCACTTCATATCTCAACACAGCAATTTCTCCGTTGGCATTGTAGCGTACTTGGAGTCTATCACAGCGTTCACATGGACCAGGAACTATCAGCAACTGACTGACTTCTTCTACTTTGTGGCAACGTTGAGTCTAGAAACAGCCAAACCCGTTTGTAGGCATCACACCCACGCTGATCATATACATGGCCAAAACAGGCTGCATTGTCCGGAAACAATACGTTACACGATCGACAATCGCCTAGTCCGGTGCTTCTCAAGAGTGTGCGACAAGTGCAGCAGATGATCCTCAGTTACAGGATGCCACCAAGTCACAGATTGGGCGAAACACATGACAGCTCACCCTGCTGAGTCATTTCGAAACCATAGGTCGTATTTATAAGATTTCTATTCTGTTCGAACTGTGGAAAGCCTTCCTCGAGCCAATGGAACCGGAACGACCATCTACATCTCCTTGTACCTTGGCGCAGGCCACAGAGCTAACCTCATATCCCAAGCTAACTATTTCGCGCTCACTTCTTTCGTTGGGAATCAATATTCTGGCACTGCTACCTCAGTTACCAGATACGTTCAGTACCAAGTCAATCCATTGGGAATTGCGGGCAGCACTTTGCAATACTACAAAGAACAGCATATCCACGACAACCTCTCAAAAGGACTAAATGTACACCAGTGGAAGAGACATTTTCTCACAAGTGAGGCTATTGTGTTGTATTGGAGATCTTTCGTTGCAAGTAAGCTTACGACACTGTATAATTACATTGGCTTGAACGCAGTTCAGCGTGGAATGCAGATCATAGAAAGGGTCTGGCAGCATTGTGATGAAGTACACGCGCAAAGAAAGAGAGCTATGATCATGATGATGGAAAAATGTAACGCTGGGTTAAGGTTATGTACGCAGGGAAGCTAGAAAGTCTGCTCGGCTAGGCGTTGTGAGGCATCCCATCTACATTCAGCACCTGCATGGTGGAATAGTCGAAACATTGATCAAACCACTTATAATAGGGCATTACCCACTGACCTGCAAAATGAGCAAACTTAAATTAAAGCATGGATAGAATACAATCTTCCTTCGCAGTAGTTAGCCCTACCGACGATCGTGGCATATTGTCCCTATTCCCCTTGTGCAACATCTGGCCATCTCTCACCTTGGACGACCGGTAGGAATACCTCTCAACTGGCCATGACTCCCATCAGAACACGGGCCCTAAAAAGGGCATGGTGAAACCATGTCTACCTACTGCAACATAAAATGAGAGCCCTAGGACAATCCATCCTACCGTAATGACAGTAGAGTATCTCATATTGATTTCAGTAAGAGGCATTTGTGTGGGCAACGTGCTGAAAACAATGGTGACAATTAATCAGACAAGTGCAATTATATTGCAAGCTAAGCCACTTAAGCGATTGAGTCAAGACTCAAGAGCCAGCAAGCATCGTCCCATGAGGAATTACCAAACGCATTTCTCGGCGTCTGAAGCAAGACAACGCCAATTGAATTGTTGAACTATGCAATGATGACGCTGGTCATTCAAAGAAAACAACTTGCTGGTTTCCCGCTCCGCAAGATGATAGATGATCGGCTGCAAGGTCAGTCTGGCTGGCAGGCTGGCAAAACGAGCAAGACATGCTAAGTTCGGTAACAAGATTAAGAAACAGTCGCTTCTCGGCCGACCCTTTTGGATTCAATGTCCTTTTTTACGGTCGCGCAGCCTTTGATGATAATAAAAAGCGAAACGCAGCGGCCGAACAAAGCGCGGATGGGACAAACGGGAGAGGGCAATGACCAACTGACTATCTTTTTCCAATTTCTCACCTCCTCATCTTTAATTTTGCTTGGGCACACAACCAGGACAGGAATCTGTCATATTTTGCTTATTCTTGGGGATTAGTCTTCTGACCGTGTTGTCGCAAGCCCCCTTTCCAGAGTTATCGCGCGACTGCAGACTCCCCTCTCCGCCCTCCTCTTAACGGTTCCTGGGCTCTCCTCTTTCATCAATTGCGGTGCTGTCTTGTATGCAGAGTCTACCGTTTGGCTATGGCGGTGCTGTTCCCGGGTTCTCTCTCTCTCTTCATCGACATCAACACACCACAGAACTGCTCGCGGACGCTCCCTTTGTGTGAACAGCTGTGCTATTTCTGCCATGTCCCTCTTTCAATTGCTCTCCCTTTGACAGTCACGGTACGCTCCCCATTCCACACGCTCTTCCCTTTGAGAATCGCTGCGCTGTTACTGGACTGTTCTTCTTTGTCGATTGCCGCAAGGTTCGCAGACTCCCCCCCGACGATTAATGCACTGTTACTAACACTCAATTTTTCAGCAGACAAAGCGAAACATATAAAACGATTCCCGTCTCTTCTTATCACGGCAATCCGATCGAACAAATACCTGCAATCTCTTGCTCAATTATCTGAAACAACACACACCGCTGCAAAATGCCACATTCAAAACCACTCCCGGACTGTGACGGCCCCAAGCTCGAATGCTTCCTCGACGATATTACTATCGACGACTTTAAGCTTCTAGGAATCTCAGGCTCTGGAGCTCATTCACAAGTCTGGAAGGCCGAAATTCATGGAAAAGTCTATGCCATCAAGATAGTAAGTGCTTCATCGATCAATCCCCATGCTGCATTTCTTTGCCGTCTAACCATGATTTAGTTCTCCGATTTGGCGACAAAGGAGCCATGGATCTTCTTTTCAGCCTTCGACAAGTTCCCCGAAACCGGTTTCGAGGACTGCGATTTCGAGCCTCTTGTGGCAAATGATGAACTATCCCAGTCGACCATTGATAGCCTTCGGCTCCACGCGACCTCCTTCTACAACGAATGCCGTGTCTTTGGGAGACTGAAGGAGCTAGATCGCGAGCATCTTGCCATCAAAGCATATGGCTACGTCGAGTTTAATCTTGATGATGAAAGGGTGCAGCAGAAATTCCTCCCTTTCCTGGAAGAAAACGAGCTCCACTCTCTTTTCTCACAAGGGAAGCAAGATTTCACCACTGCAGACACGATCCGAGCCCTCTTCAACCACAATAACCTCAAGATACCGCTCATGGCTATTGTCAAAGAATGGATACCTCTTCCAGGAAGCCAGGTAATGCCCTATGTGTTAACCGAGAAACAGATGCGCTCCCTGCCCCAACTCCTCCGCAATCTCCACGCGCTGCACAGGTCAGGCATTGTGGTGCGAGATCTCAAGATGCAGCAGTACCTAGACGGGAAGCTGGCAGACTTCAGTTTCGCCTGGACCATCCCGCACATCTTTGGTCCAGAGAGCGGCCTCCGACCCCGTTGGAGCTTCGAGAGCATGGCGGCGTGGGACCTCAAATGCTTTCAGGACATGCTCGACTGCTTCGACAAGAAAGCCGACGTGACGGTGCCGCGCATTCGGAAGCATAACCAAGTCGCATGGAGAAAGGACGACATGTGGGATCACCTCCGGCCCAGACCTCAGATGTACGGCCCCTCCCTGCCCATGCTCATCTACGATGGCCCGGTCCAACCCATGATGCATCGCCCGCCCTTTGACCCGGCCAAGTTCAACTGGCGGGCTGTCCAGAAGTCAGCAAAGAACAAGGGCACCACCGGGCGCGTCACCAAGACAAAGGCACCTCAAAGAAGATCGCCGAGAGAAGCGTCAAAGAAGAGAGGAACCAAGTGACACACAAGACAAGACAGCGGCCACCCGTAGAACACCTCGATAGACCTGATTGCGTTTTCAATTCTGCTAGCTACTCGCCATGTTTTAGTACCATTTGATGTTTGATAGAGATAGAATAGATATACTGACTCTGAACTTACTGCCCCGCACGTTGATCCAGGAGAAACCTCAATAGCCCTCTCTGCAACGCACACGGTGCCGCGCAACCATGATCCTCACCCTCAAACTCCCAGCACCAAACATGTCTCAAATGAGGCGACTCTTGCATCCTCGCCACCAACGCCAGAGCATTATCCCTCATCTTTCGCAGCGTCGCGCCCTTTTGTTTCTTCTCAAACTTCTCATCCGACTCACCAGGCAATTGAATCAACGTCTGTTCCGCTCCACCAAACATGACCAGCAATCTTGGCGCGCGACCGGTTAAACGGTCGCGCTCACTGAAGCGCTGTTCCTGGTCGCGAACGATACTGCAATTGTTGAACCAGATGGACAGACTCGCAGCGATGAATGTGTTGAAAGACTCTGGCATTGTGAACAGCGCGTTGAGGGTGAAGAGACCGCCGTAAGAATGACCGAAGAGCGCCTTGGGACCTGTTCCCAGAGATGCATTCAGGAAGAGCGTATTTTCGATATACGGCTGGATGTCGTTCTTGATGATATCTAGAAAGTCCGATGCGCCGCCAAAAGGACCAAGCGATGGTTTCCCATCCGGCCCGGGCGGGATATCATAAACCTCATCAGAAGACTCTGGTGTCAAGTCTCCATTCCGCCGCTTGTCAAAAACACAAGTCTTGTTAGGATACCCAACAGCCACGATTACTGCTCTCGTTTGATGCGTAAACTCCAATCTTCTTGCGATATCTGTAGCCGTAAAAAAGTAGGCATTTCCATCGACGATATAACTGATTCAGATTAATCCCATTCCCCGTTTGTATACTCGGTGAGGCTTTTCTTACACAGTGGAGACGACCGCATCGTCATTTACTGGAGCGCGATCGTTCCAACAAAGAGGCCACGATACCTGAATGAGATAATCACCTCGTCGGGTATGGAATATGAATTGGCATGAGTTATGCGCGTTAGCGCTCTCGAGAGTTACTGGGACGAGAGTCATGGTTGAGTTGTTGAGTAGAGGAGAATCAGGTGATGGTGATGGAGACGGAGACGCGGCTGATTGATTATCTGATGATCAGATAAGATTAGATAAGCGAATGAGAACATCGTGAGTGGAGATGCGGCAACAGTTTTGCCCAAGATTTCCCAGATAAGTAGCTTGTAATTGCATATTGCATAATGTTGTAAGTGTAGAAGATGGGGTAGATTCTAAGATTCAGAATCGGCCTAGATTTATTACTATTTGAGCATTAATTCTTGTTAAGATCTGTACTAGACCTCTTTAATTACCACTGTACTTGGCGCACTACTTCTAGGCTATCTTAGTCTAATACATAGGCATGCTTTTAGTTTGAACCGTAAAGGTAGTTTCGAGTCAGTATAACAATTTCTAACTTCTCAAGACATCAGAAGTTGTTGCGAGTCCATGCAGTTGCTGCTGATGGAGTCTTGAGCGTTATGTGGCAAAGCTTGTAAGTAGCGAGGAATGTGAATGTTGGCAGCATATCAGACGTTCCAGTATGGTGGACACGACAGAATATAGACATTTTGCTATGATGAGCGTAAGTAATTTGGTTGCGTTAGAAACACTCTGCGTCATTTACAGATTTCGGACTATTTTGTGACTTAGCGCTCTAGACGTTTAGTTCGGATGATTTCCACGGACGGTTTCCTGGCTATGTTCGGCTACAAGGCCATTAGAAAAATAAGTTAGTGCGACCAGAGATATTTAAAAAGGCTTGGAAGTAGCTTAAGTTCTTCTCTTGATGTTCTATAGGTATTTTTCTTCAAGCTTCTGAGGACCTCTCATTCCAAGACTTCCACGCGCGGCCCTCTTCCCTACTCGCAGAAATGCCATCTCCGCATCGACCATCGCATGAGCATAAAGACACAGCTGAGCCACCTTTTCAGGAAAGCGATAAGTCTCTCCGTCATGGAGAATATGAGAGGCATTCATTTCCGAGCGAAAAAGCCTGGAGTGGATGTAATGGTGATGAGCTTGAGTCTGAAAGGAAGGAAGACGACATATCTGAAGATGGATTCACACAGCCAGAGGTCAGACTCTCTGTCTTGGACCGTGTCTTGAGTCGCACTTCGGTTGCGGACAGGGACCCTGGACCTCCACCCGATGGTGGCTTTTGGGCCTGGGCGTCAGGTAAGCTCTTTTATAAATAGGGCCAAATGTAGCACTAAACTATTTGTAGCCATTGCCGGGCATATAGTCATGCTGAACTCATGGTATGTCAAATTTGGATCCTCTGTGCACTATCAGGACTGACGTTCTATCAGGGGGTACAACAGCTCTTTTGGCGTCTTTCAGACCTATTACGCAGCACACCTCGATAATCCAGCCAGCCAAATATCCTGGATAGGATCGGTCCAAATCTCTGCCCTGTTCTTTATAGGAACCCTCTCTGGCCGTCTCACAGACGCCGGCTACTTCCGTATCACATTTGCTGTCGGCACACTACTCACCTGTCTTGGTGTATTCATGACTTCTCTCAGTACGACATTCTGGCAACTCCTTCTCTCACAGGGTCTCTGCACAGGGCTGGGTAACGGTCTGATGTTTACTCCCAGTCTTGCTGTTGTTTCTACATACTTTAAGCAGAGGAGGGCCCTGGCCTTTGGAATCACTGCCACTGGAAGTGCCACAGGAGGTTTGATATTTCCATCTATGGCTCGTCAGCTTCTTGGGAGTATTGGTTTTGCTTGGACGGTTAGAGCTATGGGGTTGGTGCAGCTTATCACACTGGTCATGGCGAATCTACTCCTGAGACCTAGGATACCGCCGAGACATTCGGGGCCGTGGATTGATCTTGCGTCTTTCAAAGAAAAGGGGTACTTGTTCTTTGCAATCGGAATCTTCTTCGTAAGTCTGTGCTATTAGTAAGGCGTATGGGCATACTAACTGGATCAGACCTTTTGGGGAACATTCTTCCCGTTCTACTACCTCGCCTCCTTTGCAGTTTCGCAGTTGGACAAACCCCTCACATACTCGGCCGCATTAAATGTCCTTCTCGTCGTCAACGGTGTCGGAATTATCGGCCGTTCGCTACCAAACGCCCTTGCACATCGCTTCGGAAGCATCGCAGTCCTCATACCCGTCGTGTTTATCTCATCTATATGTTTATTCACGTGGCCAGCAGTGTCCACAGAAGCGGGGTTGTACCTATGGGCTAGTATTTACGGCATTGTGGCTGGAGCATCCATGAGTTTGTTCCCTCCAGCTTTGTCGGATTTGACAACGGATGTGCACAAGACAGGTGTGAGGATGGGCATGATATTTACAACGAATAGTATTGCAACTCTTACTGGACCGCCTATCGCTGGAATGATTATTAGACGCTCTGAGGGTCATTATCTGGGTGCGCAGATCTTTGCTGGTGCATCGCTCTTTTTGGGTGGGCTGTTTATCTTTATGGCCAAGCGGTTCAGGAGAGTTGGAGATCAGGATAGAGCTACATGAAGAAGCGAAACAACTGATGGTCTTTGTCATGTCGTAGAAATAGACTGTGTGTCTCAATAAGGTAATGGGCTTCAGGATCAGTCGCATTCAGGAACTAGTCAGGGTCGTCACAAAACCAATAGCAATTATAAATCCCACTGATCACCTCAGTCACTTAGACAGTCATGCTCGTATGGTTAAAAACAACAGAATCCGATTGGAACAAGTAGGTTGCCTGGAATGGTATAAGTTTATTGCAACCGATCATATCAACCTGCTTCGGCGTAGCCGGTCAGGGTCAGTCAATACCCGTGATAGTTTAACAGTTGCAAAGGTCATGGCCATTTGTTACATAAGATGGCCTTTATTGAAGGGTCTGGTGGCTAAGAATTACAGCCTTCTGGCCCTGCACATGACTTGTCTGTTTTACGGTTGACACAAACCACAGAGAACAAAGTTTGGTAAACAAGTCCATTCAAGGTGAGCTATCTCTGCGAAAGCCATGGCTTCCGATATCCTTTGATTGCCTAGAACCCTTTTTTTTCAGCGTCATGTCGTGCGTGGGCTGCAAGATGGTGGGTTCTCAACCTTTTTCAGGCTGAAGTGCGCAAAGAAAGTGTTGCTGCTCGTTCTGGTAAGTCTCAATTGCCCCTACCAGCGCCTTTGAAGAAAAAGAGTATAGAAGCGCATAGACGTCGAGTTCGTATAGTTGGTGATGGTCCAGAATACTTCAGACTCATGTGAGAGCACATGGTCTTGCCTTATTTGCCACTCCTCGCGTCGGCCAAGCCCCTTGCAACATCTAAAATCACCAAAAGTAGCGCCAACATAGTCACCACAACCCAGAAGTTTGAGCGAGTCATGTACGTAGTGAAAGTGAACGCTTTGGCCAAAGCTATCAGAGCGAGCAAGGCCAAGGCCAGTATAAGGGCGAAGCCAGCAGCTCCGACTTTCAATGATAAGTCCATTGTCTCACTGCCCCAAGCAGCCTCCAGGTGGAAAATGACCGATTCGGCTGATTTTTCTGTTTTGACTTCGCCAGAAGAGTTTTTCACGGGCTTCTTAATGCCATGGGCGTTGGATGGAGGCAGTGCATGGCCCTCAGTCGAACGAGGGTTGTGGTAGATGATCTTCATTGTCGAGTGCGTGAGATGGTGACCAATTGTTGGAATGAATAACAAAAGAAAGTAAGTCTGTAGGCGTATGGAGGAGGGAGATAAGAGCATTTTATACTTATTCAATTCCCGGGAGAGGCCACGCAAGTTAGATACAAAAGTTCATGTTTGAAATGCTGTTTATGTTAAGCTTTCTCTAAAGGACATATATTAAGGCCTTATAGTAAGCCTTATGTCACTCCATAGGCTTAGAAAACTCTAAATACATTAAAGCAATAAGTTTCTAAGTTCTATACATAAACCTTCTCTAAGAACTGAGCAAGATGTGCTATTTGCGGTTAAGGCCATTGGCTAATTTACTGCACAAAAGTTAGAACTTCGAGAACTTGGGAGAGGCTTATTTCTAAGACAATTATAAGAGTATAGCACAACGAGCACAATTCCAGTTCATTTACTAAAATCCTTCTCGTTGGCTCATTCCTTCAAACAACATAAAAAGACTGCGGTACTGAAAGATCACTTGGTAAAGAGAAACAATCTAGTTGAGCTTATAATAAAAAATGCTTTCAAAATCTGGCATCCAATAGGAAGCCATTCCTACAAAATCGGTTTCGTGGTCTAGTTGGTTATGGCATCTCGCTCACACCGAGAAGGTCCCCGGTTCGAGCCCGGGCGGAACCATTCTTTTGCTCTTTTTGACAACGTTTGTCGACCGCGCACTACTATCTTGCTTTTATGGATACTGATGTAGTCTGTTGGGTAACATGTAACAAGTGCTCTAGTGTTCAATCACTTGGAGAAGGTATGATTTGAACCCTCAAGTGTGAAAGCAATTGTCGAGTAACTCAATTCCAAAGATCTGTCTCCTTTTGCTTGTGCTTTCTCTTTTGGCTCTTATTCGTGGCTTAGAATAAATAAACATCCTGGTCGTCCCATTGAAACTCGGGTCCAAACTCATTGGCATATCTCCCCGCGACCTCCAACTCATTTGTTAGACACCGATCAAACACAACATCATGAGTTTTCGCAGCCGTTCTCCAAGCCTCCAGAACATCGCTACTAAGTACAGGGATATCCATCTTCCCAAGCACCATCAGGCCCTTTGCCGTGCTGAAGCTAAACCCCGCACGCGATATATCCTCTTCAAAATCAGTAGGATCAAAGACATGTCGAACTGAGAGAGTTTTAATCTTGGGCATGCGGCAAACAGCATTTGCCGCCGCCACAAGAAAACGATCCATGACTGCCTCTTTCATGCGAGATTTGAAGCTGTTCTCTATCTCGCAGCCTGGGGGGCAGTAGATTCCATCAGTCGCCCATTCGCGGGTCTCCTGTCGTTGACGTTCTTCTTCTTCTGCTGATAAAGGATTTTCACCTGTGACTACCCATTCACCAGAAGGAAGAACGTCGCAAAATACGAATGTGAAACTCTCGAGGGTCGGCCAGCAAGGATTTGCTTTCGTAGGTTGGAATACAGCACTGTCGATGCTTGCAAGAAGGATGATCTCTCGAATACCGCTTCTCTGGGTAAGTCGTTGTACGGCTTCGGAGAGAACATCGGCGTCTGAATCAGCTGCCATGATACTTGGAGGCTCAAAAGTCTGGTCTGGGATCCTTTCCCGCTGGTAGTCGATAAGCAACGTTTGCACAGCTATTGGTAGCAAATCCAAAGACTTGGCAAGGTCTACAATGCTGTTAGCGGGGATAGGTATCAGTGATAAAGAATCACTCTTACCGTTTCTGACTAGAGCATCCCCATAGACATACTCTCGTATGCTTTCTATTGCCCTCACCCCAAGCTTCTCCAACCGTGGCATCTTACTCGCAAGCCGACACATATCCCCAGGCGTGAACGAAGGTGTATCAGTAGATCCGCACGCTCTAAAGACTGATATCATAGGGAGTTCTGGGAAATCCTTCCACGTGTCAAAGAGCTCCATGTACTGCATTCCTTTTTGCGTGAATGTGACGCGAGATCCGATGCTTGACATCTCAAAGACCAACTCCACGTAGGGCTTCTCTCGACGTGGAAGATCTTCAAGAATTCCAAAAACTCTCTTTACAAATTCATTGAATTCTCGTTCGTCGCCGGGATGATGTTGACGAAAGTCGCAGTCTCCATGGGGTTTCGAGAATCCCTTCGGATATTTGCATATATGGCTGGCAAGAACGCACTTCACCGTGACATTTCGAACGTACAAGAGTCTTTGTGGTGTCAAGCATGTGACAAACCTGGATTCTAGTACTTTATCTATTCTCAAGTGCAGGTCTCTGAATAGTAATGGTTCGATGAGCTGTTGCCAGCGCCGTGATACTGTTGCGAGGGTGCTGAGCCGCAATGTTTTTTTCCATCGCAGTCCGCATATTATGCCTTGATGATATGACTTTGGGAGATCCCAGATGATCTTTCTCAAGATCTCTGGTGGTAGACGCTCGGTAGGATCCATGCGGGGTAGAAGGAATAAATGAAGGGTGAAGTTGTTGGTCGTTGCAAGTTGAAGGCTTAAAAGGAGACCGACACGTGATTTGATGTTGGGCGTCGAGTTGGCAGGGATGGAGCAAACGTATGAGAGGTTAGAAATAATTTGCCAATAGACATGTGTGAGACCCGGTTGCCTTTTCCAAGAGGTCCCAACGCTTGGATTGGCTCATTCATATAACGGTTTGGTCTGGCTTGTACGCCGAGCTCTGTCTGTAGCCGTCTTATTGACCTCGAGATATAACCAGTGTGGATTGAGCTGCCCTGGCCCGGTTTCATGACCTAGTGAGTGATTTTCATTTGATTCGTCAGTTCACTACAAACGGTTGTCCTGTCTGTCTAGGTAACTGTCGCGGTGGAATATGAGGTGCAATCACGACCAGAATCAAGACAATGGCCCAGCATGGTTTTCACATCAACAGTGTCTTGTCCATCATACACTTCAATTTTTCGCAGTCTTAGCAATCAAAAAAATCATAGCACCGGAAGCTATGATCGTGAGATCGAATAAGTATTCGCCCAAAAGTTGAAGGCCATCGGATGCAGAATGGGAATGCATGCAGAGCATGATGTCTCCGATGAGCTTCAGCGCAGTTGGCAACCTTTTGCGGCCATAGCATTAGCCATGAGAGCTAGCCGAGTGCAAAACTTCCTTTGGACCAAGAGCAGTGAGGATGGCTTCTGATGTCGCGAACTTCCGTAGACTGGTGGGCGATTGCAGTAATTGGAGTGAGCCAATCATCGATGCCTCCGCAATCTTATCTTATCACCTCGATTAGTCCGTCCGAAACGTGTCTCACCTCACGCGATAACAAACCACCACCAAAATAATTGACCAAAAATAACAATCTCATTTACTCAATTCATAACTCATCACTATCCTATCTCATTAATAAGTCGTCAGACTAGGCGTGCTAGGGTCCTGAGGGAACGAAAACTTGGTCTCCACAAAGATCTTCTGCATCCCATCCTCCCTCTTCTCAAACTTGTAGTACACCTTATCCAGATCCTCCAGTCTAACACGGTGCGACAGCATCTGGCCAGGATCAAGCTCTCCCTTTTGAATCATCGCAAGAAGCTCATGCCAGTATTTGTGAACGGGCGCTTGGCCGTTGCCGATGAGACGAATGCCTCGCTCCATAAGAGAGCCGATGTTGAAGTGGTTGGTCTAGTCATGTTAGTCGCGTGTCGTGAGAGCGATTGGGAAGACTTACGTAGCCGACATAAACACCAGTAACGCCACACCGTCCATAGTTTCGCACACCCTCAATCATCTCATTGATAATCTCACTCGTGTCCGTCTCAATCCCAACTGCCATCTCGAGCCAGTGCATCCAGCCCTTGGCATACTCACCAGCCGCACACTCGATCGCGCAATCAGGTCCACGGTTCCCAGTGAGCTCCTTGAGCCGACTGACAACGGTAGGCTTGTTAGTCACCCCGTGCGACAAGTGCTTGTAGTCTACCAGCTCAAGCTTGTCCTTGTGCTCAGCGGGCCAGTGGTCTCGAATAAACGACAGGCGTGGCTCAGTATCCACGAAGATGATCTGGCTTGCGCCCTCTTTGATGGCAAAGACACCCGCCATTTGACCGATTGGCCCAGCTCCAAAAATCGCGACCGAGTCGTTGGGATAAACGGCTGTGTCCTTGACAGCGTTGTAGGACGTAGCCAGTACATCAGACAAGTACAGCGCTAGACATGTCAGCATAGCTCACTCAACAGAGACAAGTACTCACCTTTCTCATCGGGAACATCATCAGGGATCTCCAACAGATTCACATCCCCCAGCGGAACACGCACATACTCCGCCTGGCCACCCGCAAACCCCCCGGTGAAATGCGAGTACCCAAACATACCCGCCGTGCGACCCCCATACATGGCCCTCTCAGTGGTATTCGAATTCGTCTTCTCACACTGCGACGAGAGCTTCTGCTTGCAGAAGAAGCAATCGCCACACGCGATCTGGAACGATGCGACGTAGCGCTTTCCCACGTCGATGCCCTTGACGGCTGAACCGACCTGGTCGACCACGCCGCAGAACTCATGCCCAAGGATGTCGCCCTCGCTGAGCTGCACGACTGTGCCGTGGAGGAGATGCAGGTCTGAGCCGCAGACGGTGCTGCCTGTCACTTTGAGGATCACGTCGCGGTCTTCAATGATCTTGGGCTTGGGGGCGTCGACTGTTGGTGTTAGGTGATTGTGTAAGTGCATGTAATGGAGTGAGACGTACCCATTTGGACTTTGTTCTTGCTGATCCATGCGAGAGCCTTCATAGTCTCGCCGGACTCGCCGGCGCCAGGTTCACGGTATGAAGTGACATCCTGCGCTGTGACGGCATTGTCGCCGTGGCCAATGACCTTTTCGGCCTGGTAAGCTGCTTGAGTAGTCATTGTAACAGAGTTCTAATGCGATATACTGTTGACTGAAAGCACCTCGATGGCACGGCAAAAGGCGGTATTTATGAACCTTTGTTTATTCATCATGACTTCATGTAACAGTCTTCTACCCGTCATACGTAGTATCGCCACCATGACTGTGTGGTGTTGTGGAGTTGATGCCATCATGACGATCCCTGCTCCGTACGTCATTGACTTCTCGAACCCGGGGACTATCTTCCGCCGTGAGATGTAACTGGACGCCCGGGATTATCTGCTCAACTAAGCTTCATTACCGATGAAACGATTTCCTATTCTGTACCTGTCATCTCGATCTAGCTCATAGCCTCATCATAGTTCAACCGGTCGCATCGCTCCCGTTGCGCCAAGCTTTACACTACACTGGTCCCCTCTTGGAGCTCCGTCTTGGTGGGCATCTTGTTAACCCGCATTAATTCTGCACTCTGGGCCATGGCTGGATCTCTTCCCATGCTGGCCATGGCGACGACCGTTTCGCCCTTGCAGTAGTACGCCACAAACTGATTCTCGGCTGGACTACCATCCAGGACAAGGTCGTCCCAGCCAGAGGCCATGGTGTTGCCGCAGTATCGTAGTTGAGCTCCCAGAGCAGACCAGAAAACGGGAATAAAGTGCTCAGTCTTGCCGCCAGGGTTGACAATATGGTTCGCAGCGATACGGCCCGCCTTTTGAGCAACGTTCCAGTGCTCGATTCGTACGTGCTTGCCTTCACCTCCGGGGCCGTGGTAGGGGAACGTAGCAATGTCGCCGATGGCGTAAACATCCTTCAGACCTTGAACAGAGTAGTCGTCGTTTGTCTTGATAGAACCATCGTCCTCCAGTTTGATGCCGCTGTTGTTCTTGAGGAACTGGGTAGCAGGTGCGACACCGACACCAAGAACGACGAGGTCCGCCTCCAGCTTGGTACCATCCTTGAGCGATACGGAGCCAACCTTGGACGCGTCAGATGCAGAGGGCTCAGCCTTGTCGACACTTGCGCCCATGTAGAACTTGACACCTTTGCCTTCAAGTGCCTTCTGAAGCCCTGAGCCAACATTTTCGCCGAGGACTCGCTCAAGAGGAACATTCTCCATACCAATGACGGTCACGTCGTTATCGCCGGCTGTCGCGACCGCCAATTCAATTCCGATGAACGAAGATCCGACAACAACAATCTTCTTGCCCTTCTCACCAATCTGGTCGACAATCTTTTTCGTGTCGTAAACACTTCGGAGAGTGAAGATGTTGTCGAGGTTCTTGAATCCCTCGAGCGGAAGTCGTCTAGGTGTTCCACCAGTAGCAAGGACCAACTTGGTGTAGTCAATCTTCTCGCCTTCGCTGGTAGTAACGAAGCGACCCGAAAAGTCAACATTGTTGACCTCGCCCTGGACAAACTTGATAGAGCCGCCCTCATAGAAATCCTTGTTTCGCCATTGCAGCTTGCTGAGGTCGGTCATGAGAGCCTTGCTCAGCTTTGTTCGGTCGATGGGGTAGTGGCCCTCATTCGAGACGACGGTGATGCCACCCTTGTATCCATTCTCGCGAAGGCTCTCGACGACACCCAGTGTTCCTGAACCACCACCGACGACAACGACATGGTCTTCCTGGACACTTCCGGATACGGCGCACTTGACATTGGGCTGTCGCTTGGATGACTTGATGGCACTCTCCTCTCCGGTGAGGTACACTGCGCCGTCTCGTTCGGCGACTTGGAAGACGGGAAGATGATCGAGGGCGGGGGCATCTTCAATATCGCCGGTCTTTGCGTTGAAGCAAGCTACGATCAATTAGTATAAGGATAAATGGGTGAGGACTGCATTCGGACATACCTCCGTGCCATGGGCATGTGATGCGACCGTCGCTAGTCAATACACCTTTTGCGAGAGGTGCGCCATAATGAGTGCACTTGGAACCTAGAGCTTGAGTCTTTCCCCCAGTGTTGACGAGAAGAACCTTGCCGTTCTCGATACCCTCAACTTCGACTTCCTGCTTGGAGCCTGGAGAGAGGTCGAGCGATGAGACGCCCTTGAGCTTGTATTCTTGCGCCATTGGTCTGTATGTGGAGAAAGGCCTTGCTAGAAATGATCGAGGTGTTTGTATCCGAGCTGAGCGAAAGCTTTGAAGTAATCTAGGATGTGGACGCATCAAGACGTCTTATTAAAGAAGAGAGAGGGAGAGAGCTGTGGGATGGTAGCAGTGGGAGACCGAAATTGGGGGAAACGAAGAAACGTGGACATGGCGCCATCAATTCTACGGCAGCTGCAGAGCAGAGCAGTGCAGGTGCAACGCAAAGGTCCCTCCCTAACAAAACGCAAGCATCACCACTAGAAGCTCCGTATCATCCATGCCCATGATGATGTGGGGGATGACAATGGGAGTGATGTGACTGGTCGAAGCTTTACGGTGTATGACGACATGCCGACGTTGCAAGCAGTTCTCTTGTTAAGGCTGCACCACGATCCAACCGCTTCCGATTTGTATTTTTATCTGTAAGCAATGACCCGCATAGAGCATGATGCCACTATTAACTGCCGGCTTACGAGGCATTGAACGAATGCAGGCAGTGTAAAAGTATGAATGCGAAAAATGATAGGGTAATGATGGCTTAGACGACATTTAAAGTTCATGTTAAAAATAGCCTACCCTGGACCATATCCGACGACTCATCACGTGTCTTATCGTCTTATCTGAACGCTAAATCTGCGTCATGGCGGATTCAGCAAGGTGTGACAACCTTGAATTCCACATCCAATCACACGCGAAAAGGAAATGAGGGAATCGCGAGCGTTCAACACGTCTTCCCTGCAACTCTATCGCGCTAACCGAGTCCAGAGTCGCCGCCCCTAATGAATGCCTAAACAGATCCCTGTACGAACTGAACTGAACTGTTCGCAGCCTGTTGTTACCCTGGCCATCTCTGCATCACATGGCTTGTGCAAGTGGCTGAGGTTGGTCTCTTTTGAGGCCTCATCTACCTTGTTTATTCACTCAATGCAAACACCTACGAATACAAACAAATCCTCACTGTCCAGATACATCGCATCTCCATCACTGTCTTTGTTTACTCTAAAACTTCAACCGTCGGCGATCTCGCTAAGTCAGGAACAAAACTCCACTCCTACCCAACTTAGACTCGAGCGGGAGCCACATACCAATTACAGTCTCAGCCAATTATACAAAACAAAGACCCTCTTTGTTTGGCTCAACAGTAAACACCAGCCGTTCCCATCAAAACGACTCGAATCCAACGAGACGGCCATCGTCTTCTTGCTTCGCCTGGATTCTGGCTTGCCACGAGTCTAACATCAGCTGCCGACGGACCATGTTCTAATCTCGCCCTTCGACCATTCCTTGTCTCCTCCGATCTACAGTATTATCATGTTGCCGACCGATCCCTTATCTTCCGCCGCCTTCGTTACCCTTCGCGAACTCTTTACCCTATTATCTGTACAATAATCAAAGCTTCAAAAGGCCTCTCCATCTCCGATTTCGCTCCGCCCATCATGGAGAGGCCGGATTTTGGGCCGGAGCCGCACATCTCTGAGATGACTTGCTGCTGTGGACGAATCGACTGCACTCTCCTCAAGAAAAATTGCTCCATCCTAGAGACAGTCGAAAAAGATGTCCATACCGCGGCACAACTTGGTCAGGTTAGTCAGGTAACAGTCCTCAATTTTGGGGCATTCCTCTGTTTTTATACAGCTGCCAATTTTTCCACCGCCTAAACACCCGCGTGTCCTGCATGCCAGTCCCCGCTAGACACGTCAATGCCCCATCAGACTGCTGACTTGTCTGTCTCCCTTGTAGGCTCTACTCGCTAGACATGAAGCATATATGGCCGACGCGGAGAGAGATCGTCTTGATCTTTCCTCCAGGATAGAGCGTCTGGAAATGGCCAAGCAGGAATTAGAGGCTGAGAATGCCCTGAAAATTGAGGAGAATCGTAATCTCCTCGACCAGCTTGAACTGCTCAACAACACCGTCTCCGAATCCGATACAAAGATAAAAGCACTCGAAGCAAGCCTGCTGTCGTCCCAGCAAGCCGTCCGGAGACTCGAGTCTGCTGCCCTGCGAGCCGAAGATGCTGAGAGGCATATTTCCCTCTTGGAACTTGAACAGGATGATCTCTATCACGAATTGAGGTCGACAAAAGAAGATGCTCGAACACATGCCCAGCGTTGCAAGGAGGCGCAACGCGGTATCATGGATATGCAGGATCAGCTGGAGAGGATGGAAGAGGAAGCTCGAGAGGAGCGGGAAAGACATGCCGAGGTTATTGGGCGAATGGAGCGTCAACGTCAAGTTGAGAAGCAGCTCAACACAGCCGCCGGTCGTCTAAAAGGTGCAGCTGCATCAAAGACACTACAAGAACCGAAGCCAGGGAACTCCGTCGTCAATCATTTTGTTCGGGATCTTCTCCAAGATAATGCCAATCTACAACTTGGCATGGCCGAGCTACGAGAGATGCTTCTCAATTCGAACGATGAGATTCAGTCTCTACGAGAACAACTTGTCACCCACCAGCCCATTGCCGATAGCAGCATGACTCTCAAAGACGAACTCGAGGCTTATGAGCCGCCGACGACTCCTCGAATCTCGCAAGAGCTTCACATCCATCACCATTATCACGTTACAGCCAAGGCCGATAAACAAAAAATGAGGCGGAAGCGCGCGAGTTTGAACTCTAGTATCTTTTCAGCTTCGACAGCCTCTGGCACGTCAACCCCAAGATCTTCTGCTCGTTGGAGTTTGGGACCTGCCCTGCCTGCCCTCGCTTCCATCAACACCAAAGAGCCCAACTCTGTCATATCGATGCCCAAACAGAGGTGGTCCATGCTCTCAGAGCAACCCTCTGAAATCGCGTCGTCCGTTCCAAGTTCACCACGATCGAATCTGCGAAACTCGATGTTTGACTCGAATTTTGCCGACAGCGATTATCCAATGTCACCAGCTACGAGCTTTGACCCCATGTCACCCACCTGGCGGACGCACCGTAAAGGCCCGTCTGACATTTCGGCTTTCAGCCTTCAAGCACCTTCCCTCCAGCTTGATCCAGGTACGCCGCCTCAAAACTCGCGTCAGTTCAACGACGATGTGATACATGAGGAGGACGAAAATGAGGGTGACGAGGCCATGTCTCGGACTGAGACACCCGATCTCGGCAACACCCCGTCAATTGACGAGAGCTCAATCGTCGAGAGCTCTGAGGACAATAGAGACGACTACATGCCGCGCCCAAGGATCCATCGAGCTATTTCTCATGAATCCATCATGTCTCTTACAGGCGGTCTTGACATTCACACGCTCAAGGCTCGACCTAGCCAGCTCACCCTTCGACCACTTGGTGGCGCTGAAGCTGTCGTTACGGGCGTCACAGCGCAGCCCATACTGTACAGAGGTGCAGCCAAGCGAAGCACCGCTGCCCTCCGAGACACTTTCGCTGGTCTTCCCGCAAGTAGAACTGTGTCCAACCCACTTAACAGGCCGGGGTCAAACAGATCTGCGTCGCCAGCTCCTTCGGACACCCCCCAAGGGAGCCCCGCAGGAGGAATAGGAAAATGGGTGGGCTGGAGGCCTTGGGCTTCAGGCAATAGTGAAAATGCCCCTCCAAAACCTGCGGAGAGGGAAAAGGACAGGAATATTAACCGGACGCCGGGTATCAACCAGCCCGGGTCGATTCCTGGCTTTCATCAATACTGGGCTGCTCAGAAACGAAAGGGCGCGCCCGCTCAGGTTACTACTGTTGATGTTGACCGTGAGGCCCTGGTAGAAGGCTTACAGGACTGAATACTACCTATGCGCTCAAACGTACATGCACCTGGATACTGGAGTTGATCTCATTTGTGGCGTTTGTTGAGGAGGTTACCTGATGGAGATACCCTGGCTAGACAAGCCTAGTCCCTTTGTTTTACTCGTTGGTATGCATTCGTTTGGTGTTTTATTGGTTCATCTTGGGTATAAATATCATAATCATACATATCTTTATCCTCATGCTATACTGCTGTTGAGCATAGTCCAGTACGTAGTGTCCACACCTTGTAGTGCCCAATCCTCTGGGTCAGCCGTGAAGCAGGGCCAGTTGGAGTCCAACACATCAGGCGCAAAGGCGCACGTTGTGGATAGGTCGCAGTTTTCGGAGCCAAAGTTTGGCGAGTTGAATGACAGCGGGAACTGTGACATGTCGACGTTGCCACTGGGCGTGGTGCTGTTGGACGCTATCATGCTCGCTGTGGAGGCGGGCGGCGTCGGACCGGGGTTGATGTTCACCGTACCCAGGAACGGGACGTTGAGGTGGACGTTTTCTCCGCTCGTGCCTGATTGTCTCTGCACGATGGGCAGAAGCTGCCGGATTGTTTCCGCCGCTTCAATGCAGAGCCGGTCGTTGTTTAGCGCGCCCATTTCCTGCATCGTTTCCTGCGTCTTTTCGGCGAGATCTCTGTCGTGCTCTTTTTCTGTCTCGTAGCCTGGCCAGCGCCACCCGAGGTATCCTAGCAGGAGTGTCATGGCCGCTACGAGGGCGGAGTAATCAACGTGACGACCTGATACGGACGTTGTAAAGCAATTGCGGTATTCGAGGAATCGGTCGAGCACGTCGCGACTTGCTTGCATGCATGTTGCGCGGTTGTACTCGTATCGTCGTTGGCCGCGATCGCGAAGAAGATAGGGAAGATGGAGAAGAATGAGAAGCGAAAAGTGTCGGATTTGAAGCTTTATCACGCTCATTCCGTCGCCTGACGCGTCGGATGTACCGCAGCATATGGCCATGTCGGGTAATTTCCACCACAGACCATCATCCATCATCTTGTACGCCTTTTCAAGCTCCATGTCGATGGATTGCGTGAGGACATATGCCTCGCTGCCCTTGAGCTCATTCCTGTCGGCGATCTTGCCCGCCATCATGGCGTACACTTTGCCAAGCTTGTCGCTCGGTGCATCCGACACGAGAGCATTGTCCTCTGCGAAACTATTGTCGCGCGAACCAATTGGCAGCCCGAGAATGAGAGAGACGTAGCGGTCGTTGCAGTTGATGCGGAACCAAATGACTGGTGGTGAGGGGCGATGCTTGTTGCTGAATGATGGGTCTACGGATTTGATTGACTTGGCACTCTGGCGATCAATGCCCATGAGCTGCGCCATATTCAGAGCGCGACGGCCTGTCAACCACGCTTTTCGCAAATGTCCTGCGTCGCTTTGGTAGAAGCTCTGGAGGATCAGACACTCGAGCCCTTCCAAGCACCCGACAAAGTCATCGTCTGACGTGACTAGACGTCCAGTAACAGCAACCCATTCCTCCATCGTCTCGCGGGGCGATTTACTCAACCCGAGGGTACTCCCATCAAAGAATGGAGGCATCTGCTGCAGACAGACAGCAAGTTGTAGTAGACGCTTGGCAAGAATGGCAGGATGGCTTGTAACAGGCGGTATCTGCGCCAACGCCGATAAAGGCTCGGGTTTCCCATCAATCTGATCCTGCTGCGAGTAAAACATGGCCAGAACAAAACGCGCCCCGGGACTCTGCTGCGAAATAGCATACAGAATCTGCTGCGAGGGGAAGAGCGCATGCAGCTGCGCAGAAACATGCGTCGCCTTTGCAGAGCGGCTCGGGAACTTGTGCGTCACGATCGCAGCGTCAGGCTGGTCCAGAATCTGCTGCGCGTTATCCACGACCGACGACTCAAACACATCAGCCGTATGCTGCGTGAACCTCTCCAGCGCGGGATCTTCTGATTCAGGCGATGGCAGCGGCTTGTCCACCAACTTCTCCATCAGCTCCTCCAGACGCCCGAGGCGCTGCGCAAGACGCTTGTCTTGGGGCGCGGAGGGCGGCGTGGGGACATATTCCTGTGATACACAGCTTGTCTCGCGCTGTGTGCAGCCTATGCAGATTGGATCGTCTTCTTTTGAGAACTGGCATTTTATCTTACGGCGGCGGCCTGGGCATGTAAGCACCTTATCTTGTATCAGTGGAGGGGAGATTTACATTCCCAGCAGCTTCGTGTTCCCTTTCGAACTTTGCGGCGCTTGGCGGGTGGTTCGGACATGTTTTTTGAGAGTTATTCGGCCGAAGAGGAGTGAGAGTGTGAATATGAAGGGGTTGATGGGTGAGAGAGTGGTGATGATGTATACGGACGAAATGCGGACGAACGGCGGACGAATTGGTGAGGTTTTGTGGGGTGTGCGGGAGGATTAGCCCGGCTTATGGTGTCGGCGGCCGGACGGGGGAAGTGTATTTGTAATGCAGATTGAGTGAACAAAGAGAGGCATTGGTAGTGTTTTGTTGAGATTTATATGGTGTGTGGTGTGTATTGATGTCGATCTGTTATTTAATCTTGGGAGGGAAGTTGGTGTTGATGAGATGCTGGGGATAACGACGTGGTTCAATCTAGATGATGGATGAGGACGCGCTGATGATAGAACGCGATGACAATCTCAAAAGGCAGCATGCGCTATTGATTGACTCGGATAATAATTGTTTCATATCTATGTGAGATTATTTGTAGACTGATTTAGCAGTCTCACTCAAATCTAGATGAGGTGGCCGACTGCTGACGTGCAGTATGCTCTCTGAATAGCTTCATTTTCCAGTGTCGTATCATCACAGAGCACGCAGCCTCTGAAGCAACAACTTACATGTACTCATGCCCAGATCAATTGTACGCGTGAGCCAATGTTATTTACAATGCTGCACAATCGGAAAAGCCCAGCGTCATGCCATGAAGCAAGTTGCGTCAAGTCGCAGTTAACAGGTATTGCATCTACCATCTCTCACTGAAGCCGGATATATCACTATCGCCCTCAAATGTATGAGTTGCTCATCTTTCATAATCTAGCGAGAAAATAAGCCTGTAGCTCTCGATTTCGCGTTATATTGTCAAAGGCTAGCGATTTGCGCACGACAAGGGAAGAGGTCAAGCAGGTCTGTAAGAGGAGCATTGATGAGATTTGCTGAGATTTGATGAGTTTATGACGAGTTTATGATCATTTTAGGATGAGCTTAGGATGTGTGTGTTCATGATCTTTTGGTGGGACTGATGAATGAATGGTAAGGGTTTGGTGGTTGCTCATTCATTCATGCTGGAGTACGTGGTGGTTTAACGCGTGAGTGATTACCCTATCCCTGAGAAATAATACCTTACCAGCCACGCAACTCTTATCAATTAACAGAGATAGATAGTATCCGTAAACAAAAGAAAATAAATTCAGGTACAAGGTTGAGCTCTTGAGTCGTCACCGTGAATTCCTGGTCTTGACGTGAAACAAGCTTTTGTGCTGCAAAAGTAACAGTAGTGATAGCAGAGGTCTTGCTTTGCTGAAGGTGGTGACATTTGTCCAAGCTGGAACCCGCTGAAAGAGCAGTGTAGCAATTACTTGGTCTCAAGACTTCGAAACAATAGAAGTCATCAACAAAGAGACATCCATACAGCCAGCGCGAATTATAGAATGGCCTTCGATCAGGTTAGGTGCATGTTTAAACACCGCATTCGCCCCACCACCCTTCAGCAGTAGGGCACACAAACTCAAACACCAGTCATTCTTTGCAACCATGAGAACTTTGACTTGCAAAAATTGCAGAGTGAGCCAAGCATACCTGAGAAGAAATATCTCAATTGCTGTATTATGCAAAATGACTTGGCTGGTTGAGTTTGTCTCAGTCAGAGACACTGCCACCTTAGTATCGCCAGATGTCTTGGACTGAGTCGGCCTTACTAAGGCTCTCTACAGCTGGCAAGCGAACATAGCACTCTCCGATGGATCAGTAAGACTAAAGAACTCTTTTCAGAGCCTTTGGATTCATACAGAGGAGCGTTGGTGAGGACCGTCGGAGGCCGACAGTGTCACCATGAGGGGGACCCCTGTCACACAGAGTGGCAAATCAAGGGTATATAGTCTCGGAAATTGAACAAACTTTCGCCAGCAGGCAACTGCTGGCACATAGGTCTATTGAAACGATACAGGTAATTATTCCAAAGCTCCCTCGTTCGACTCACACTAACATCCTCCTAGAGAAGATTAGCATGGCCCCTGCACTAAGGATGACACGCTCAATCAAAGAGAAGCTACCAATTTTTTTGGTCTTTCTTTTTCGTCCTTTGATATTAATTCAGTTGCAATATTCTTTTTTGCTATTGAAGTGTGTTCTCGCGTCGCGTTGAACAAACATCCGAAGAGTGGGGCCGTGCTTAACCGGAGCATGCCGGCGTATGCTGGTCTCATGGCTCTTCAACCCAACACCTCCCTTCAGCCCTTTTAACCTGGAGTTTCCATACCAGTGTTGCGTCCCAAACCTGAATCTAAAACTAATTCCTATTGACTGTGTTCATCGTGACTTATTCGTTTTGTGACACCATTTGATGCACTACTCACCGACCCCCGATTGTTAAGTTGGATGAACTTTCAGGCAGCAGGCGAAAGAGGGCCAGGAAGGTCAAGTCCAAGGGGCCCGAGAAAATAGTGATAGAAATGTATTGGAACTCATGAATGATAATCGGTTACTTTGAAGGCTGTTTATTGCCAACTCTGCATTTGTAATTCGCGCGCGCTGCATGCTGAATAATGGCCGGTCTCAACTCCGTGGAGCGCCGTGGACCGTAGATTCGGGGCCACTTATACGCTTATCGCACAGAGACATGCAGTTACGGAACGCCATGGATTCAATGAGGATGTATTATCTTGGGGCCATCCCCTGCCGTTGAAAGCCCGTGGAGAATTAACTTTGACTCGGACTCTGCTTCTCGGATCGGACATGCACAAAATGGAGCACAGTCTGTCCGCAGCGCGGTGTTGCGTGCTCGGCTTTGTAATGATGCGGAATTGAAATGATGGTACTCAGAATGTCGCTGTATATAAATGGTGACCGAAAGACGTCGCCAAAGAGTTCATTCCATATATAACTTCAATTACAATCACTACTTCAATCACAATCGTCAAGATGCCTGTCCGCTACACCTCCAAAGACGTCAGCCCTGAGCCCTTGGCCCAAGAACTTCACCTCTACCCCTCCGGCCAAGTCGCAAAGAACAGGTTCCTCAAGTCGCCCATGGCTGAGTCGCTTGCGAGTTGGGATCCCGAGATCGTCTCCAAGAGAGGAATCCCGACCGACGAGCTGATTGAGCTGTACCGACGGTGAGTTCACCAGCGAGCGCCGATAGGTGACCAGGCTGACAGCCTTAGATGGGGCGAAGGCAAGAATAATTTCGGCATCGTTGTCACTGGCAATATAGACATTGATCTCACCTCCGTCGGCGCCGCTGCGTCTCCCGGAATTCCCGTCGATGCTCCATTCGAAGGCGAGCGCTTCGACAAGTTCAAGCAATTGGCCGCGGCAGCCAAGAAGGACGGTTCTCTGTTCCTCGCTCAGGTGAACCATCCCGGGCGACAAGTTCCCTACAAGTTCAACCCAGTCGCCATCTCAGCCTCTGACGTTCAACTCGGTGAGTTGCTCGCTGCGCTTCAACAACACGTACTGACAATCACAGACCCCAAGATGTGAATGACGTTTGGCAAGCCGCACGCCGCGACAAAAGAGGAAATCGCCCATATCATCGAGGGTTTCGCCCACGCCGCCGAGTATCTCGAAAAAGCCGGGTTCGACGGCATCGAACTACACGCAGCTCACGGATACCTCCTCTCTCAATTCCTCTCTCGAACCACCAACAAGCGCACCGACGAATACGGCACTCAGACCGTTGAAAATAGACTCCGACTCATTTCCGAAATCGCAAACGCCATCAAGGCGCGCGTCTCGTCGACCTTTATCGTCAGCGCAAAGCTCAACAGCGTAGAGTTCCGGGACGGCGGCGTGACGCCCGATGAGGCGAGGGAGCTCTGCGAAAGGCTTGAAGCACTGGGATTCGACTTTGTTGAGCTCAGCGGCGGGACTTATGAGCGCATGGCATTGTCGTGGGAGAAAGAGTCGACGAAGCAGCGCGAGGGTTTCTTCCTCGAGTGGGCAGAGACCATCACCAAAGCACTTGACCCAGCGCATAAAATGAAAATCTTTATCGCTGGTGGGTTGAGAACGGTGGGCGCCATGGTAGATGCGCTTGACGTTGTGGATGGTGTTAGTATTGGACGGCCTGCGGCGGCAGAACCGCGTTTGGCTGGTGATATTATCGAGGGACGCGTCAAAAGCGCGATTCAACCAGTTGAGATGGTTGAGAATGATCTTGGGATGGGTATGGGTGTTGCTGGGTCTCAGTTCTCGCAGATTGCAAGGGGCTTTGAACCGCTTGATGCGAGTGACAGTGAAGTTGTGCAGACATTTGGTCAGGATATGGGCGCGTGGTATGAGAAACTCGTGCAGGATGGGGACAAGAATGAGTTTGTTCGAGCCATTCAGTATTCGGGACCTCAAGTTCCGTATGGCAAGGTCAAGGCTTGATGCATTATTGGTTGTTGATTGCGATTAGACATGTTGTTAGAGTGAAGGGTATTTACTACGAGTCATTGATTGCGTCTTCCTGAAACAAACTCATGTCATGTCGTGGTGCTTCAACGGTTCTAAATTTGGGGCTGACGATCGACAGTCTGTGGAGGCTATGTGGAACCCTGCGTCCGGAGAATTTGTCAGCCATTCAACCTCACTTCATCTCACTACGCATCTGCAACAAAACTCTCAACATTACCTCTCATCCGCTGTATTCATCGGTTTTAATCACTGGAAATCACTTGAACAAATATTCAGCTGAACTTTACAACAATTGCAGTCATGTCGACCGCTGAGACAGATCCTACACCGTCTAATCGTCGCAAAGGTCAGCAACTTGAGTTATGATACGGACCCAGCTGACAAATGGCACAGCCTGTGACTTGTGCTTTACGAAAAAGATCAAATGTGACATGCTAAAGCCAGATTGCTCGAATTGTATTCTCTATAACACAAATTGCCGAACCAGCATCATCAGAAGGAAGCCTAATTCTGCGAGAGTCAGAGCAGGGGCTAAACAACAAGAAGAGTATGCCCCTATTTCTCGATTTTGCTGTTCGAACTAGTAACTCTTTCAGGAACAACCGCCAAGAGGGCCTTGAAACAAGATTGGCTCGTATTGAAGAACAGCTTCAGATTGTTCTCAACGCTGCCAAAGATGCTCAAACTGCCAGACCGCAAGGGCCAGATGACCAATCCAGCCCAAGTGACTCAGCGGAACCAGTCCTCAACAACTCAGCAAATTTCGAAGAAATGGCGAAAAGAGGCTTTGCTTGGAAATTCGATCCAGTTAATCCAGCAGTTTACCAAGGCCCTCAACCAAGCATTTTAGAATTGCCCCCCCTGGATGAGATTCTACCTATAGTAGATCACTACTTTACAACTTTCAACGCCGTCATTCCTCTCTTTCAGCAGCCAGAATTCATGACGCTTCTCACGATATGGTATAAACAACCCGAAACTCGCGACAGAGCTTCGTGGGCTGCTATTCAAACCGTCATGGCCATTGGATATCGCACTCCACAGCTCTCACTACGAGACAGCCAATCAGTGCATATTGAAAGGGCAGATCAATGTCTGAGGAATGCACAGACTGTTGTATCGGAGCTTGTCACCCGTGATGAGGATTTACTCGGCGTTCAGATCCTACTAGGTATCGTGATGCTGTTCCAGAACAGTCGCGATCCGAAACCCGCGAGTGTTCTTATTGGAACGGCGGTTAGGCTGGCGCATAGACTAAAGTTGCACTCGCAAGAAGCGGCGATGCAGTTTCCGGCTGCAGAGGCAGAGCAGAGGTCGCGAGTGTTTTGGATTGCGTACACTCTTGACAAGGTTAGTCATTCGAGTGCGTAAATTCAAAAGCTCACGTTGTTAGGACATTTGTCTTCGTGCGCAAACACCTTCATGCCAGTTTGATGAAGACATCGATATTAGTCTCCCTGTACTTGCGCCACCAGATAGCGTTGGTTTGATATGGACGCAAAACGGCCAAGTACACTTCAACTACCATCGAAGGCGCGTGGAACTCGCTTACATACAAGGCAAAGTATACGATCTTTTGTACTCCAACCGCTCAAGCAAGGTGACAGCACAAGAGCGACAACAACGGGTATCTCGACTTCAATCTATGCTCGATCAGTGGTACGAGCGCATTCCAAATGTCTTCCATATCGAGCATGTCGCTGCGACGGTGGGGCCGAGCCAGCTTGTGCAGATGACAAAGATGCACCACGCTTTTCTGCTGACGGAAGTGATGATCCATGGTATTTACAGCCATAATGCTGAATGGATCAAGAGGATCAGTTCTTTTAGTAGAGCTACGATAACATCTGTTGGAAACTTGGAGAATAGGGGCTTTGGCGCCGGGAAGTGTCAGGACCAAGCACCGCCTTTACCTGAAGGATGGAATCATTGCGTGGACGTGAGCAGGGGGTGCATGAAGTTATTCCAGGAAGCTACACCAACAGAGTGTCTAATTTGGTATGTCAGTTGCAGAGAGTTTCGGGAGATTACTGACCAGCGCAGGCAATGTAGCTGCTCTCATTTCTCAGCGCTCATCGTCCTCCTCGCCAACATGATCCTCAATCCCGGCCACAGCTCAATCCATATTGATCAGCACCTCTCAGTAAAAGCGCTCGATCTCTTCGACAAGCTTCTAAAGATAATTGACGACGAAGCATTCAGAGCCTTGCGAAGCGTTGTTGGTGAACTCAGCCAGAGGGCGCAAACGGCTGTGGCGGTGTATAGAGAGGAGCTGAAGGGATTGGGGAGGGACGTCTTTGAGGCGCTGAACGTGGACGATGTGGCTGTGCAGGAGGTGGATTTCTTACCGGCGGGAGACACGGACTTGTTTGAGGGGCTTGAGGTTGAGGGGCCGTTTGTGGGGTTGGACGGACCGTTTGTCGGATTAAGTGGGGAGCTTGAGCGGGGCTTCGGAGACGGGATGAGCTTTACGGACGGCGGAGTGTTGGACATGGAGTTTATAAGATGAGATGCGAAGACGCTAATCTACATTGGTGCCACAAAGGAGAGAAGAGGAATCAGAGGCTCTAGCAACGCGAGCGAATGGTGAGAGAGAAAGAAATTGCTTCTATGGTATCTAGTCTAAAGTTCTAAACTGCGCGACGAAAACAATACACAAACAACAAGTATTAAAGGTAAAGACTGACATAAGGCGACAATGATGTCACCACAAGCAAGGAAAAGGCTGCACCACGACAATTAACCCGCCAGACGTAAGGAAAAGAAAAGCAAGAGACAGATAGCACGACAAAGAGGGAAATAAAAGAAATGGGAATGCAAGCGCTATGACTCTCCACTGTATGGTCGCGCCGAGGTCTGGGGGACTAGACCTGTACCAAGTGTCGACAACGTAGGAATGCTGAGTTCGACGTCGGCAAATCTTACGACAACGAAAAGACGTTCAAGAGGTCCAAGAGGAGGTCTCACTGGGGGTCTTGGAATTCGGCTCCTTGAGGAAGTTTGGCCTCGCGTTGACCAGAAGCTGGGTGCCGGTAGAAGAACCCTTGGGGGATCTCGTAACGCACCCAAAGGGTTAAAGATCGGGGTGCAGGCAAGTAGTGTGGTCGAGTGAGGTAGTGTGGGGGAGAACCCGACAGGCGCAGGTCATCAAGGCTTAGCATGACCAGAGACCAGATGGACAGACACGCGGTGAGTTCGTGCGGACCCTCTGCGGACCACGGAATGGCTTGCCATTCGACATGGCAAGACATGCTAGTGTCGAACACTGTGCCTCGAATGCGCACGACAACGATTTCCTTTGTGGTCATGAGGAACCCATAACGAGTGCGGGCAAGGAGACAATATTTAGCAAGACGATCAAGGGGCCGTCTGGCTATAGCGGCCTTGCTGCCGCCAATCATATTTGAATGCCATGTATGGGCGTGCAAGCAAATGTTGACGACGAGGGTACGGGCATCAGGCTCGTTGCCGGCCACGTAGGAAAGCGTAGGAGTTTGTTTATCGAATGATCGTCCGGGCTTGACCACGACCGCGGGGAATTGATGACCAAACTGACTGCCCAGAAGGGCGGCGCCTCGCTGGATGGGGTCCTCAAGCCGTGGGCCCAGGTGTTCAAGGAACATCTTTTTGGCTTCTTCAATGTTGTCGACGTAGAACGGTCCATTCTTAGCGCCGTCGGGGAGCAGGACCCTCTGGCTCAGCATGTCCCTGTAGAGGTTTCCCAGGACCTCAAAATTGAAGTCGGTCCATTCCAAGATGGACAAGGCCTTGACAGCATGGCGGGTTGTGTCGCCTCTGACAGTCGATGGAGCGTGCTCGGCGGCGAAAAGCGTGGCATTTGGTAGCGAGAGCGCGTGTTGGATTGAAACGCTTGGCTTGAGGTGTAGAGTGGCGGCGGGCACGGGAGGGCCTTGAAAGGTCGGGAGGCTCATGTTTTCCTTCAAGGTCGTGAGGTAGTGAATAGGTGAAGTAGGCGGGATAAACAACGAGATACGGTAATATAAGAAGCGGAAAATATCTCTAGATTTAGATGCGAAAGCAAAAGAAAACAGCTTCCAACTCAGCTGGGGGCAGGACGGATTTATCAGTGTCCAAAAGGTCCTCATACTCATGGACAGTTCACAGGCCCTGAAGAACCCTTCACAAGTTTCTCAACAAGAGCGCTAGCGAAATGTGACATGTCTGCTCTCTGGACTACACGCCCTGAATCCTGTGTCAATAGAGAAATATCACTTCTCATATAAGTCCAGAAGAAATTAGGCAGCCCATGAGCCGCGGTTCCTGTAGGCGGGAGTGAATAGGACATTGCGGGACTGGACTCAGGATAGGGCACTGCCAAACGGCAACAAGTCCTGCATGCCATCGCAAGTTAGAAGAAATGGATTTGGGAAGCTCATATTTTAGAGATGAAAACCAAGTGAAGTAAGTGCCTGCTGTTGTGGTGTTGTGGAATCGTTCGTGCCAGACACATCAGTCTGCGAACCAAACTCCCCGGGAGGTGCCAAGAAATTTGTTGGCAAGTTGGCGTTCAGCTACTAGGTATCTAGGTAGGTAAGGTAGGTACCAAAGCTACCGCAAATAACTCCAGACCGCCACAAACGACAAGGCAACGGCCGTTTGATACAAGACTCAAGCCTGTTGTTATGGCGGCGGCCCGGTTTGATTGCTCGAGGTGCGCCAAAGTCATAAGTTCAAGACGCGAAAATTAGAAGACGGGCTGCTGCGGAAAGCCAAGATGCACTTACTACACTGTATTTTGGTGAGAGCGGGAGTGTTGTTGGGCTTACCGACCAACGAGACTGCGGCATGTTCGGTTGTGTAACAAAGAAATCAGGTTTCACTGGCAGAGCTGTGAGCTACCTTGGGTACTGATGGCCAATGCTGACTGCTAATAATACACTATTGACATTAGAAAAACCCCCTAACGCAGCAACCCTGCGTCGACAAAGAAATTCACGGTCGGCTTCTCCGTTGCGTTGCGCTTTGCGCGTTCAGTTGTCGTTTGTCGCCCCCTTTTTTGGGATGCTATTTCTGGATTCTTTTTCTTTTCGGGATAATATTCAGACAAGGAGGGCATGAGTGAAAGAGATAGAGCATTTTGTCGTGTCTGACCACGCTTATCACCCTGTGTTTTGTTTTGTTTTGGTGTTGTTGGCTCCAAGTTAATAAACCCCCGAAGAAGCCCTTCAAGCCTCCTCTACCTGAAACTAGGTACCTAGGGGAACTATACCAGATAGCAAAGCATCCTTACTGCCAAAGGAACAAACAAACAAGCGTCAATAACTCTCCAAAACTTATCTTTTTACCATTCGTTTTTCGTTTCAAAACGCTACCCACCCCCGACGCACAGTGTCTTCAACAATGCCTGCACTGAAACCGCTGCCGGATTGCGAAGGCCCAAAGCTTGAGTGTTTCACCGATGATCTCACCAAACACCCCTTCAAGTTCCTGGAATATCTCGGCTCTGGCTGTCACTCAACCGTCGTCAAAGCTGAGATCGATGGCAAGATCTACGTCATCAAGCTTGTAGGTATATATAGCAAAGAGGACCACCGTGTCAGATGCTGACGCGCACCCAGTTCTTCCCTGCCTTCGTGGACGAGCCCAACTTCCACATGATGCCCATTGACGAAGAGATTTACGATGTCGACGATGACTTTAAAGAGCCCGTGACCGCGAGCGACGAGATGCCCCAGCACGTAATTGATAGTCTGCGCGTCCAAGCGACTTCCTTTAACAACGAGTGTCGCGCCTACGGCCGACTCAAGGAGCTGGGACGTGAGCATCTTGCTGTCAAAGCGCATGGCTACCTACGCCTCTATATACATCAGATTGACGAGCACATTCAAAGCATGCTCAGAAGTACCATGCCCGAAGCCCAATGGACCACGCTCGATGTCATGGAAATGAATGAGGATGAAGCAGACCTGCCCATCATGGCTATCGTCAAAGACTGGATCCCCGACCACCGAACACCTCAAGGTAGAATGACACGAGAAGCGGAACAGCGACAGATCAATCATCTACCGCGTATGCTTCGCAACCTTCGCCAGCTCCATAAGTGCGGTATTGTTGTACGAGACCTCAAGCCTGTGCAGTATTACGACGGCCATCTGTGCGACTTCAGCCACGCCTGGACGATTCCACACATTTTCGGCCCCGAAGGCGGCGTCCGATCGCGCTGGGTCTTTATGAGCATGGCAGCTTGGGACCTGAAGTGTTTCCATCTGATGGCCAAATCAATGAATGATGAGGCTGACATGGCCGAGCCACCACTCAAGAGATGTGATTCGGTCATAGCGCGCAACGAAGAGCGCTGTAAAAGTCTTCGTCCTCGTCCAAGCATGCAGAGACCTTTCCTCCCTATGATCGCCTACGATTGTCCGAAACCTGGCTACATGGACTACTACCCTCCATTCGATCCGGCGCTCTTCAACTGGAGGGCCATCCAGAAGCGGACGGCAAAGGAGTCCATTTGCCATATCCCAGAGAAGCTTGCCGGCGGTGTCACGATGAAGCGAAAGTCCACTGCCACTGAAGAAGCCCGACCGGTGGAGAAGGGTAACAAGAGGAAGAAGAGACGGTAGACTGCCAACATGCACTTCTATTGCAGCTTCTTGCATATGCGTTGGTTAGCGGAAATGTGTTGTGACGTAATTTATTCTGGTGTTGTATTTTGGTGCCGTATTTTGGTATCGCGATTCTTTTCTTGGTGCGCCTCGCTTTGGTGTTGAGGCTCACGCAATGCGTTTTGTTTACATAGATCATTAGACCATTGTATCCGTTTAAATTCGGTTTATAGGTAGCCAACAGGTTCTTTTTACAGCATCGTAATAACAATACTTGATAATCGTGAGAGTAGCTAGCAATCACCGGCGTAAATGCCCCGAGGCGGGTTTAGCCCAGAACATTAAATTCCCGTTCGGTCCATTCCTCCATCACATCATTCCCTACATCGCAGCCTACGACCCCAAGTCCATCGCGACAACTTACAGAAATGCTATCGCCGGCGATATCCACTACAATCTCTACGCCCGGTAGGGCCAGAGCTTCCTGCGAGCCGTGTAGTAAGTGACAAGACGTCGAGCGCCGGTTTCAGCTGGCTTATCCGTACCCCAACCTGTAGGATCGCGAAAGGTCCGATGCTCGGGAGAATACCCGGTGTGTTCGAAATGCACCATTTCTAATCGAGGATGTATCTACTCTCTGCAGAAACGCGCGGGCAGACCTAAGAGGCCCTGTGTTATAGCGCGCGCGCCGTCCAGTCCTGCTCGTGAGGATGATCGTGGGCCGTCACCAGCGCAGTCGAATACCGCCCCAATAACGATCGTTACGGAAGAGCGCCCGAGCCCTCACGAGGCTAATACAGATATACCGCCATATCTCGCTGACTTTGAGAGCTTTGCGCCGTAAGGAGTCCGTCGAATGAGCCGCCATTTTCGCTTTCTAACCCTCCGCAGCGCGCAATCTCACAGCGATATCCTCACGCAGACAGACATCAACGCTTCATGCGCATGCCTGTCGATCCTCTATCTTCTCCTCAATCGCCTCGGAGTCCGCACCGAACTCATTGCCCCCGATGATCTTGCGACTCTGCGAAATACATTCGAGCGCGCAACAGATGTTCTCGAATGCTCAAAGTGCCCAATGCGCTTCTCATCCGTGCTGCAAAACGCAGGCATCTTGGGCATTCTGTGCGTCTGCATTGCCGAGTCCTACGTCAGGCTCATCAAGACGATTGATGCAAAGGTAATCGAAGCGACCGCCAAGGGAGAAAAGTTAAAGGTCGCGCTCAATCCCTTGGGTCAATCACTCACCGCGGGCGATGCAGTGTTGGTGCCGATTGAAGTGTCGCCCGAGCAGTGGAAGAGTCTCATGTACAGTGTCGTCAAGTCGGAGATATTTGGCATTGAGAACCATCGCGACAAGTCGTTCATCGCGTTCATTGAGCGGCTGGAAGAGCGGCAGACGAGATGGCATGCGCTGCCTACAGCGCCCGACTGCCCGCCAACGTACCAGTCTGCTTGTTCGTCTACGGATGAACTGCCACTCTGCTTGACCATCACGAAGGCGGCGAGAAAGGTCCTTGACCCGCTCGCTTCTACTTTGGAGTGACAAAGAGAACGCACAGATGCTTCGGCAGAAGGTCACGACCGGCTAGCGCTTTTCTTGGATTGACTGGAAATGATTGAAGGTCGGAATCCCCAAATTGGTACAATATTAGCCTAGAAATTGCAAACTCTTCCCTATTCCTGTTACACCTGCTAACCAAACTACCCTCAATACCGCATATCCAAGCAACCGTATAGCCAACATTCCCATCCCGTACGAACCTCCACTACTGAACAATTGCAGGATGCAGAGCGCCCTTGAAATGAGGATTAAAGTCATACGTCTGATGTCTCTTATCATCCTCCCAGATCAACGTAGTCCCCTCGGAATGGATCTTGAAGTGCGCTTCACTCAACTTGTGCGCCTTCGCATCCTCCGACAAACCCTCAATCTCCTTCTCATTATACACCAAAGCCTTGTTACGGCCCTTGAAACAGGCATTCGACTTGTCGCCGTGGTTGTTTCCAGGCGTGTAGCTCGAGAACTCCTGCAGCCGGTCCAGAAGAGATTGGTGCAGGACTGCGCCGCGAGGAATATCACGGTACGAACCTTTGTTGGGAGGGAATGCCACGGGCTTCCAGCCGAGGAGCTTGACGTTGGCGTCTGTCGTGTCGTCGAGTTCCCAGCGGGTTAAGAAAGGGAGCCATTCTGGGACGTGTTAGTTGGGATTGAGATGGCCTGCGAGGAACTTACCCATGAACTTCCACATGAGGACTTTGAAGAAGGCCGTTCCGTAGCCAAAAGCGAGACAGTCGTGCATGAATCCATGCGTCGCTTCTCTTCGCTTGGCAGCATCTTCCATACTCTTCTCAAATGGCTTGAGGCTATGGCACCAATGCACTCCCGCCTGCAGCGACTTGTCCATCTCGCCACACTTCTTGACCTCGCGAATCATCCACTCAAGTGGAATGTCGCTCATCTGGAACCTATCCTTGTTCAGGTTCTGACTCGCCTTGCCAGCTTTTCTCGTCAGCCACGCGTTCTTGATCCGGCCCCAGAAAGACGGCTTCTCAGCTTCATCTTCCTGCTCATCAGGCTGCGCGGGCCATCCGCCACCGACATCGCCGTGGTTGCCTGGGAACCAGACTTCCTTGATGTCCTCCTCATCATCGTGGCTGTGCACTGCGGCTCTGATGTCCTGCGCCAGCAGAGCGGGCTTGAATTTGACGCGACGCTCGTCCACGGCTACAGCGTGACGGACATGAGTCGCTGTACCCGTTACAGGGACTGGCATCTTTGCTTTACGCTCGAGAACAGCGACTGAGGCGACGCAGTCCCAGATTCCGAGGAAGAACACCTTGATGTTCTCCTCTTCACCGGCGCGGTTCGTCTCCTTGCGACAGAATGTCTGACTGAATGCCTCAATCTCGTTGGAGGCATCCTGCGTCTCTTCACTGACATCTTCCGGCTTTGTACCAAGAAGCTGTGTCGTGTCGGGAGCGTCTGTCTCTGAGCTGCCGTGCTTGGAAGTGCACTGCGCATGCTCGTTGTCTTTTATCTCGCCTTGGAGGTAGCGCTGATAAAGACGGTAGGCGAACGGGACCATTTCCTCGTTGCCTTTGCAGAGAAGACCGACCTTGTTGACCATTCTGGCGAGGAACTTGGCTGTGTAGGCCCCGCGGCTGAAGCCAAAGACGTATATCTTTGCGTTCTTTACAACGTCAATTGAGGAACCCAGTGGTCGGGAGATGAGACTTACAGTTTCATAGTATCGCATGAGAAAGCGATAGCCAGCGATGACATGAGCGTCAAAAGTAGTGCCAAAGCCTTGATCAATTGTCTTGGAGATGTTACTCCCAAATTCACCAAAGATGCCCTTGTTCACAGATGTTTCATTGATATCGTATGTACCAATTCCAGCTATGCACAGTTAGCAACCGCATCTCAACTCAATGACTGGCATCTTACTCTGGTAGTAGTGGAACTGGTTCTTGTTGTTTCGGTCCAACTTCCGAAGGATCTTGACAACATTGGTATCAGCATTGGAGCCACTGAACGTGTTTCCCGTGCCGTCAAAGCATAGGATGAGCTTCTTGGGCTCCGTAGATTCGGTGCCTTCGTTCTCAGCGTGAGGCATCTTTGCGAGAAGAATGATGGGGGAGTTTCCAAGGCGAGACGGAAATTCAGTGTCTGGGGGGCCAGCTATGCTTCCTTTATGCGGAGACAACGGAGTCCCTTGCGTGGTTCTTTTGCTTGTACCACTGGGCTCCCGGCCCGTGTAGCATAGCACACCTGCGACGGGAGGAGAGATGTATACAGTACGTAGAGTGAGATATTCACATGCATTGTTGTCTCCTCCCTTACGAGAATGACGAATGAAGGGATGCTAATCGGAGAATATTGATTCGTGCTTGGCATTTCTGTTCAGCCAGCCACGAGAATCTCATCTTTTGCCTAAGTTGGTAGAAATATCTGGCTAAGGGACGGCTGGGGGAGGGGGAAAGAGAGGAGAAGCGAATCGAGTGAGCATGTCGTGATATGGTGCGGCTGAGACTTGATTTCTGTTTGGGGTCTGTTGCAGTTGATGCTCGACACGCCACAATTCCATTGTTGTTGGTTGGAGGTTGAAAGGCGGGGAGATATGCACGACTCCGGTCTTGTGAAAGTCGGTGACTGTTGTAGCTGCACCCTTGTACTTGGCTAGGACCCTGATGTTTTAGAGGGACGTTATGTATTGGTTGGTTTTTGCTTCTTTTTTGTCGCAGTTAGATTGATGTACATAATAAAAGGAGTGTTATTGCAGAGTGCAGATAAGCGGTGTTAGATAGAGTCTAGAGATCTGGGAGATGAGAGATGAGAAGAGATTGACGTGAGGGGTTGGTACCAAGACGATCTTGCGATTCTTTTGTTTGTGTAACTCGAAATAAGCATGTGCTTGCGTTAGATTAACCCGATAATAGCCTGAAGATCGGTCATGATATGATTCCAACTCGACCATCAGCTACACAACCTGTCTCACCCATATCTCTCAAAGTCTTCCGATCCGAAGCTCACTGCATTAACATCCAGATCTAGATTCCCTTTCCTTTTTCTCGTCCCCATGTATTTCCACGGTCCAGCAAATCAAACAGCACACGAACTGCAGGTCTCACAACCCCTCACTTGACAACATCCCCCCGGCTGAGACATTAGCTCACTCCGGCACCTGCTATTTGCCGGACGGCCCGACGGAGATCATTCCTAGTGTTGCACGGCATAAACGCCCGTCAGCAAAAGAAATATCTAGCTTCGGCAGATTGAGAGGGAGGGGGTCCGCGCTGGTTGGTCGGAACGGACCGCCTGCATTGGCGGTAAAGCTAGGAGATTTTGATGGGAGAGGGTAGGTAATCTAGATGAGGTGAGATGTTACGGAGATCGGAAGAGTAGCTTAAGTTAACTTGACTTTGACGCGTATAAAGAGAAGAAAATAAAAGGGTTGATGAATCTTAAGAAAATCAAAGGAATGGAGAGTGCAGATGCAGTAACTGAAATGTCAGATCATCTTTGAGGCCTCTGCACAGCACACCCTCATTTCCAAACTTGAAAGATCTCGCATCAAGGTTTCACACAAGACAACAGCCTGTGAGACATTGCTTCTCACCAACCCCTCACTCTCAAAGCTTCATCCCGGTAAAGCTGCTTCCCAGCTTATCACCCTGCGTCATTGTCTCAGCTCCCATCCCGCGTTGGCAATACGAGAGCTTGCATTGGACAGACCGTGCTATCTATCAGCTCTCGTTGCACCGACGCCACTTCCACTCGAGGGTCCGCGATGTGGTTACCGAAAGCTACAAGTGACTTATTCGGTATAAAGCATGGGGAGATCAAGATGCCGCTCAATAATGCTGGAATTGGTTCTCACACGCTTTTTCTTTCTTCACCATGTCGTTCAATGAAAAGTTTCAGGCTGGCGAGTCGTACGGGACCTCGAAGGAGGATCCGGCGAGTCTGCTGGATAACCCTGAGAAACTCGTTGCAGACCTCATGAAGGACTTTGCTGGTGTTCGAAGCCAAGCTAGTCCTGCTCAACTCCTCGGTCTTGTCAAGGAGCTTCTCCAAAAGGGCCAACCTCTTGATGACAAGAAGGGGTAAGTCACTCACTCATCTACACCATGTTCAAGAGAGCTTGTCTAACAGGTGTAGAACTACTGAACTCCTCATCGGTATCCTCACCGCCCTTCCTGCATCCTCCAAAGCTCGTACAGCTCTTACAAACAAACTCATCGACACCCTCTGGGGCAATCTTCAGCATCCTCCACTGAGCTACGTCGGCGGCGATGTCAAGTACGATGTCGTCAACTCTGATCAACCAGCTCACAAGCATAACTGTGAACTCTATGATACAATCGAGTTCAAAGTCCCTGGCACTGATGTTCTTCTTCGAGAGCAAGTGCCCCAGGCTCCAGATGGCCTTCATCAGTACCGCATGCCAGACGGTAGCTTCAACAACATCCTTGAGCCTAATCTAGGTAGGGCTGGTACACCGTATGCCAAGTCTGTCAAGTCGGAGAAGAGACTTCATGGTGTTAAGCCTGACCCTGGTTTGTTGTTTGATCTTCTCATGGCCAGAGATGAGACGACGTTTCAGGAGAATCCAGCGGGTATTTCGTCAATGCTGTTTTACCACGCTGCGATCATCATTCATGATATCTTCCGTACAAACCGTACAGATATGAACAAGTCTGATACCTCATCATATCTTGATCTCGCTCCCCTTTATGGTTCTTCATTGAAGGATCAGCTTGAGATTCGTACCATGAAAGAGGGCAAGCTCAAACCCGATACTTTTCACGAGAAGCGTCTTCTCGGCCAACCTGCGGGTGTCAACGTCATGCTTGTGCTGTACAGTCGATTCCACAATTACGTGGCCGACATTTTGCTCAAGATCAACGAGAACGGACGTTTCTCACTGTCAGTGCCGCCCAATGCTTCCGAGGAAGCAAAGGCAAAGGCAATTGCGAAGCAAGATCACGACCTCTTCAATGTAGCTCGTCTGATCACAGGTGGTCTGTACATCAACATCTGCTTGCACGATTATCTTCGTGCCATCACCAACACTCATCACTCCGCGAGTGACTGGACCCTTGATCCTCGTGTTGCGATTGACAAGCAATTCGACGGCGACGGCGTCCCTCGAGGTGTTGGTAACCAAGTCAGCGTTGAGTTTAATCTTCTCTACCGCTTCCACTCTTGTATCTCCAAGCGAGACGAGAAATGGATAAACAACTTCTTCCTCAAGCTGTTCCCCGGTCGCAAGGCTGAGGATCTCCAAGACGTCAGCTGGACGGAACTTGGACAGGCTCTGCTCACATTCGAGCAGAACACTCCCAAGGATCCTAGCGTTCGCACCTTTGACGGTCTTGAGCGTCAGGCTGACGGTACGTTCAAGGATGAGGATCTTGTTCGTATTCTCAAGGACGCTATGGAGGATCCTGCTGGGACTTTCGGTGCTCGCATGGTTCCCAAGGCCCTCAAGGTCGTTGAGGTTCTGGGTATCATTCAGGGCCGCAAGTGGCAGTGCGCTTCGCTGAATGAGTTCAGAGAGTTCTTTGGTCTTAAGCGCTATGATTCGTTCAGCGAGATCAACTCGAACCCTGATATTGCGAATATTCTGGAGAAGTTGTACACTGACCCAGACATGGTTGAGTTGTATCCCGGTCTCATGATCGAGGATATCAAGCCTCAGCGCAACCCGGGCTCTGGCATCATGCCGACTTACTCGGTTGGCCGAGCTGTTCTATCTGATGCTGTCACACTCGTTCGCTCAGACAGGTTCAACACCATTGACTACACCGTGTCGAACCTCACTGCCTGGGGTTACAATGAAGTCCAGCAGGACTACAAGACTCTCGGTGGTTCAATGCTGTACAAGCTCATCCAGCGCGGTGTACCAAACTGGTTCCCCTTCAACTCGGTCGCAGTCATGCAGCCAATGTACACCAAGAAGGCCAACGAGCAGATCGCCAAAGAGATCGGTACTTTTGACCAGTACACTCTCGACGACCCCAAGGCACCCCCCAAGGTCGCCGTTCTCACTTCAGGACCTGCTATCAAGCAGATCCTCAGCAACACCAAGCAATACGTCGTTCCCTGGCTCAAGCCTCTCAACACTCTTTTCCCTGGTAAGAAGGACTTTGGCTGGTTCATGCTTGCGGGCGACCAGCCTCAGAACTACAGCCACCGAGCCAACTTTTCCAAGGCGATGAGCAAGATTCCCAACATGCACAATGCCGTTCACGCGTTTATTGAGCGTGAGGGTACAAAGCTCATCAACAAGGAGACTTTTACTCTCAAGAAGGGTCTTGATCAGATTGACATCATTCGCGATGTCGCTATCCCTCTGAACACGCAACTTCTCGCCGATCTGTTCTACTTTGATCTCCGGACCGATGAGAATCCAGATGGTAAACTCGGTGTTGCAGAGCTGTACCGCAGTCTTCTCGACATTCGTGTCTGGGGCGTGAACAACAATGATCCCGCGCAGGCATGGAACCGTCGTCGTCGTGCTCAAGAGGGTGCGAAGAGAATGATTGAGACGACAAAGACTATCGTTGCGGAGGCTGACGCTGGACGTTCTCGAGGTATAGGACTGGTTAATGCCGTCGCTAACAGGATCGGCGCCAGATCCTACCTCAAGAAGGACTCCTTGAGATCGTGTGGTCTCAAGCTTGTGGAGGAGTTGCTCGCGCAGGGGAATAACGTTGATCAGGTCACTGATAACCTCTGGCTCACTGCCTTTGGTGGCATTGGTGTCCCTGTCACTGCTGTAAGTTGAGTGACAAGATTGAAGATCATGTGCTGACGGTGTGTAGTTCTACGAAGTTCTGTCATTCTTCCTTCGTCCTGAGAATGAGGCTATCTGGACCGAAGTTCAGGCCATTGCTCAGAAGGGTGATGATGCTACTCTTCACGCCTACGTCGCTGAAGCTCAGCGCATGACGAGCTCACAGCGCAACGTCCGTGTTGCGACAGCGCCAGGCGAGGTCCAAGGCCAAACCATCCAACCTGGCACCGCCGTCGTTCTCATGCTCGTAAGTCACACTCTCACATCACAAGTCTATCGCATCTAACAATGAACAGGGAGAGGCCGGCCGTAACCCCAAGGAAGTTCCCGACGCGGGCAAGTTCAACCCCCAGCGCAAGAAAGAAGATGTCTCGGCCTTCAGCTACGGCCAACACGAATGCATCGCCAAAGACGTCGCCCTCGCTTTCGTCACAGGCCTCATTAAGCTCGTTGCCGACCTCAAGGAGCTTCGACCTGCGCCTGGTCAGATGGGAACTGTCAAGACTATCCAGGTTGGAACTGAGAAGGCTTACCTCAATGATAGCTGGTCGTACCTCGGCTTTGACGCAAGCAGTAAGTCAATGAGTCCCCATGTGTTTAGTAACTGTGCTAATGATGTGTAGCTTGGAAGGTTCACTTCAATGGACATGGAAAGGGTAACTTTGAGGGAGATAGGGTTCCGACGAAGAGTACCCCAATTCAGGAGTATTATTCCTTGCTTCAGAAGAGAAAGGATGAGTTTTTGGGGAAATAGGCTTAACTTCTGATAGCCATAGCAGTATTGAACAATGAACAATCGTTATGAATCAGTTATGGAACCCAGATACCCGTTACCCCCGAGTGACATGTAATGCCAGTCACCACTCAATCACTGGCTATTGCCACCAATCTCAGCCATCGACCCAAGGTTAGCATAACATCAACGTAAGCTAGTAGCTCAAAGCTACGGCCGCTTTAGAGTCCCGACGCCTATATCTCCAAGGAGCGCGTTGCCTTCTTGGCCGGAAGGATGGGGACCTTCTCACTTCTCGCTGCTTCTCTGAAAAACCGATATTCTTCACCTATCAATGAGCCTCTCAAATTTGCACATCCGCTTATACTGTATGGCCGAACTAACCTACCTTGAGTTTGATCTCATCTCGTGCGTCTGGGGTCTCCTCATCCGCGTCGTGTAAGCAGACTCAGGGGGGGTCTCCTGGGGTCACTGCTTCTTCAAAAGCCGTAGCTTAGCTGCGTCTCAAAGATAATCGATCTTACCTGTTATTATTGATCCATTTTTATTAGACGTGACCTCAATTTGGTCTTGGCTCTTGTTTCTGAACGTCTCTGCTACCTGGGGCCCTCCCTATGGGTCATTGATGCTTCAGTAGAACAGTTCCGAGTTACCTATTAACGAAGCGAAGCTGGATAGTTGAACGCACTTCACATCCAGAACTCTACATGATTACTAAAACTCTAGCTGAGCAACTCAGATGCTGCCCAAGAGACCGAATCCTAGCACTGCAGCCGATGTCAAGTATGACACTTCCCATGGACGAGCTTTCCACCCCTTTTCGAGGACAATAGGTGTATACGCAAGGAGCTAGTTCGTCTACTCGAGTTCACTTGAGTTTGGGGTCGTCGGCTGCCTATCAGCCAGTTTCTTTTGGTCCCGTCCGTGATCTTCGCCTGCATCAACCTCAATCAGGACCATCGGACCAAACGGTAGATCAAGCATTTGATGGATTGAAACAACAGATTGGGCTGTTCAAAAGCCCCTTTATTGTTTACCTCATAAGACTTCGCAGTCTCTCGCATGTCAACATCACAACCAATGCGTCTTCCTTTCCATCACTCATCATACCTTCGTCCCAAGTACCGCCAGTACCGCCCGTATAAATTCAGAAGCCAACTACAAGTTTGACCAACAACAAATTAGCTACTTGCGACATGCTCTTTTGGTCAAGAGTGGGACCGGACTTTGCAATCAGTTCCTGGACGCAATATACACTCAAGAACCAGACCCATGATGGTATCTCAGAGACGCTGAATTGACAATTGTGTATAAACTCAACATGCTCTTTGGCTAGACGACACCAAGTGTCTTGTGTCTTCTAACACCGACCCGAGGTCACGGTAAGCCTATCTCCATCTGGGATTAGACATGATAGCAACAATCCAAGACATGCTCGGCAGACTCTGATCGCTAAACGAGATCCAGATCGTCTACAGAGTAGAAGAGACTTCCACTAGTCCTCGCTTCTCGTTTAACTGACTCAGTCAACACTCGCCTAAGAGACGCATCGAATCGGATCATTTCGTCTCTGGATGACATCTCAAGTGGATAAACCCAATTAATTAATTAGACTCGCGTCCATTCTTTTGACGTGTCGTGATTAGCCTGATTAGCCCGTTATCGCAGCGCAAATTTGCCCCAAGTCGATCTCGTCCCATATTTTTCGAGATAGATAGAGTAAAACCCGGGGCGTGCGTGCGTCTTCAGGGGGATCCTTGTTCAGCTGATGAAACAGGTTCTGTGACCGGCAACGTCGTTCCTTGTCTCGCTCGGTTCGTGTATGTAGTTATTCTTCTTTTTCTATCGTGACATTTCTTTTGTTTACTTTCTTCTCATCATCATCAAAATGCACAGCTCTACTACTACACTTCTTCTCATCGCTGCTACTACCGTCAATGCCATTGGCATACGCGACATCGACTGTAAAGACGTACACATCTTTCTTGCAAAGGGCAACAATGAACCCTACCCAGGACGGCAGGGAAAGCTCGCGGGTGCTATCTGCAGTGGTTTAAAGAGCTGCGACTATGAGGATATCCAGTTCCAGAATGCTCTTGAAGACCCGTTCTGCGATTCTGTCACCGAGGGCGTCAAGAACGGCATCAAGCAGATCACGGCGTACAACAAGAAATGCCCAGACTCTAAACTCGTCGTGAGCGGCTACTCGCAGGGCGGCCAAGTCGTCGGCGACATCCTCGGCGGCGGAGGCGGCGTGTTCTTCCAGAACTGCGTGGAGCCTGATCTACAGGGCCTGAATCCCAAGACACTGCCTGGAAGCAAGATTGTCGCGGCGATGGTGTTTGGCGATACGCGACATACCAAGGATCAGCCGTACAATGTGCTCTCTGGCGCGGGCAAGGATGGACTGTTTCCTAGACCGGCGGGCATGTTGAAGAATCTGGCGAGTTATGGGGATGTGTTCAGGAATTACTGTGTTGAGACGGATCCGATTTGTGCACAGGGCGATGAGGTTGAGACGCATCTTAATTACTTTGATGTGTTTACTGATGATGTTGCGGATTGGGTGAAGGAGAGTGTTGGAGAGGACTCAACTACTACTACTACGGCTGCAACAAAGACGAGTACAAAGGTGAAGAGCACGGCGAAGGAGACGAGTACGAAGGAGGAGGAGACTGAGTCTACCTCTGAAGCTGCGTCAACAACAAAGGCTGCTTCTACAAAGGACTCAACAACAAAGGACTCCACTACCACTGCTGCTACATCCACCACAGCCGATGCAAGCTCTACCACAGACGCAACCTCAGCTGAAGGTCGAGCCACAGCCGGTGAAGCCTCATCAGACGCCGCTGCGCCATCATCGACAGACAACGCAGCCACGTCAAAGGGCGCCTCTCTAATGGGCATGATAATCGGCGTCGCAGCTCTTTTGGCGATCTAATGCATGTAAAAGCGATAGATGTTTGCAATTGGATATAGAAGACGAAATTATAATGATAAATCTCTAATTATTATCTACTCATTACTATAAAATTGGGTTGTTGTTGTGGTTGATATCAAGTATGCACGTTGTAAAGTCAATTGAGCTTCAAGTCGTCATGACCAATCGCCCTCCTCTCCTCTCCGAAAGCGGACCCCATCACCGCTCTTGACTTCACCTCAACATCATCACTTACAGTTACAATGGCTCCTACTATCGTGCTCATCCGCCACGCTCAGGCTCTTCACAATGTAGCTCATAAGTCTCCCTTGACATAATCTCTAGAGTCTATCACTGACTATGTGTACAAGAATGGTCACTGCCTGATCCTCCGCTCACGGAAAAGGGCCAGGAGCAATGCGCTCACCTAAGAGAGAACTTGATCTCTACATTCTCTGACAAGATCGGTAATACAGATGATGTAGCTATCGTTGTCAGTCCCATGCGTCGCACGATGCAGACTGCTATGCTTGCGTTGGGCTGGCTTGTTGAGCGGGGTGTTAAGATTGAGGGCAACGCAGACTGGCAAGGTAAACCTCCCTCAATTCTCCCCTCTCACACTCCTACTCACAATCGTTAGAAAACTCCTCCAAGCCTTGTGACACAGGAAGCCCCCTCTCTTCCATCTCCCCCTCCTTCCCACAAGTAAACCTCTCCTCCGTCGATCCCCTCTGGCCAGACAAGACATCTCCATCCGCAGAGCGATACTGGTACACCAAGAAGTCCGTCCTCGCTCGCGGTCAGCGCGCACTAGACGATCTGAAGCAGAGACCTGAGAAGCTCATATTTGTGGTATCGCACGCTGGATTCTTGAGATTGGGCGTGGCGGGATATTGGTTCTTTAATAGTGATTATCGTGTGTTTGACTTTGAGGCGCAGGGGATTAAACAGCGGGAGGGCACGGCCGCCGGAGGCATGGGCTTGTCGTTTACGGAGCCGGTTGAGCTGGGGCTTGATTTGCCGGAGGAGGATCCGGGGTATGAAGCTGAGGTGAAGGCATAGATGGGATGTAAGCTTGGTGTTGAGTCAAGGCCGTCACATAGATCAGATAACTAGACTAAAGTCGAACCGTTCATCTTTTATCTATCATCCAGTCATGATGTTACACTATAGTACACTATCCCAATTCTCATCTCGACATAAAGCTCTGGAAAGCCGACTGGTCGATAATGACATTACCCACAGCACGCAACCTCTTCCTGCCCTCCTTTTGTTTCTCCAATAGCTTTCTTCTCCTCGATACATCAGCAGCATGTAACTTGGCGAGCACATCCTTACGGAAGGGCTTGATGGTTTCTCGTGCTACGATGCGATTACCTGCTGTAGCTTGAATGACGACCTCTGCAAAGAGCATTAGTACATGGAACACGGGGTTTGGAGGGGGGTGACGAACCGAAATGTTGACGATCAACATGCTCCTTGAACTTGGTAACCCACTGTCTTCCAAGCCTATCAACCTGCGATGAATGAACTACCTTGCAGATCGCATCGACAGGCTGTCTGTTCACCAACAGCTGCAACTTGACGAGGTGGCTCTCGCGCCAACCTGCATCTTCATAATCTAGCGTCGCATATCCCTTGCTACAAACACATCAGCACAGTCTCAAAAGCACCTGAGATACAAAACATACGTTACGCTCTTGAGCTTCCCGAACAGGTCATCGACTAGTTGAGCCGTTGGAATCTCATACTGTAGAATAACCTGCGTTGTATGGAAGAACTCCAGACTCTTCTGTTCTCCACGATTGGCTTCGCAGAGCTCAATCACACGGCCGAGATATTCCTCTGGCATGGTGATTGTAGCAGTGACATATCTAGCAGACACAATCAGTCACGCCCAATACAATAATCTCGACAGACTTACGGCTCCAAGAGCTGTGACTGCTTCACCTTGGGATTGCTCGTCTCCGGAAACAGCGCCGGATTCGACACTATCTCCTCCGACCCATCAGGCCATATAATCTTGGTTGGCACAGTCGGCTCCGTCAGAATAACACTCTTCCCATGTTCCTGCCTCAACCGATCCTGGAACACAGAGCAGTGCAAACTCCCCAGGAACCCTAACCGCCAGCCCGCACCGAGCGCTTCAGAGTGATCCTTCTGCAGCGTGACACTGCGGTCGTTAAGCACGAGCTGTCCGATACTATCCGCCAAACGACTGTAGTCGCTTTGGTCCGTGGGGAACGCTGCCACGAAGACCATGGGCTTGGGCTCCTCGAAGCCGGGGTACGGCTCGACCTTTTCTTCGGCCCCGACAAAGGTGAATGTATCGCCCAGTTTGGCGTCTTGGATCTTCTTCATGCCCGGGTTGAAGTACACGTAGCCGACTTGTCCTGCGCTGAGAGTCGCTTGGGGTATAGCATGCGGGTACTGAATGCCAACTTGTCCAACAGTGTACTTCATCCCCGTCCCCAGAGAAACAACACTATCACCTGCTTTGATCGTGCCATCGAATAACCGCACCAGCAGCACTACGCCTCTGAAGTTATCGTACCATGAATCCACCAACATCATCTTGAGCGGCTTCTTTCCGTCTCCAACAGGATGAGGAATTCTCTCTATGACAGCGGGCAAAACATCCGGTACACCCTTTCCCGTTTTGGCACTCAGCATAATGGCGTCTTTGGGATCGAGCTCAAAACTATCTTTCATCTGCTGTAGCACCCGCGGTACATCTGCAGCTGGCATGTCGATCTTGTTCACCACCGGAACAAGCGCCAGGTCCTGCGCAAACGCAAGATGGAAGTTTGACACAGTCTGTGCCTGAATACCCTGTGACGCATCAACGAGAAGCAAAGCTCCACCACAACTAGCATATGACCTCGTAACTTCAGCTCTAAAGTCCACATGCCCTGGCGTATCAACCAAATGAAGCAGATAATCTTGCCCCTTGTGCTTGTGAATCATAGTACACGTCTGCGCCTTGACGGTAATACCTCGCTCCCGCTCAACATCGAGCTTATCCAGAATCTGCTTGTTCGCATCGCTAGCAGATATCGTTCCAGTGTACTCCAACAACCGGTCACTCAGTGTACTCTTCCCGTGGTCAATATGCGCCACGATACAGAAATTACGGTATCTCTCGATAGGGATGGCGGCGATTCGGGCTTCGAGTTCAGCGGGCGTAGGCTTCGTAGCGTATCGACGGAGATTTGCGTATATCCTCGGTGTGAGGAAGCTGGGCGCTTGTGAGAGGCATCGCCGACTCCAGGCACGGCCAGCGCTCCAAGCCAGGCTCATCTAGACTTTTCTAGGGCGCATTTGGCCAAGGGTTTAAGGTAGGCGGTGGTTCAGGCCCGATTCAATGGCTGAGGAGGAGGTGAGTGGGCGGGTAGTCGAGGCGCAATTCGAGATTGAAGATTTCCCCATGATGCACGAAATCCTTCTAGAGTGGTGAAGGTACGTACCCCGTCTTCATCCCGCATTCCATTTCCGTGATATTACCGGTTGGCATCTAAAGATGCTGGGCTTAGGGAAGGATGGCATTAAACACTCACTCATACATATTATTTTAAGAATCTTTAGCAAAGAACTCATAGACTTAAAATTAAGGCTAAGTCGACTTAACCATAAATAAACTGCCTGATCAAACACCAGCCATAGTGCAGCGCACACAAAACACCAACTGTTCACATCATCAATAGACACTTCCAGAGGAACTTGTCACAATGCTATTCATCCAATCCCATATCATAAAACTAAACTTCAACAGTGAAACATATAGATCGCTTGGGTATCGAGCCTTTTTCCCGTCACGCGGGATACGTCTAAGTACTTGGCCAAGAACAAAACCGAATGCATCACGCCTTGCCCATGCATTATAACGACCCATTCGTTGCATCCCATTTCATTCCCATTCCAAAAGTTCAAGGCCATTCTGTCTCTATCGTCCCAAGGTTCATTCTTCTGCATTGCCTGTTCATCCATCTCTTTGGTGCAAGTGCATCGTACCGTGTCCAGCCCATCTCTCATCCCAATCATGTGAGAACCCATTCACTACCACGCTTGAGATACTTGTCTAGCAACAATCCCAGATCCGACAGAACGAATCGACACACGTAGAACCCAAAGAACTCCGCTGCATGTCGAGTACATAGCTCAAGGCCAACTTGAGTCTTGTCGGCGTGTCGCAATCCAGGATCCTCGACTTGTCTAGCTATTTGATCTACTTCTGGTTAGAATATCAAGTATAAACTGGGTGTGGTGAGCTTACCAATAGCTTGAGCTGCATCAAACAAGCGTGCCAATGAGCTCATATACATTGCGTTCGGACCCGTGAATTGGACTTGAGCCAGATCCCGTTTGGGGGGACGGTTCGTTGGGGTAGGTGTCATTGGCAGACTGGCAATGCTGGGTATATCCTTAGACGTTTCCGTGTTGACACGGCTCATGTAAGAGCCACCAAGTCCGACTGCCGAGTTCTTCGAACGAAGACGTCGCCATGAGAAGGAGGATTTCCCAGAAACACTCGCGGATCGTGGCACGCCAGTAGCCGCATCTCCATCGCCGGTGGATGCATCCTTGAACAGAGCTCCAGATCCATGAACGCCAACTTCATTGCCAAGTTTGCGAGTCAACGCTGTTTGGACTTGTTCGAGAATGCCCTCCAGGGATTGCATCTCCTCCAAGACTGCATCAGCATCATAAGTGTCCACTCTTGCGATCTTGAGTAGAGCAGCTGTGAGGAAATCGCAGTTGGCCACCTTGTCCTCAATGTTCTTGAGCTTCACTCCCTTCACCCTCCATACATCTCTAGAAACAAAGAGTTTGCTGCTGATGTAACCGCCCCGTGGGTGAGCCAATGTCTGGTAAAGACATCGCATCAGCCAGAAAGGTCGAAGCATGAAATCGGTAGGACAAGGCTCGAGGGGAGCCGGAGGATCGGAGATGAGCGGATTAGGCGAGCCGGGGCTTGTCGGAGAGTAGAAGTGATCGTCAAACAATGACAGCCCAGCAGCGTTTGTCTCCGATCGCTCACGAAAGCTCGTGGCAAGAGGTGTAGGCAGAGCAGGGACTGATGGAGCATTAAGAGATCCAAAGGGGTTGCTTCCTGGAGTTCCAGGAGACAAATCTGAGCCTTCTTCAAGATGTGTCAATGACATATTGCGGCTCTTCATGCTTCGAAGACTCGACGACGAAAAGTTCTTCCTCAGCTTTCGCGTGTTGGGAGAGCCGGTAATGTCGTCATCACCCTTCTCTGAACCCAACTGTCCAAACGGCGATGGCGTAGGTCGAGATCCTGTCATATCTGTCGGGCTGGCTTCGAACAACGGTGGCGAGGGTTGTCTATGATTCGCACTTGCGGCCTTCGTATCCGGCTCAACTGTGGCGTCAACGTTCTGGCTGCTCAAAGGAGCAGACTTAGCCTGGTTGGCGTCGGCATAGCTCTGCATAGGAAGAGCGAGTTTTGATGTTTCAATCTTAAGCTGCTTGGGGTTTTGTCCCGAGAGTCGTCTATTTCGTACACTTTGCGCGGATGATCCAGGTCGTTGAGGTAGTTCAGGTAAAGACTGTGTAGGTGGAGGGGCAGCTGGGCCCTGTGTAAGATGCATTACAGGTGGTGGCAGTTCTGTAACAGTAGAGAGTGAAGTAGCTCCTGTTGGGGGATTCGATCCTTGTGAGCTGTGCCATGTACGTGAAGTTACGCCGCTCGAGTCAGACTCTCGGGGCGGTGGTGGGCGATTCCTATATGATTCGAGACCGTAATCTCGAGCAATCTCATCCAAAATCCTCTCTTCTTCGTCGGATGAGTTATCGTTATAAAAGTTGTTGGGTGTCCCTTGGTACTCATAAGACTGGTATTGCTGTTGAGAGCGGTTATCCCTCTCCATCTCATAAAGTTCTTGCTCAGTCTCTCTGACTTTTTGACGAGCAAGTTCAACCTTGCGCATAGCATTGGCTACCACTTCCTCGCCAGCGTCCACGGACACCATTCGTCTGTGATCCATTGGGCTCATTGGCTCATACCCATCATCATAGGCGGCCTCAATGGCTGCGTCCAATGCGGTATCAAATTCAGCTTCGGTTTCTCCACTAACGCCCCGAATGTGCTTCCTTCTAAAACCAAGCGATGAAGTGCGTGAATGAACAGATGATGCAGTCGAGCCTCCTGATTCGTCAATGGGATCCAACCAAGAGTTCATGCTGTCTTCCCGGAAATGCGTTTGCGGCACGTTATGCTCTTGCGCATGGTCGTTCTGCTGGTCATGGCTCATGGAGAAATCGGTTCGCACGGGCTCGTCCATGTCGTCGACTTCTTTTGCTGGAGATAGTGGGCGCCTGGGGGAGAGCGGAGCTGGCATGTATGGGTCCGCGGGCCGTTGTGGTAGGAAATGCTCAGGAGTGCGAAGTCGAACTGGTGATCGTGAAAATGATGACTGAAGAAGTCCAGGCTCGGGCGTAAGACTTGTGACGATAGGTTTTGGCTTGTTTTGGGCACTTCGTCTCTTATAACCTTGGTTATCATCTCGTGGCGGTGAATTGACAATTCGAGGTTGAGGGCTGTGACTATCTATTCTGGCAGCTGCAGCGGTGTCAAAGACAGCGGTATCATTAGGTTCATCATCATCATCATCCAATCGCAATACAGACTCGGACTCGGAATGCTGTGCTAGACTCTCAGGGCGGGCGGGCAGCGCCTTGGTCTCTTCTTCTTGCCAGGGTGCCATTTGATCTAACTCGTCAATTCGACTCGTATAAGTTCGTCGCTGTACAAGTTAGTATGAGACGCCGATAACTGAGCATGTTCTTACAATTGCTTCCAGCTTGCGTTTATCCTCGTCGGCAGTTGTCTTTTGTAGTACCTGCTGCAGGAGGTCGCAAGCCTCCGCATAAGCTTCTCGTGCGCCCTTAAAATTCTGTGCATTATCCAACTGGACCGCTGTATTCGCCTTCTGCAAGGCACGATGTAACATGGCCTTTTGAGATGGCGGTTTGGCGCGGCCCCTATCATTGCTTCCCTTTCCAGATCGACTCCTAGAGTGCCCCCTTTGAGGCGGGTAGGCCTCTTGGTCCTGATCGTACTGCATATTGGGTCGATATGCAGCCATTGAACGTGCACTGCCCGGCGTTGAAGTGACGGATCGCGCTGGAGAGTCTGAATTGTCGGATTGCTTCAGGGACTGTCCCTCCTGGCGGGCGCCTGTTGATCGCCCAGGCTCACTCGAACCAGAGCCAGGGCCAGCCCCTTCGGATTTGACGTCGAGTATATCGCTTAGCGCAGCGGGCGCCTCCAAGGGCGATAATGTTACGATTAGCGGCAGGGATTGCGGTAACTGGGATCGTTCCTCTGAGGGCCTAAAAACAAAGGTGTCGGGGTTGGAGACTGATGTACTTGGTCGGTGATTCTTCTGGAGTTTCCGAGGGGATGGTTTGGAAGGCGGTGGAGAGTTGTCAATGAAAGTGGCCGCATCGATACTGGGGCTTTTACCGAGTCGCGAATTGGTATGGTTGGCGCGGGGGGGTAGCGCCGAAACACGACTGAAATTCGTGGATACGGTCGAAGACGAGAGACGATTCAATAACCATGAGCTCTCGGCGGCGTTGTGGGGGATTCCGTTGCCGTTCCCGTTCCCGTTTCCGTCTCCGTTGCTGCTGCCACTGCCAGGCGTGGGAGTGGGAGTGGGCGATAAGCGATCCGATCTCTGGAAAGTTACAGCCCTCGGCGAAGGTTCGATATGGGGCGGAGGGAGAAGTGAGGAAGTTCGTGGCAGACGGGGACCCGGGGCCCTGTGATTAGGATGGGCGTTTAGCGAGGGAGACGGCGAGGGCGAAAGCGCAGATCTCGACAGGTCGCGATGAGGATAATAATGTGATCTACCAGTCGCAGTCGCAGTCGCTGGTCTAGAGTCGGTCGATACGGAAGCGGAGGACGCATAGGCGGGCAAAGCCCAAGGAGGCGGGACTGTAGCGGTTGCGGAGGCGGTAGCAGAGGGAGACGCGCTCGGACGTTGGTGGTGGTGGTGATTGTGATTGTGATTGTGATTGAGAAATTGAGGAGAAGACGACATCCGACCGTCGTGCATCCTCTTTGCAAATGAAATGGAATCGATCTTCTAAAAGAGCCAACAAGCCAAGAACGAATCCAATCCGATCCAGTCCAGCGATTCTACTGGATCCTCACCAAAAAGCCAACAATTTCCCCCCTTTCCCTTGTACTCCAGTTGTAGGCGATTTTAGGGGACCTTGGACTGCTAAGGCTTAGGTTAGTGGAGGTTAGTGGAAGCCCAGACCTTTTCCACCTCACCTCGCGATTGGCAGCAGCAGTGACAGACTCGTGCTTCAGTGGGAGGTGTCGTGGAGATGGGGTCCGCTTCCGGCGCAATTAACTTAGTTCAGGTACAGGACAGAACAGTACAAAGTTGCTCGTAGGTAGCGTAGTGGTGGAAATGGAAGTTGTAGATCCCAAGTTGAATATTTCGCATTCTCGGTTCGATACGGCCTCTCTATCTCTCTCTATCGTTCGTATTCGCAATGCAAAATGCAACACTCGCTGTTGAAACAAAAGGGGATGTTGTAGAAGTTAAAAAGACACAACTCAAACACATTAAACAACTCAAGTTCGTGCCAGAAGGCAGACCGACCAGTCAGCCCAGCTCAGGGAACAGACAACCCAGCCCATCCATGTCAGGGGACGAGCCGTACCTGCATCTCGGGTTTTGGTTGGTGGTTTAGAGGTATCGGCACCCCCAAGGTACAGGTACCTACTGTAGGGATGCGTTCCTCTCTGTCTCTAATCTGTGGCAAGATAGCGCATTATGCCGAGTGACCGGCGGTTGACCTGTGCATCTCCCTACCCCAGCCCTTCGGCCAAGTATTCCATAGTATCGGCTGATCCTGTGTGCCGCGTGTCTGACCCTGAGGTTCCCTTAGGTTGCCTTGCGTTGCCTTTAGCGGGAGCACTGTGCGGAATCTCCCTGGACCCCCTGGACGACGCTGTCGTGCTTCAGTTTTAGCGCGTTTCGTTGACTTATGTAATAATTGTAACCAACATCAGACATCATCAGCCTGAGCGCGTAGCTGAAAGGTATCGCCGATCGCGAACGGATAATTTGATCACCTACCGGATATCGAAATCGCCTCTGGCATTTCTTTTCGTTCACGAATCCCATCTGTTCTTCTGCCATGGCGAGTGTTGATGATATTTTCAAGGTTTGTTTACTTCAATCTCCAAGTTCAATACCGTCTAACAAATTCTAGAGCTCAGGCATCTCGGGGAAGCGCAAGCTTGATCCCATCAGAGATCCAAGTAAGTCTCAGCCAATTACACTGCTCCTTCGTCGCGAACTTTTGCTTACAATATTTAGATGAAATCTACAAATCAGCAAAGATAAACGTCAACGGCTCGAATCGTCATGCCCAAGTCAACGATGCGCCAGACGAAGACGAAGACATGGAAGCTGGCCCAGCGCCTCCTCCCGCCGACGACGAAGATTTCGGTCCCGACCTACCTCCCGATGATGACGAAGGTCGCTTTTTCGGCGGTGGCATCACAAAACAAGAATCGGAGATCCTTGATTACGTAGACGAAGCCGACGCTGGTCGAGCACCTGAAAAGATCGATGCAGCATGGTTGCGAAAAACGTTGACCAACTTGGAGAGGCACATCAACAAGAACGCTGAGCTTCGCGCCAAGTTCGAAGACCAACCGCAGAAGTTCATTGGCAGTGAGGCTGATCTAGATGCCGACATCAAGGGACTGTCGCTGCTCTCTGAACATCCTGAACTGTACCCAGAGTTCGTCAGGCTAGAGTGCGTAGCCAGTGTTGTCGGTCTGCTGGCGCACGAGAATACTGATATTGCCATCGATGCGATCGAGATTATGGGCGAGTTGACAGACGAAGATGTCGCAGCGGAAGACGAGCAATGGAATGTGCTGGTAGATGCTATGATGGAAGCAGATCTCCTCAGCTTACTGGTTTCCAACTTTTCCCGCCTGAACGAGGATGATGAATCGGATCGTAACGGTGTTTACCATGCCCTAGGACTCATTGAGAACTTGTGCTCCCGACAATCCGTTGCAGAGCGCGTAGGAGAGGATGAGAAGCTCCTACAATGGCTCCTCCAACGCATCCAACGAAAGGAAGACACTGTCTCCCAGAATAAGCAATACGCTGCAGAAATCTTGGCCATTCTCGCCCAAATGGCCGTCGCAAACCGCACGAAACTGGTAAACCTCGATGCGGTCGACTTGCTTCTTCAGCTCATCGCCCCCTACCGACGGCGCGATCCTGACAAGGGCGGCGATGAAGAAGAGTACATGGAGAACATATTCGCATCTCTAACATGCCTAGCAGATGATACTGCAGGAAAGGCAAAATTCGTCGACGCTGAGGGCGTAGAACTCTGTCTTATCATGCTGAAGGAGGGAAAGAAGAGCAAACCACCTGCTCTTCGCCTCCTCAACCACGCTGCAGGCGGTATTGCTGGCATAGACGTCTGTCAAAAGATTGTCGAGGCTGGTGGTCTCAAGGGCCTCTTCACACTCTTCATGAAGACGCAAGATCATCGATTAGCAGAACATCTCGTTGAGATCTTTGCCTCAATGCTACGCCTCCTACCAGCTAATTCCGCGGAGAGGATACGAACACTAGCCAAGTTTGTGGAAAAGGACTACGAAAAGATCTCTAAACTCATCAAGTTCCGACGAGACTACATCGCTCGCATTTCACTAGCAGAGCAGCAGAACGACGCTGAGAAAGCGACTACTTCAGAAGATGATCGGGAGGCAGCAGAGCTAGAATGGCTATCCCGGAGAATTGACGCTGGTCTCCTCACACTACAGACCATCGATACAGTTCTCGCGTGGTTAGTTGCAGAAGACACAGGAGCAGCACGCAAGATCAGACATATCCTCGCCGAGCGCGACGAAAAGGTCTCTGTAATCGGCCGGACATTAAAGGAACAGCTGGACGCGCTAGACACCACGGAGGAGAACCAGGATCTGAGGGACATGTTGAGCACTCTAGTCGAGTTTGTCCAGTAAAAAATAACTTAATAATTCAAGATGTGCGTGCGTTTCCTTTTAGAAAGGGAAAACGCTGGCAGGGCGGGACCACGCAATTTGGTCTTTGTAACACAAATCCTCCTCGTCTATTTGCTCTCCCTCGTGTGTCAAGCTGAAACGCTCGTAATTATAAACATGTGCGGGTGCTCCGTCGTTCAGGACTTGCGAGTGGGGACGGCGTTGACGTCGAAGACGGCGCTGAGGAGGTTCTTGATGACCTGAGCTTGTCCCTTCTTGCCAGCCTCCTGGATGCTCTTGATTTGCTTCTCGGCTTCCTGGTTGGCCTCGGCCTCGGCTTTCTCGTTGCCCTTGCTGTGCTGTGCAACCGTCAGTATTATTCCATCGTTGTGGTAGACGGTATCTCGTGCAGATGGATGATATGTCTTTCGGATGGAAGTATCGTACCTCGGCCTCGAATTTCTTATATTCGTCTTCCTTCTTGCCCTTGTAGTCGGCTATCTCTTGCTTGGCTTCATCGCGAGCTTCCCTGACGCGCTTGGTACGGTCTATCGTTCGGTGCTATTAGATGGGTGATTCATCGGTTCGTGAGGAAATGGCGCTTACATTCTCGGGCTGGGAAGGGTTGTTAGTTAAGCTATAGACAAGGCGGGGAGATGAGAGTGTAGCGCACCTTTCTGGACAATCTTGGAAGCATCTTGCTCAGCCTGGCATCACAGATTAGTTTCCCGTTCGATGGCAGTAGAAGCGCTCGATGCAGCATACGTTGAGCAGCTGTTGAATACCAGCTGAGTTCTGGGCAGACTACGAATCATTAGCCATTATCGTGCATCCTATTCGCGAAGCATCTAACCATGATGTCGAAGTATCAAACGTGACGGTAAGCGATTGATTCGATGGTGGTGAGTATAGTATTATCAGGTTCGAGGGCTGTTCGTGATGGCGTCGTTGTTGATGGGAGTTGATGTTGCGAATGGTTGCATACAAGCACTTGATGGAGGATTACGTCGGGTGCTGAGCTCGGGCAGCTGATTCGCAGGTACCGCTAGGTAAGGTATGTTACTTGTTTGGGGGGGAGCTACAGCGCTTAGCGCGTGTGGGAACCGCCAGAGACGCTGTGTGCTTGAAACGTCATGGGCTGACAAAGTCCCTTCTTTTGCGACTTGATCATAATCTTTCACAGGAGATATTATAGTCGAATTGTCTTTATTCGGGTCAATTGGCCTATACCAAACCGATCAATATCTCCAGCGATCGATAAACCCACCGTTTCCGACCCCGAAGAAGACCTTGAGCGCACCATGTCTCGAGCATCAAAGCTCACCCTACTGGGTACATCGCTCCTCACAGTCACCACAGTCGTCGCCGTACACTTCCAGCAAAAGTTTGAACAAGCCGTACGCTTCCCACTTCCCAATTGATCCCCAAGATCCCCGAACTAACCATGACCGTAGGCCATGCACGAGGGCGTCGTTCGAGATATGGAACAGCAGCGAATCAAGCGAGAAAGACAATTGGACTTTGACTTGCAGAAGCAACTCGAAGCGGAATACAAGCGCGAGCAAACAGTGCACGACTCGATAGAAGCGGCGGAGAAGAGTCTACCGAATCGATAACACCAAGTACGAAGGGAAAAGTGAATTGGAAAAAGTGTAACATCAGCATACTCCTCTCTAGCGACTACGGCGCCATTAAAGATTTTTTTTGTTGCATCAATGCATTTCGTTGTTTTTTGCTCTGTTTCCTAACGAATTGGCTATTTTATACATGATGAACCTCCCCAAAACATTACAAAGCTCAGGCAAGCTGATCCTGTCTTGCAGCGCTGCCAATGCTTTCCCTCTCCAATATTTTATGCATCATCAATCTTTTTTTCGTAAGCAATCTAAATTATCGGTTTGAAACTCCGGATCTGTTAGTAAACATTCTTGCGGCGATGTTCATGGCCTGCAGCTCCTGGAAGAGCAGCTTGGCAGCGTAGG